>OY754966.1:5469002-6069002 GCA_963576475.1 Molanna angustata | reverse complement strand
TCACTAAAATAGGAGTACACAATACAGAGTACAAGTTATTTTATGTTGATAGACTTATTTGATGATGTTGAATATGATAATCTAATTGAATGAATACCACATGGAAATGATATTTTTCTTGAAAATAAAACTGCTAATCCAGTACTTATGGAATTCTATATATTATTATGATATCAAATATAATATAAATTATTCATTATAAATACAAATTATTATCACTGGTAAACTGGAAATTCTGTCAAAAAATATTTACTTCGCTACAAATAACTTTAAGACAATTATTTAAAAAATTATATACAATGGATGCTACCTATCACAATAAATAATTATGACCTGTAAAACTAACTATAACAATATAGGTCAGAAATACATGATAATAACACAAGAAAATTAGTGAGTTTTGGTCAATGCAACAATCCTCAATACCAAGTCACACATGATTCAAAATATAATAATGCATTTTTATCTTATTATACACAAAAATTCATATAAACAAATTCCTGTAAATGTTGTACAAAACAAAAAAAAATTAGGATGAATAATAATAAATATGAAATGTGTCATTACTCACAAAACATAAAAAATTATTGATTCAGTAAAGGCGAAGGTGTGATACCCTCAATTTAATAACTTGAAAAGTACTGTACTGTTCACATTTTCTCCAAAAATTTGAATAAAAAAGAAAACTCACTCTCAATATTACACTAGTTGATAAACTGCAGTACAAGAAATAGCCTTAAAAAGTTCATTTTCATTACTCCTAACTATATTCCTTCGGGGAAGTGAAGAGTAAAAAAATAACAACGTATCCAGTATAAAAGTAATTTTTCATATGTAATTATAATAATTGGATTGTTTCATATTTCCAAAGTATTAATGAAAATATATGAAATCGATTTCGGCTAATCCAACTTTCGATTTGTTCAAGAGAATTAATTTCTCTTAACATATTTACAAAGTACCAAGCCAAGATACACGATATGCGATAGAACATTTAGTGTGTGTGTCTTTATAACTTTTGATCCGCTCAATGCACAGAGCCTAAAATTTCAGAATATACAGAAAGTTATAGGCCCACAAAACTTTTATACTCAGAATTTTGAATTTTTGTTTCAATCAGGGGTAAAAAAAATTGGAAATATAGGCAATTAAACACAAATTTCTCATAAAAATGGAAATATAGGCAATTAAACATAAATTTCTCATAAAAATGGAAATATAGGCAATTGAACACAAATTTCTCATAAAAAGTTTTTCTTAATAAAAAATGTACGAGAAAATCTGCAACTATTTGAAAAAAACAAATTTGAGTATTTGTCTATATTTAAACCAATTTTCAGCGTTCTAGCTTAATAAAGCGAAAATTCAAGTTGATAACCCCTGACTGAAACAATAATTTGAAATTATGAGTACAAAAGTTTTGTAGGTTTAAAATTTTCTACACTTTCTGAAGTTTAAGGTTTTGTAAATCAAGCGGATCAATAGCTTTTACTTCAAAGTTGAAAAACCATGAAAAATATAGACCTGGCCATACAAATCTCGCGTATCTTGGTTTAAAACTGTCGATTCATTAAGAGAAATAAATTATTTTGAACAAACCGACAGTTAATAATACAATATTGTATGAATATGATTTTTAGAATCACTTAAAAAACCTAATAAAAAAAATATTTTAGAGAAAATCAACATTCTTTTTCTGACATTAACAAATTCACCTACAATTTATATTTGGATAACCTAGTCTTCACACCATTTTTGTACCTTGTGATGAAAGACATCACAAGGTACAAAACAAAAAACAGTGATTATCAAGTAATTCAGTTAATCACAAATCATACAACATATTATTCTCCTTTTTTGCGGCTTGGATGAAATAATTCACACCTTCAGAGTCTTTGCATATTAAAGAATTGGGCCCAGTGGGGATTTTGTATTATACTATCCATATCCCAATGATCTCTGAAGGTTTAAAAAATATTTTGCAAGTATTAAAAAAAATGTTTTTTTTTTCCCGTTATTTATAATAATTTTGATTCAACAGCAACTGTCCCCAAAATAGAGTCCGTAATAATTTAGAATTTTTATGATTTATTAATTAAAATAATGATATCAATGTAAAATAATATTTATCTGAAATTTAAAACTTTTGTGTTACTTTATATTTGAACGTTGTTCATTCATATCAAAAAATTAAAGTCTCATTTTGTTTTTAAAACAAAACACCTAAATATGAATATTATGAAAAATAATTGATGCTGGATACAAGATGCAGTAAAATGATCATAAAATTTAAAAAATACCCTGACTATTGTTATAAATAATTAATTTACAATGTCACACTTGTAAAAAAATATTTTTATTGAGATCATTTTCATTAAAAATATACAAAATAATATTAATTAATAAAAAAGAGCTACGTTCTATATTGCCTTTCGACAGTAAATCAATAATCTGATGGGTAATTCATTAATAATTTTAATAAAAAATAAAAAATATACATCAAAGGATATAAAAGTCTTGTAGTTCTTAATAAATAAAATGTCAGATATTTGATTGACATCAATAAAGATGACAAAATAGAAACTCTCAAATATACCTGTTCTATATTAAATAAAATTATAAAAATAAATATGGTTCAACTAAAATCATATGAAAATAATGCATCTGAATTGAATATAATAAAAAATAATTAATGATATATCACATTACAAATATTGCATCAATTATCTTCAATGGGAAATGATTGGTTTGCGTGTGTTGTAAAATGAACCCTCGTTAAATTGTGAGTACTATTATGATTTACAGTTAGATCTGTTGGTGGGACTTGGGTATCATCGTATCCTGAGTCTGAAGAGTTGTCGTTGAATAATCTTCTTACAGCTCCAGTGATAGCTCCAGTGATTACTTCAGTTAATGGGGGATCAGTGTTAGCCTCAAAACTACACCCATTGTTGGCTTCAGCATCATCATCAGTGACTGAGCTGTCATCCTCAGTTACGCGCAAAATGGTTCGATTATGATTCACATTTTTAGATGTATCAAAAAGAGCTGAACTACCTTCGGTGATATGTGTTATGTTCTGATTATGAAGATTTTCCTCTGCATTGTTTGACGTATAATCCATACTATCACCGGATAATACCTGGACACCTCCATCTACAGTGGTGTTCATGGAGTCTGCGGTAATGCGGGTTGGTAACAAGTGTTTTACACATGGGTTATACGATTCTAAATCATAGAAAATCGTATTTTTTGGTCCAATATAAATATTTCCGCAGCATATTGAAGCTCTGAAAAAAAAATAAATGATTGAAAATAAAATTCAATATCATATTAGGTAATAAATATAAAAAAAAATATTAATACATATAAGTCAATGATGGCACAAAAAAAACAAAAAATTCTATTGACATTCGACATTTTGTAGAGTAATGTGTGTTACTTATGTTCCGACCTTTGCAACCAAATATTTGTAACTGTGATTTATAAAACTACAAGTAATGTCATAATGTGAGCTGGTTGCCATTTTGTTCGCAACTTTTTTGTAGGTGGAAAACGTAGAATGTATGAGCCGTCCTACATACAGTCCCGACCTGGCACCCAACCAGACATTTTTGTGGTATTGTTATTTACTGTTATTATGAATATAATTACTATGTAATTACTAATATTTTTGTAATTCATTCTCTTTTGGTTTTTTTTTATATTCATTATGAATAAATCACAAATTACAGTGACAAATTGTAAGCAGTTCGCTGAGATGTCTCTACAGGAATTTTATTTTGAATCATAGTTTTGAAAAACTATCTTACTAATAATTACTCTTCAAGACCTAATATAAATTTTTTTAAGAATTTCAAAAACATTATTTTATGTGCAATGTGCAAAGGTTTGTGGTGACTACAATAAAATACCAGAACAACTAAAAACTATGAACGAAACAGCATTCCAACGGGAATTGAAAACAAGTGAAGTAAAGTGAAGTGTGCTGTATATTATGAATGACTAGAATGAATAAAAGGATTTCAATACTTTTCAACACATTGATTTCATCAATCGTAATACTTTACATGCAGCTTTTTCAGATTTACAATTTTTTTAATTATTTATATAATGATTCCAGCGAGTAGCGCATCTGCTGGACACACAAAAATGTTTTACTCCAAATACAGAGTTCATCCATGTATGTACAATACATATACATATGTTGCGTAGTCTCTAATTTGGTGTTTTAGACTTCAACGTTGCAGAAACCATACAAAAAGTCCACTACTTAGTACAAAATTTCATCACACTAATACTGCCAATTTATGAAGAGAAATAATTTCTCTTGAACCAACTACAGTTGGGTAACATAATATTATTAAATGTAAACTGATTATTAATATTATTATATCCTGCGAAACCTATATGTTGGTGTTTTTTAACTTCAATGTTGGAAAATCATGTAAGTTTTCCACTATGCCATACAAAATATTCCTTTCTAGTACCCACATCTTGGCTTACAACTGTCGATTTGCTAAGAGAAATAAATTCTTTTGAAAAAAATTGACAGTTGGATAGACAGAAAGCACTTGAGTGATAAGATTTCAAGTTTCATGATCTCGGTGTCAGTAAGTGATTATTGTAATTGATAATAACTCCAAGGAAGGGCCACAAGTCGCAATAGTTATGAAAGTATGAAGTAAAATAAATTTAACTTACCTATTCCAACAATTATTGGACAGAAAACTCAATTCATGCACAGAGCTAATAAAATTCCTCTGTGGCCTACAATGTTTCCTCCTACGGCTGTCTTGAATAGACTCAATGGTGCGTGTTGTATCGCCTATAGTCTGTAGGCGGTGCAGTATTGGCAGCCCCATTATATCAAAGTCAGAAGTGTCCGAATCCTGGGTTTGAGTGCCCGATGAAATATGCTGGAATGCACCGACTACCTCTGTCTGAGAGCTTGTCGTATTAAGAGTTTCGACCTCCCTCGTCTGAGTTCCAGAGTTTCCAGAATCATCTAAATTTTCCTCCTCGCTTGAACACTCCTCCCCACTACCTTCAAGAGTTGGATCTAAACGCGGGTTCTTGGCTGGTGGAGGCCCTTCACAGCGTTTTTTTTGCCTTCGTCATGCTCTTGATTCCAGGACCAGCTCTGGCGTCCACCACCTGAAAAATACAAGAGGCTAAAAATACAATGAAGCTAACAGTTGGTTTTGGTATTTGGTCATATTGACAGCAGAATGATTATATATATATATATATATATATATATATATATATATAATATATATATATATATATATATATATATATATATATATATATAAAGTAAGAGAAATATAGACTTCATTATATACATTAGTTGTATATACCCGGCGTTGCTCGTGAAGGTAAATATCAAGCAATAAGCTAACTCATCAAGAAAATCCTTTTTGTAATTTTTGAACAATTTATTTGTAATAATGAATTTAATAGGAGTAAAAAAACCAATACAATAAATAAATATTATAATAAGTTCAGATGGGTCGATGGCAGAGCGGTTAGAGCGCTGGGTTAGTAATCCAGTGGTCACGAGTTTGAATCCTGCCTCGACCGATTTCGTTCACCTATAGCACAAGCATTTATGCTTAATTTAGGGTATGTAGGAATATGTACATGTACTTGCATAACAAGATCATATTCATTTTGTTATAAAAAAAATGTTTTTAAAAAATCAGAGTCTTTGGTCTCAAATAATGTATTTTTGGAAGTGGTTTGAATTATGATTGAAAATTAGCATAGAAAAGAGTGTAGTGTTGGCCACAACTCATTTGTTTTTTATATACTTTCATTGGAAGCAATTGTGTATAAAAAAAAATTGTGTTGGAAAGACTTTAGTGAGGGCCACAACCCACTCTTCTTTTCCTCAACAATTTTCCTTCATGATGGTGGAGTCTGCTTTCTGCGTCTTACGCTTCCACTGTCCTCGGTTCTGGGAATCTTCTGAGGTAACTCCATTGCTTAGCATATCCTGCCTCACCACTTCTTACCATCTGCGCTTTGATCATCATCTGGATCTTTTACCCGGCACATTTAAGTTTCGGGCTGGTATCTTATCTGGTATTATGGTATCTTAGTCTGTAGCCACAACCCACTCCTTTATATAAATTGTAATCAAAAGCAAGTGTGTATACAAAATATCAGCAAGATTAATTGTCTCTGTAAATTGATACTTGATTAAGACGAAAATTGGATAAATATTACTCCCATATATTTGACTTCAAGACATCTGTCGGTGCATCAATAAAACAATTGTTAAATCATTTAAAAAATGAAGAACTTTTAACCAATGTAATTCATCGATCATCACCGGCCAAATTCACACTCTCCCGCACTTTGTAAGAATCTAATACGCATGCGCTTAGGAAAGAGGGATTTTTTTTTTTTTGCGGGTGGCAGTTCTTGAGAACACACTTTGTGATACCACAATGGGGCTGTCCTCCCACTCACTCATCCCCCTTGAACCAGCCTGAGTGGCTAATGAACGTCATTATGTCTCCGATGTCGGCCGACGCTATGTCAATTAAATCATCATAGAAGAAACTTCCCAAGGAGCTTCTCCTAATTCTAGAGAGAGCAGGACAGTGACAGAGGAAGTGGACCACCGTCTCCTCCTCCTCCTCGTCTTGGCATGCTCTGCAGTAATCGTATGCCTCCAGCCCTAGCCTTCTGGCATGCTTTCCTATAACCCAGTGTCCTGTTAATACCGATATGACTCTGGCGAGTGAGTCTCTTCTGAACGAGAGTATTTCTCTGGTTTTTCTGAGATCATATTTTGGCCATGTTTGTCTGGCAATGGAGCATGCGCTCTCCTCAGACCACCTTTGGTCAGCACAAGCAATCATTTTCTCATTGACCTGGAGTTTACATGTTGCCATGGGGACTCCAGGCCTGTGTTTGATATTGTCTAGAGATAACAGGGTACCTGCTCTGGCAAGTTCGTCTGCCCTACAATTCCCCGCTATATTACTGTGACCCGGCACCCACATGATATGTAGATTGAACTGCTCCGCTGCCACATTTAAGATGCTGCGGCAGTTCAGGGCCACTCTAGAAGTAGTACTTACGCCTTTTAAGGCTTTAATAGCCGCTTGGCTGTCTGTGAGAATACGAACAATGCTGTTTGATACTGTATTGCCTTGTATCCATTCTACTGCTTCCTGGATTGCCAAGATCTCTGCTTGAAAAACACTACAGTGGTCCGGCAACCTGAAAGAGGGATGCTGCCCCAGTTCATTTTGTTGTTTTGCGCTCAACATTCTGCTTTGGATTTGATCCTTACCAATACACAATGGGCGCATATTCCTTATCTACATCAAATACCGAAAGGATCACGTGACATATTGATGCAGCCATGTACTTTTTTATATGGAGATATCCACAATAACATTATTCTTCATTTATCTTATGTTTATGTTACAAAGTGTTCAATTTCATTGATTATATGCGATCTATTGTTTATCTAAACTCACCACTTACGCAGGGTGTAAGGAATTATTATTATTATTATTGTGCACTTGAGGTACATATGTAAATTTAAAAAAATCAATATATCTAATAAAATTTATACTAATATAGCGATTTGGTGGACTGACTGGTTTCTGCATAAATATTGGCTTACATATAGTTGATATGCAGTCCATCATATTGTGACGTCACTGGAAGCGTAAAAACATTGTGAGAAAATTTTTATTGAAAATTAAACTATTTGGTATATCCGTAAAATTTAGATATAAAAAAAAAACATAAATAAAAATAAAATAAATGTACAAATGAATTAATAAATATATACATAATAGAAAATAAATTAATGAATAAATAAATAATTAAATAAATAAAAACATAATTGAATAAATAAAAAAATCCTATATATCTATATATTATATAAAAATGGATTTACATAGTATATTTGTTTGAATAAACATACATACCATCACGCCATGTCCCTCACAGGGTAGGCAGAGAGAACCGAACGCCACATTTTTCTATCTTGACACACATTCATCGCCTCATCAACATTCATACATCGTCTTATACATGTTCGTCTGTTGTTCATGCTTCTTACATTTCCATCTTTCAAAATATCGTTTACATGGTCGTGCCATCCTTTTCTTGGGCGCCCGCGACCTCTTATTCCGTTCCTGTCAGCTTTGTATATTTTCTTCGTCAGGCGTTCTTCGTTCATTCTCTCTCTGCATTTATTCTGCTTTCGTGCGACTTGAATAAATAAATATTCTATATATCATGTAGAAGTGTATATATATATATATATATATATATATATATATATATATATATATATATATATATATATATATATATATATATATATATATATATATATATATATATATATATATATATATATATATATATATATATATATATATATATTTAGAAGAGCTAGTAATCCAGTGGTTGTAAGTTCAAATCCTGTCTCGACCGATTTCGTTTAGGACATAATCATTTTTTAATAAAAAAAAAATATATAAAAATGGAGAAATGACTGAATAAGAATGGAAGTGACGAAAGGGTCTGTAGGGACTGAAGGGAATGAAAAGACGGAGTAATAATTAGCTATTGTAAATAAAAATGTTAAAAAATTAAAAGAAAACATACAGAACAAGTATTCTTATATATATATATATATATATATATATATATATATATATATATATATATATATATATATATATATATATATATATATATATATATATATATATATATATATATATATATATATATATATATATATATATATATATATATATATATATATATATATATATATATATATATATATATATATATATATATATATATATATATATATATATATATATATATATATATATATATATATATATATATATATACTGGCTAAAAGTGCCAGAGAGAATCAAGTACAAATTATGTTTGTTGACTTTCAAAGCAATCCATGGCATGACTCCCACGTATCTTTCAGACTTCTGCATCCCTCACCGTAAACGAGCGACAACAAACACTTCGGTCAGCCACCACATCCATGATTGGCAAGTTGACTGAAATAAATAGAGTCAACACTACATCCTTCGGTGATTGTGCTTTTGCTGTGGCTGGACCAGCTTCGTGGAATAAACTACCACCTGAACTTAGGCAAATCGACAACTTAGCACTATTCAGGAAACACCTAAAAACTCACTTCTTCCGCGAGTCTTACAAAAACCTGTAATATATTCAAAGCGCCCTTGAGGTGAGGTTATCACAAAAACGGCGCTATAAAAATCATCCTAATTTATTATTATTATTATTATTTATTTGGAGGTAAATAATTAAACAGGCAGGACAATATCTGCCATGTTTTACTAGTCTCTATATAAAACACACTATGTACTTTGTTTGTTATGTTTCACTATATATTATATCAAACAAAGTAGGTACCTACCAAGTACTATGTCATATAAATGGAACATGTACACAAACATTATTTATTTCAAATAAATAGGTAGAATTAAACAAAGTGTAAAGGCTCGCCGTCCAAAAAATATATAAACATAATAAATGGGTACTTTATTGCTATTCAACAGATAAGCAACAATTACGTGAGAAATAATTTTATATAAATTTATAAACATTGTATGAATAAATATGCCCTGCAGATAATTTCAATCAGGAGCATCTCTGCTATCTACCACATTATTCTCCTTTACAATGATTTGTTCTTAGCTAATTGGATCATATTGGGATCAGATTTGTAGTGGCGAGTAAGGCCACAGATTGTAATAATAAATTATTTAAAAAATAGAAATAATCTAACCTAGCATCTGATTACCTATATTTTAGTATTCTCTGGGCCTGTCAAAAATAACCAAGCAAGGATATGTTATTAACATATAATATACTAGATGTCGCAGTTAGCAAATTTTGTATGAATCGAAGTGATGATTTTTTCCACAAAACTTCTGACAAGGTGGAAAACACATCGTTTTTCTACAGAGAATAACAACTACCTACTTTGAATTGTTTTCGGATTTATTTGTCGAAAAACAAATTTTGTTCATCGAGATTTAGAGAACAGTTATCTAGGAAGTGTTGAAATGTATGGAAAACAGAAATAGGTTGCCAACCAAGATGTCAAACGTGCGATATACCATAACTCACTCATTGCACAGAGTACTTCATCTAGTACATTATACGGAAATCTTTAGTTATTATAAATATCCAGACTCAGCAGAATCAACCATCAAAGGCTAGCGTCCATACAGGCGCAGCAGACAGATCGGATGGATTTGTTTGTGGCAGTGCGTCTACAGAGGCACACCAATTAGATTTCCGACACAACTGTCATTTGGATTTGTTGACAATTTTCCATTAGTGTAAAATGCAAATCATTTGAAGAATCATTTGTGTAAAATGCAAATACACAAATGATTCTTCGGCTTGGTAATCGCATGCTCAGCTCGTACATTATTTTATTCAATGAAAATTAATTAGATTGTGTAATATACTCACTTCCTGAGTATAATATAGTTTAATTAAGAAGGAAGTAATCCAATAATATCTTAATATAAATATCTCCTTTATTAATATCATATGTGTCCCTCTGACAGCCAGTAACAGAATGGTGTCGCGCAACTCTCCCCATAGCATCTGCATACATTCATCTCTTTCACACTTCGATCCATCCCACTCACACACCACTCTACCACAGATTGAATTTAGAATTAAATAGCCCACAGCCTTTTATAGGATATACCAACATCTTAATACCAAATTTCATCCAAAATCTCTCAGCTGTTTGGTGAGTAAAAAACATCTATGCATCCAAAGATTCAAATTTATATTATAGCGATTTATTTAAATATAGTTAAAACAATTTAAATGACAATTTTCCTCAAAAAATGGGTGATATGATATCACCAAAGAAAACGCACAGATCCAAGGCACAAAAATGACAGATCCAAGCGGATTATTGCTTCTCCTAGCAACGGCGTCGGCATTCCAACGATCAGATGCACGCGCTAGCTCTGTCAATGGACGCACTTGTATGAATTTCTATACAAAAAATTCTAAAATCCGTCTGATGCACTACGTCCTCTGCACCTGTATTGATGCTAGCCTTAAATCTGACCCACATTTATCAAATCCAAAAAGATTCTTCAGAATCCCCAAATACAATGACATAACAATATTACGAAAAATAAAGTGCCAGAAATCTGCAAATTTTTTTCGATTTTTCTAGATGACAATCTACACAACCTTTCTATAGATGTCATTAACAACAAACTCAATATTAAAAATTGACCAAACCGACGATCAAGTAAATTCTGACACTATTCATACTGAAAATATCAACAAGAAAATTGTATATAACTACTTCAATAACCTAGATATCAAAAAAGGACCAGGTAGTCATAATATCCCTGCAGTATTCATAAGAAAAATGTGCGGCGAACCTTTGCATACCACTAACAGTTATATAAAGAATATCAATATCGAGTGACTTCTTTCTTAGACTGTGGAAGACGAGCTATATATCGCCAATTCACAAAATCGGAACAAAAAATAGTATACAGAAATATCCACCAGTATCAAAATTAGCACTTTTTGGGAAAATACTTGAGAAAATTGTATACAACCAGCTTATTAACTAGGTGAAACAAAAAATTATTCTGGAACATGGGTTCCTACCTAAAAAAACCTGTTAATACGAACCATGTCTTATATACAGAGTATATCCTTAAAAACATGGACATTAGAATTCAAGTCAATCACTTTTGACAGAGTCAATCACTATATCATGCTTAAAAAAGTCAAGAAAATAGAAAATCACGGTACATTAACAAAATAAATTAATCACCTCTGGGGCCTCGATAAGAAATGAAGCTTAACAGATATTATATTCCTCTACAAAATAATTAATAATAAATTGAACTGTCCAGAGATAACAGAATCAATCAATTATAGAGCAAAATCAAGACACACTCGACAATATGAACTTTTCAACTTAAGCAAATCTAAAACAATACGCATACAAAAACTCATTTATTAATCGCAGCTGCAACTAATACAATCAGAAATAATCAATGATTGATCCTTTTTACGTTGTTCTTGACTGCTTCGAAAAAAAAAGTAATTGCTTTCCTCAACAATACATTTTTTTTGACAAACTTTTTAACATCTCAACAGAAATTAAGTTGGAATATTATAGAAGAACCAGGAACTCAGGGCATCTACAGGGCTTACGACCTACTTAAATACATTTAAAAAATATTTGAAATACATTTATTATCATATACACCTGCAAACACAGACTCACAACTGTCACATACATAATACATACACCCTCCCACACATACTTCCTTATCTTAATTCATCCTTCCCATACCGGTCACTGACCTACTATTCTGTTAGGCATAAAAAATGCAAAAAATCTTCTCTATTATCTGTACACCACATACCGTTAAACATTTTTTCCTTTCAATATTTTTATAAGTGGCCGACTACGCAGGTGTGGAGATAGACCACCCGTGCGTTAAAAATACAGTGACCAAAGCATAAATAAAACATATTAGGTATCACCGTTATGGCACAATTAAACACTATTTATATGTATATTGAATATCTACTAACCAAATTCACATAACTATTCTCAGTGTTATTTTTAAAATAATTTAAGACATTTCTGTAATAGGCTTATGAAATAGCTGTTGAGATGTAATAAAATAAAAAGGAATTAGAAAGTATAATAATGGTAATATTTATAAAATGTACCAAAAATAAAATGGCAGGGTTTAAAAAGAGTAAGGTCATGTTCTTAGCATGGGATTTATTATAAAGTGTATAATTGTTGAAAGTTTTCCACATTTCCGAGACACACATTCCATGAAAACACTGTAAGCAAATAGTGATTTGAATCCAAATTGTTAATGATAAATGAAATAACACAATACAGGTACTCACGTGACCCCAATGACGACCCGATTCCGTCGGGAGGCGTTTGAATCTTTTCACAAGCAATACACATGCATTGCAAATCTCTCCCTGCCGTGGCGAATTCAGTTGGAAACATTGAGCAAAATCGCTCTCATATTTCCTAGAGTCCGTGAACCTCGAGCTGGAAATAAAAAACATGCACACATCAAATATGTCCATCAAACAATACATCGCAAGAGCAACAATATAAAAATAATTATATTCTGAAAATTTACAACATTTTGCATCTGTGAGGTGATAAATTTTCTGTGTTATACAATACAATTATTGATGTACAATTTAATATGTAAGAAGTTATATTGCTGTAGATTCTTCAGAGTTGACAAAGACAGAGAAATGTTTTATATTTTTGAGGGAAATTTGTCTTTCTGAGAATTAATTTGAGAATATCTGGCAGATCCGTTGGGTGGATTACTTTCATAGAGTGGCTTACTCCGTAGAATAGATACATTATAATAATGAGTTATAAAAGAAATATCTTCCAAGGATTTTTTCAAACAGTTATGTCAGTTATAGTTACAGGTATTAAAAGTATAAAGACGCCCAACAATCCTAGATATAAGCGTGTTGTACCTATTTAAAATTATGAAACAAAATGCAGTGATATGCAAGAAAAAAGTTTAAAATGAAATGTGACACAAATTTTGTTAAAAAAAAATGTCTGAGAGTTTATAAGTAAATTTTGGTTCAATTCGTTTAAATCTGGTGGGCAAGTCTGGTTCAATTGGTGAAATCAAAACCACCGTGATTACCCATATCATGGATATAATTATTATATGGAGTTATTCTACAATATCTTTAGATGTCATAGAACTCCATACTATAATTATATCCATAATATCCATGGGTAATCACTGGGGTTTTGATTTCGCCGGTCGAACCAGACTTGCCCCCATGATAAATAAATAATTTTGTTATTCCCTCTGCACAGAAATTAAGATTATTTTGTGATATAGACAAACATTTCACACTCAAGTTTCCAGCTCAAATTTTAAAAAGATTTTACACCAATTTTTAAAATGACCAAATTTGCGCAATTTCATTGAAAACCCACCTGCAATTAGTACAACTTGACTGACCCGAAGCATCCGCATACATTATACTTTATAAGTTTATTGCAAGAAGTGTACATATTTTAAGGAGAAATTCACAGGAAACGGGAAATAGGAATGCATAGACAATTTTAAAAAGTAAATTTTTGTCAAAATTAATTTAATTGAAACCCCTCAATTGTTTAATACAAATATTTGAAGATAGCAAAGGGCAATGCAAATTTTGAGGTAGGCAGGATACATAGCAAGAATGAAATACTTATAGTAAATAGACTGGTGGAGTGGAGACTGATACCACCAAACAAATGGATGGACATCAAAAGACAAGAATACCTGAAATTCTATACACAAAAAAGCAAAGACAACGACGACGCTATACTCACTTGGCTATAAACATCCCTATAGAGTATGAATGCCAAATAAAAAGATTAATTTTATATGCATGAAATATTCGCTTTTTGACAAAACAAAACATACTATATTATAATAATATAGCTACTAAATTGATATGATTCAACAACATAGCAATATTTTTCATATCTATATATATTCTTTTTTTTCTTTCAGGGCAGCTTTAGATTAAGATGGTATATAACTGTGTGAGCCATGTGTTATAATGCAGTGCATATTGGACTGGGAATACAGGAAGGCAGAAGAGGTAGAAGTCATGCAGTGCATATGGAGAAGTTGAAAAGGGCAAACTGAATAGAGGAGGAGAAATATAAGGATAGCTGACCCAAAATAAGAATAGGAGAAGGTTGAAATTTTTCTAAATTTGAGTAGAATAAGTCCATTTCGCCAGAGCTTCAGAAAACACAAAAGAACACTAATAGAAATAATTTAGCAGTAAACAAAATTCTTTGATCGGTTACAAGTCATATATAAGATATAATGAGTTTTGAATACAAATTTTATATTCCTGTGGACAGAAAAGCATTGTTATGTCCTACACTAACGACTAAAAAGCTTGTCTAAGGGACAAAAAATAAGGTTTTAGAATTTTAAATATTAGCTCAATAGATTACAGACGGTATTCAATGCAACGGCAAAGTTTATTTTTAATACAGGAAAACCATCTCAAAAACCATAATGCATCTCTAGACAACTTAGTGCCCAGAGTGAATTGGATATAAAATTTGATTAACAGTGTTTAATGCCTTGGACAACTTGGCACCACACTATATACAAAAGATGTGTCAGAGAGAAGTGCTCTCTGGGAGTCATCACACACTCAAGTCTGGATCACAGAGTAACAACTCCTCGAGGGAATTGTACGGAATCAACAAGGCTTGTTTGTTCGATTCATTAGTGTGAGTGGTTCTATAAAGTGTAATGTATTGCTTGAATCAAAACCGTCCATGTTTACTCATATCAAGAATATAATTATCTTATGGAGTTATATAACATCTTAAGATATTATAACTCTCCATATGATTATTATATTCCATGATATGGGTAAACATGGATGGTTTTCATTCCGCCGGTTGACCAGACTGCCCCCCTGATACCAGCAGAGGCGCTTTTTCTAACAGCTTTATTTCACGAAACAAGAATTAATTATCAGAGCCCTTGAAACGAAACTGAATAATTTAAAGGCGTTATAAAGTTTAATATCATTATTGAATATAGTCATTCCATTTGTGTTTGTTAAGAGAGTACTCAAAATACCTGCTGGATTTCGCTCGGCAAATACAGCAACCTGTTGCAGATCTGTAGACCTTCGGTTTATGAAAAGAAAACATGTTTAAATCTGAAAAGAAAGAAAAATAACACAAAATTAATTATCAATTAAAAATGAACTGCAAAGATTACATTATTGTTGTTGGTCACCAGTCGTAGGGTGTTTTTCTTGGTCAATACACATGATGATAAAAAAAATGAAAATATCAACCATGCAATTTCAGGAAGTAAAGATAAGATGAAGATGTCAATTTTGGTTTTTAACAAGATCTAAATATATAAAAGAAAGTCGGGTTAGTTACACCATTTATAATTAAAGAACGTCTGGATAAATTGTAATGATCTCGTTTTTGTTGGATTCGTCTCCACCCCGAATATCAGAATAACTAAATAAAACACAGTTTATGGCTTGCAATATTCCTCATACAGACACTGGCCCAATTATAATAGATGGACAGCAAGTCACGAGATGTGATAAGTATCTCGGGAATATGATACGTGAGACTGGAGGCCTGGAAATCAACATCCAGCACCGTATAGCCGCAGCCTGGCTTAAATGGAGAGAAGTGAATGGTGTTATCGTAACAGGCGAATGCCAGTGAAGATGAAAGGCCATGTATACAAGACTGATCAGACCGGTGGTGATATATGATAGCAAGACCTGGGCCGTCACACCAAGGCAAGTTCAGTCAGTGCAAACAGCCGAGATGAAGATGCTTAGGTGGATGTGTGGCGTCACAAGGAGAGATAAAATCCGTAATGAATATGTGAAGACCAAAAGGGCCTCCCAAAAGACAATGGAAGAACTTGGTGGCGGAGTATATGTGGGCATGTAATATCACTGAGGACGATGTTCAGGATGTAGCGAAGTGAAGGAGCAGTAAGGAGAGCTAACTCCACCACCATGTGGAATAAAAGCTAAGGAAGAGTGAGAGAGATCAGCATAGGAATACAAATATATATGTCCATGTGACTTTTTCTCTGGAGGAGACAGGAGGTACTCAAGGGAAGTAAGAGGCACTAAAGGGACAGGGAGAACTAAAAGGAACTTAAAGATACTGAAGGTACGAGAGGTAGAAAGGTTCTGAAGGTATGGAAGAGACGGGAGGAACTGAAGAGAGGTAGAAGGCATTGAAGGGACAGAAAGAACTGAAGGAAATTAAAAGACCATTTTTAATTATGCATGCAATACGAAGATTGCCAGGTCTCGTTAGTTACAATTCAACAAACATATACATAAGCCACAGTGAAATTTTCTCAAATCAGCCACTTTCATACTAAATATTTTAAAAGATGAATCATTTGAAAATCTCCTTGACTGTATAATACAGTTTTTTTAATCTGTCATTTGTTTTTTTACGGTGCTGGCCGATTTACTAATGATATTAATAACAATTAAGCACTACAAATAATAACACTCAATTATTATTACTAGTTGCATGTAACACATGAGATCCAACTGTCGATAGCGATAGTATGTATAGTTGAAGAATATGTACCAAACTATAAACCCATAGATACAAATTATTGAATATTTTCAGATATTTTGTTTTCTATACAACATATGTAGGTATGTATGTCAAGATAGGATAGTATGGAAGAAGATCCTTTTTCCTACCCAGAATATGCAAATTGCATGATGGTATGTATGTATGTTTGGAGATGAAGTAACAAACTATTAAGTCTTCTTACATATTGTGTATAGGCGACTGCCATACAAAATGTATGAAGCGATGTCGTCACTAAATTCAATTTTTAAAAAAAATTTTAAAAAAAAATTGAGATCTTCTACTACAATGTTAATATTTTTTATAGAAAATTAAATTATCTAGTTGGGGTGTTTCGGCTTTTTTCGATAATTGTAAAAGTTTTGGAAATATAGGCAGTTAAACTCATAAATTTATCATAAAAAAAATATTTTTCTTAATAAAAAATGTTTGAGAAACCCTGGAATTTTTTTGAAAAAACTAATTTGAGATTTTGTATTTGTCTATGTTTGTACCAATTTTCAGCGTTCTACCGTTTATGGTTTCTGAGATATATGGAAAAATAAAATAAAAATTCAAAAGTTGATAACCCCTGACTGAAACAAAAATTCAAAATTCCGAGTATAAAAGTTTTGTAGGCCTGTAACTGTTTATATATTCTGAAATTTTAGGCTCTGTAAATTGAGCGGATCAAAAGTTATAAGGGGGGGACGGACACACAGACACACACACACACAGACCCACAGACACACACACAGACACACAGACACACACACAGACACACGAAATGTTCTACTCCGAATTCTGAGTAAATCCGTGTATGGAACATATATGCTGCGAAGCCTCTAAGTTGGTGTTTTTTGACTTCAAAGTTGGAAAATCCATGAAAAAAGTAGACCTCTCCATACAATTCTCGCGTATTCTGGCTTGATACATTGTCGATATGTTAAGAGAACAAAGTTCTCCTGAACAAATCGACAGTTGGATTACCATTATACACTTCCTCAAAAGAATTAGCAGATCAATGCGTAAATTGTAAATTATTTAAAAGAGCAAAATAAAATGCAACAAACGCATCATCAAGCTTTCAATTGGGAATAGTTCACCCATCCAGATACATATCAAAGGATTAGGCTCTGAGGAGGTCTCTATACTACCTAACAACCCTACTGATTCCCGAATATTAACGTTTAAAAAATCTTTAACGATTCTACATGTATTCATAATTACCGTTTTTTGCATTTTTATTATTAAATTTTTCGATAAATCTATAATTTCTAAATTACAGATTTACGATTTTGGAATAATGCCAGTGGCTGAAATAATGAACGGTAATATTATTATTTTACGAGAATGCCAAAGTCTTTTAATCTCATTACCTAAAGCGGTGTATTTTCTAATTTTTTTTCTACATAGTGGCATCATTTTAAAAATTGTTTTGATTTCTGATCCAAAGGTCCCGGGTTCGATTACAGGTGGAGACACAATATTTGATTGTGTTTTCAGTCTGGATCTGTGAGGCGATTAATATCATAAGTCTCCAAAATGTGACAACTTGTTATTGGGTGCATGTTAAATCATTATTTGACAGAGTACCTGTTAGTTGCCCGAGAAGTAATATAAAATAAAATAAAAATAAAATTAGTTGCGAGGTGGTGTTGGAAGATGCAATGTCATCTTGGTGTAGGTGAAAATTAATCAAAGGGACAAAGGTTTATCGATAAATGGATACGGGATGGTATCAGGGAGACAGCAATTACAAGGAGATGTTGAAAATTTCAATGTCAGTATTTTGGTGTAGGTCTAAGTAGATTTTATACACAGAGTATGAAAATTGCTCAAGATTACAAAGGTTTATAGATAAATTCACATGTCATTGAATAATTTCTCAAGATGATAAAGGTTTATAAATAAATTCACATGGAATGGTATCAGGGTAACAGCAATTGCAAGGAGATGTTAGAAAATGCAATGTCAGTATTTTGATGTTAGTCTGAGTAGATTGTATAAATATGAAAATTGCTCAAGATAAAGGTTTACAGATAAATTCACATGGAATTGTATCAGGGTAACAGCAATTGCAAGGAGATGATAGAAAATGTAATGTCAGTATTTTGGTGTTAGTCTGAGTAGATTTTATACATATAGTATGAAAATTGTTCAAAATGATAAAGGTTAATAAATAAATTCACATGGAATGGAATCAGGGTAACAAACAGGCGAAATAGGATTTATCATTGTAATCGCAAAGGTAGCAAAAAACATTTGAAGTATTGTATATATGTATTGTGAAAGCATGCAGATCTCTGAATATGTATTAAGAATACAAAATAATCCGTATTGCTTTGAAATGATAAATATCTTCTGTTTTATCATCCTCTGCCGAACATGATAACTTCTTACGAGACAATAAAACGACGGAGAGAATAATTTAGGGTTAATGAAATATGCTTCATTTCGTAATTAATAAAAATTGATAAACGTTTACATGGCTACAAAAATTTATTGCGTTAGATTTTTTTTACTGAGACAAAGAAATATATATCGACGACGAATCCTTTTACGATAGTTCGTTATTTCTTCGCCGACACTATATAGCCATTTTCAAAACAAAAACCATGAGTATCTCCGACAAACCTTCACACAAAGCAAATTATAACATAATGAAAATATATTACGATGACAGTCAGTCCACGTTCTTTCAGGATTTATAAAAATGCACTTAACACAATTGTCATTGAAAACCTTTTTCATTTATAACTATTAAATCGGCCACGAAGCTTGGCAAAACCGAGACGAGACGCTCACATTCAATCACCGAAAAATCGAATATATACTATTTTATATTGCATGACAACTGTTAGTAATACATTTAATGATATATCGAAACATAATTACAATAATGTTAATTCAATATGATCAAACGTATATTGAAATAAGAGGGGCAAACAAAATTATATTCACCAAAATGGAGAGTTGGAGAGCGTATCGATACAAACACAATGTCGGCCGGTTAATACACTAATCTAATGTGTAACTGTGCTGAACATGACCATTGGGTTTGCGAGCGAGAATAGAGATGGTAAAGTCCGCGAATTCGATACAAATCGATTCGATTCGATATAAATAGGGCGTTTAGATTGGTTTGCGCCCGATCCGATCGATTGTCGGATTTTTGACACAAATCAAAGGGGATTTGCGGCAAACGTTGACGAGGCGTTATCACGTTTGTGCTGACTTAAGGCCCTTGTATACCTTAGGTATATGGATGTATACAAAAATGTACACCAAATTACATTCTAATGTATGAAACACGAAAAAATATTGTATATCACCCAATATGTGATATACAATATTTTTTCTTGAAGAAAAGGTAAAATTTAGATTTTGTTTAAATAGCAAGAAGTTAAAATATTATAAAAATAATAAATTCAGCCAGAAGATTTTCATATTATCTTTCAATTGAAATAAAAATCTACTACATAGGTCTTGTAGTTATTTAGTTACGTACAGTAAAAAATAAAAATGGGTTTCAAAAAAACTAACTTTACAAGAAAAATATTAAACAAATTCAAATTTCAAAAACACACTCAAAAGAATAAAGATGTAAATACTTACTTAACGTGTCCGGGTAAACATTAGGCCTTTCCATTCCAATACGTTGCAACAGCAATTGCTGCGTCATTTGCCACAGCCAAGTCTTCTTCGTTACATCCCTGTTCCATGTTTCGGCAGACAAGAAGATGCTTATCATCTTGGACCTCCCCGCAATCGCAAGATACATCTTCCTGTCCTATTCCCCACCTGTACATGTTCTTCTTGCACCTTGTGACACCTATACGGAGTCTATTCAATGTCTTCCGTGTACGGTAGGATAGATGGTTTCCCGGCCCCAAAACCTCCGACAGCTCGTTTTGTTTTCCACTACATTGATCAATCCAGCGCTCTTGTCTTGCTCTTTCTGGCGGTACTTGAAGGGGGGATGTCGTGGTCAAAAAACTTTTCCTAGATTTTAATCTCTCCGTCGGAGGCATATGACCATATAGAGGATGTCTTGGATCCGTTTCCTGCTTCTTTCTTTCTGAGTCTGCGGCTACCTTTCTTCTGACATTTGGAGGGGCAATACCTATTATCGGATATATCTCACTTACTCTGGTAGGCTGCAAGCAGCCAGATATTATCCGTGCTGTTTCATTTAATGCCACATCTACATGTTTTGCATGTGGTGCAGAAAACAATACAGGTGCCGCATACTCAGCGTCAGAAAAACATAGTCCCAGAGCTGAAGTTCTTAGAGTGGATGGCCCAGCTCCCCAGGTCGAACCCGTTAATTTCCGTATTATGTTGTTTCTGCTGCATACTTTATTCTTGGTATTTATACAGTGTTCCTTAAATGACAATGTACGGTCAAGTGTTACACCCAGGTATTTAGGAGCAAAACAATTTGCCAGCAGTTCATCCCTCCATGTGACGTACAACCTTCTGGAAGCATCTCTGTTGCGCAGGTGGAAAGCGCATAATTGAGTTTTGGATGGATTCGGTTTAAGATAGTTCTCATCATAATACTTTGCTAGATGTTCGAGAGCAACGGTGAGCTTTTCTTCCACTTCTTCGAAGGTAGATCCTTGAGCAGTAATCGCTGTGTCATCGGCGTAAATGAACTGTCGCGTGTGAGGTGTCCTTGGCTGGTCATTAGTGTAAATGTTGTACAAAATTGGAGACAGCACGCTGCCCTGCGGCAGGCCATTTCTCTGGTTTCTCCAGCGGCTGTTCTTGTTTTGTAAGGTAACAAAAAATCTTCGGTTGTTTAGCATCAGATTGATAAAGGAAGTTAGCTTATGATCTTTTGTAAAATTTAAGATTTTTTTCATTAGCGTTTTGTGGTTCACCGTGTCATAAGCAGCTGTTAGATCTATGAAGGCCGCACCAGTTACAAGTTTAGACTCAAAACCACCCTCTATGTACTGCGTCAGGTTCAGTATCTGTCCACAGCACGATTTTCCTGGTCTGAAACCAGCCTGCTCTCTGATCAAATTTTTCAGTTTTCAAATTTTTCAGATCAAGAAGTCAGTTGAATCCTTTCCCGGCTTCAGAATAGCTGCAACTTTGGCCTTAAGCCAGACTTTTGGAAGTTTCATTTTTTCAACACAAGAATTCATCAATTTGCACAGCCAATTAAGTGTCTTTGGGCCAAATTTCTTTATTTGCTCCACTCTCAAGTCATCAAAACCCGCCGCTCTGTTGTTTTTAAGAGTATCAATAGCTGTCTTAAGTTCAGTTATACTAAATGGTTCACGTAAGAAGGTGTTTTCATTGTCATGGAATAAACCTAAAGGCTTTGGGTTATTTAGTTTTATTCTTTTCATTTTGCCATTTGCAATGAGTTGATGTGCAACCTGGTTTGGAGTAACTGGTGTAGGGCCCTGAGGTGGTGCTGTGGGATCATTGCTTAGATTCTTTAATACCTTCCAAGCTCGTCTACTATTTTGTTTCATATCCATATCCTCCATCATTTTACACCATTTCTCTCTTCTGATTTTTGCGATTGTATCCATAAGCTGTTCACCCATCTGTAAGGTATCCTCTGAAAAAGGGTCAGTCTCATAGAGATACTTGTACTCAGACAGGAGCTCTTTACTATTTTCAGTAAGGCCTGGGATGTATTGCGTTCGGCATCCTCTTGGTATGTTTTTCCTTGATATGTTTTGTACAATCTTGATGAAATTATCATACTCTTCGGGAACTGGATGTATATTATCAACAAATTCGTCTATATCGTTCGCAAATTTAACCCAGTTTGCCTTTAGCAGGTTTGATTATTGGTGCAATTGAACATGATATTGGTCTATGTTGGGTTTTCGGAATAGGATTTTCAACTGTTGTTATTGACAGATTTACAATTTTATCGCTGACGAAAATATTGTAGGGGTTATAGCCTTTCCTCCATCGTGCACTATTGAAAGAGGGTGGCAATTTAAGGTCATGGATTAAGCGGAGCTCATTATTTTCGGCCCATCCTTCGAGTGCGATGCCATTATTGTCAGTTTCCCTATATCCCCATGCAGTGTTATGGCAGTTAAAATCACCCATTATTATTTTTACCTTTGATGTATTAAAGTTATCTGTAGGATTAAAATTAAAATCAACATTTGGTGGTTTATAGACGAATACAATAAGGCAGTTAGAAAGTTCCAAAGAGAGAATTTCAATATTGTCTATGTCTGTCATTCCAACAGACACAGTATCCAGGTTTTCTTTTATGAGAATTGCACTTCCATATTTATTATGTGGTCTCTCAACTATTAACCTCATGCCTTGTATCCTTGGTCTGTCATTCGTTGTTCCTCTATGTGTCTCCTGCATCAGGAGAACATCACAGTCTAATTCAGAAAGAAGCTCCTCCTTATCTACACTGAGGCCCTCAATGTTTATCGAGGTTGTCTTGATATTGCGTCCAAGAGACTTGTCAAATGTAAATACAAACTTGACATACATATCTACCTACGTGTATTGTATAGAAAACAAAATATCTTGAAGTATTCGAAAATTTGGATGTATGCGTTTATATTTTGGTACTTATTCTTCAACTATACATACTATCGCGATCGACAGTCGGATCTCACGTGTTACATCCAACTAGTTTAAAAAAGGTTTAACTTTAGTTATACACGTTCTTAGATTTATTATTATTTATGTGTTCAAAAAATCTTCGAATTTGGCTGTCTGCTTATAAACGATACTACAAAATATCGATATTACTTGATGTCGAAAATATCATTTGACCTCTCTATTTGCTAGGAGTCCTGTGCGCACATACTCTGCGCAGGCTGCTGTCAAATTTGAATCTAAATTATGTCGAAAAATTTCACAATTTCAATGAAATATTAAATATATCATATAAAAGTATCCTAAAAAAAAAGAATTAAAAAGTTTTATGAATGCTTGATGTTTAGAAAAGCTATACTTTTTTATTCAGTTATCTTATAAAGTTTATTTTATAAGATGACACTTTCACTACTTCCCTTTCCCTTTGATTTAAAATTTATAAAAAAAATACGAGACTTTTTCAAAAATATTAAATTTATATTTTATATTCTTGAAAAATTTTATAACTACCTTATCGAAATTAGAGCACGGCTATCAGCAGCAAACATATGCTATTATGGGCTGAATAGGCAAAGGTCAAAATTACTCGGTAGAAAAAACATAACCTTTTATAAAACGCTCCTCCGTCCAGTAATTGCATATGGTGCCGAATACTGGGTAGTGACCAAAAGAGATGGAAACATACTTCTAATATTTGAAACGAAAGTCCTTTGAAAGATATATGGTCCTTTCAATGAAAATGGAGCGTGGACGAGACGATTCAACCACGAATCAGAAGAGGCACTGTATGGCGAACCTAACATTGTACAGTTCATTAAAATAAGAAGACTGCAATAGTTGGGCCATGTCCACAGAATAAGTGATGATCATACTCCCAACAAGGTTTTAAACATTACACCAGACGGAAGAATAGGCAGAGGTAGACCAAAAATGAGATGGATGGACGATGTGGAGGCTGATATACGAGCGCTGGGCCTTACCAACTGGAAGAGAGTCGCAGAGTGCAAGGAGGAATGGCGATGGATTCTGAAAGGAGGTCAAGGCCCACAACGGGCTGCAGGGCCAATGATGATGATGATTCAATTATTTTTACCAAATGTATTAGCTTATCATGTAGAGGATGCACACTGTGAGTTTCGTCGTGATGTGTTTGTATGTATAGCGTACGCCGTACGGATTATACTTTTGGTGTCCTCTCTACAGCCCAAACTATAAGTCCAATCGACTTCATATTTCATATTAACATCATAATATATATGTAAAGTGCATAGACCTAGAGCTCATTGGTTTTCCATAGATATCCGTTTATTTCTTCTCTATGATTTCATTTTTCCGAATTTTCAAAATGCTCTCACGGTCTGGAAAATCGAGTTTTTTGTATACTGTTTGAAATTTCAATACAAAAAAAATACACTCATCAAAAATGCATTCAAGGATTCTCAAAATTCAAAGAAAAAAATCTATGGTGTGCCATATCAATGTGAAATAAATTTCATATTTGTGTGAAAAATGTATATATTATAACAGAAATAAAATAGCTTCTGTAAGGGAAAATTGAGTGATCAACTTCATATTGATATTGTATGTTTCTCTATAGACAAGTTTATTTTTTACTCTCCCTTCTATCTTCCTCAAGGGGTAGGCAGTGAGAACCGAACACCGCATTCTTCTATCTTGACACATACATCGCCTTATCAACATTGATACGTATCATACATGCTCATATTGCTATTAATCTTGGAGGAATAAAAATTCCAATTAAAGAAATATTTAACTTTAAGCTGCTAACTTTATTATAGTGATTTTAATCATTAATATTTCATATTTATTAGTTTAATAAAACATTATATTTTCATTATAAAAATAATTAACTTTAATTATAAATAATTATTTAAAGATAAAACTATCACTTTAATATCTTCAATATTACACTCTCACTTTAAGTTAATTAAATAAATAATTATTATATAAAAATGCTATTAATGCAATACTATAATTTTTGTGACAAAGTTTTGTGTGTGTTTAGTTTATTGTGAAAACTTTTGTCCTCTGGGAACCTTATATTTGTTTAAGAATCTAATAGAAATGTACTTCATAAAATGCATTTAGATTGTCAACCTTTCAAGAAGAAAAAATGAATGCTTACTATGGTGTGGAGAGTTTAGTGTTGGCCACAACCCACTTGTTTTTATTTAAATATCGAACCATATCGAACCCTGTTTCCTCCATGTAATGTGTAAGTAGGAATGAGATAGCGATATAATAAATGAATTTGTTAAAAAAGAATAGTGATAGAATTATGTATCGAATATATTTTTATTATTGCATATGCGCAAACATTGGATTTTTTTCCCTGTCGGGAGTCAAAGATATTTTTTAGCAGATTTTTAATTATCTCAATAGAGACGAAGTTGGAATATTTATTGTTGGAGAACCGGGAAATCAAGGCACCTACAGGGCTTACGACCTGTCATCGGCTGGTTTACGTGATCACTTTATGCGCTTGCGCAACGTTCACCAATTATGCCTTTAATGAGATCCCTATCAATTCAATTTTGAAACTTCTATATATTGTAATACTGAAATTCTTTTCGCTTGAAAATAAGGAATTTTTACTACAGCCATCTATGGGTGAAATTATGAACAACAATCTTATTATTTTTTTTTTATTTATTTTGTTGTAACGCCATCTATTGAGAGAATTGGTTTTTTTGTAAATAATGAAAGCTACAATTCTTATATGTGAGGTGACAATGCATTTTTCGCATAGAAGTCACCCCTGAATTGCGCCAGACTTATAAGGTCATTTTTGTCTTATTTACCTACTTGTACCAATGTGTAAGTAATCGAATATATTTTTATTATTGCATATGCGCAAACATTGGATTGGATTGGATTGCGATCTCATTAAAGGCATAATTGGTGAACGTTGCGCAAGCGCATAAAGTGATCACGTAAACCAGCCGATGACAGGTCGTAAGCCCTGTAGGTGCCTTGATTTCCCGGTTCTCCAACAATAAATATTCCAACTTCGTTTCTATTGAGATAATTAAAAATCTGTTAAAAAATATCTTTGACTCCCGACAGGGAAAAAAATCCAATGTTTGCGCATATGCAATAATAAAAATATATTCGATTACTTACACATTGGTACAAGTAGGTAAATAAGACAAAAATGACCTTATAAGTCTGGCGCAATTCAGGGGTGACTTCTATGCGAAAAATGCATTGTCACCTCACATATAAGAATTGTAGCTTTCATTATTTACAAAAAAACCAATTCTCTCAATAGATGGCGTTACAACAAAATAAATAAAAAATAATAAGATTGTTGTTCATAATTTCACCCATAGATGGCTGTAGTAAAAATTCCTTATTTTCAAGCGAAAAGAATTTCAGTATTACAATATATAGAAGTTTCAAAATTGAATTGATAGGGATCTCATTAAAGGCATAATTGGTGAACGTTGCGCAAGCGCATAAAGTGATCACGTAAACCAGCCGATGACAGGTCGTAAGCCCTGTAGGTGCCTTGATTTCCCGGTTCTCCAACAATAAATATTCCAACTTCGTCTCTATTGAGATAATTAAAAATCTGTTAAAAAAAAAAAAAGAATTATGTATGTTAATAAGCAAAATATAAGCATGAATTTGTGAGATATATAAGGAGAAAATTATTTTAATTATTTTTTTCTCACGCAAATATTGCTTCTCTGGGCTGGAAAAACTTGTAAGTTGGAAAAAAAAATTATATGGCAATAAACTCGCCACTTGCGTAGGGTGCATGGAAGTGTTTATGCCATTAATAACAAATTAACGAACGTAACGTAGGCAAAGACAAACGGTGAACGATTGAAAAATATTATAACTAAACCAACAAAATTTGTTGATTTAATTGTTAATTCGAAAAAAGTACATCATTACATACACTTAATTACAATAAATAATTTAAAAACAATCTTTATCACCCATTTGTCAAATCTGTCTTAAAGAAATAATATCGAGTTTTTTTTTCTTCTAACACAAGCCGAATGAAAATTGCAGGGATAGCTTTCTATGAATGGTAGTGGCTTTTAAGATAACTTGAAATCATTGTTCCAAGAGCCAATGAAAGTTAAAAAAAAAGTTTTTTATAGCTATTGGGTGCCGACTCACAGCGGTATTGTATTATATAAGGATAACTATTGAACTATTCTCAGAAAAAAATTGTATACCTAATAGTTTAGCTACAGTGATGAAATTTTTTCTGAAATCCGATTTTTATTCAAATTTCACAAATGTCTACATAACTTTTGAACCATCCAATATCACTGATGAGTTAAAAAAAAAAGTGTCATGGTAAACCTGCCATAAATAAGAAGAAGATATTACATATATTTATAAATTTATTAACTTGGTAACATTTTGCGACTATAGCGACCTCGTGCGGCGGCTTTAGGTCAAGTTGTGATTTTTCAGTTCCGGGTCGTACGAAGTGTTGTGAATAGTGGAGTGGTTATAGTAAAATGACGGAATTTAAAGGTTCTGGAGCGTTTAAGCGGGCGGAGCAACTTAAAAGATGGGAAGAATCCGAGACAAATGATCAATCTTTAGTGCCTAAGAAGGCTAGTCGCATCACTTTCTCATTGGACTGTGTATTTTTGGCGGCATGTGCCGCTGGAGACAAGGATGAAGTTTTACGTTTGGTTCAAGATGGAGCTGATGTTAATACACCCAGTGTCGATGGCTTGACAGCATTGCACCAGGTACATATTTGCACATGTCATCTCCTCACATCCTATCATTCTTAATTTTTTTACTTTTTTACAATTCTTTTTTTCTCTTCCCGCCCGACTTTTACAAAATGGCGGATTGTGTAAAACCAGCGGATCAAATGCACGGGTGGCTACAGAATGATATTATTTTATACCGTGTACAAACTTTTATGCTATTGTACTATCTTTAAATATAAACATTTTTCGCGATGTTTAGTTATTTATCATTGCAGATTAATTTGGGATGGTGTATAGCCAATCTTGTTAACAGTATTTTGAACGATCTAAAAATGAACTTTTTTCATTAGTTAGGCAGCCTATTGAATATCAAATTAAAATCATTCCTTTGAAATCGACGTTTTTGTTAAATCTGTTAGATTTTAGCCGTGTTTATTTTGAGTTATGTACTCGAGCCCTCATTATTATTTATACATTTCATATTTTTTTGTCTCATTTATTACACACATAATTAGTAATCAAGAAGTTGATTGTGTTTATGTAACATATTTGTAATGTGAATTATTTGAGTAAAGTTCCCGGCTAACAGATAGATTTAACAATTTCACGGAATCCCTGGATTAACTTTTCATATCAAGTGTATTATATACTTACTTTCTGTTGAAAATTATAGCCACTGAAGTTTGTTAATAAGAAAATAACATGGGATTATAATAGTCGTTTTTAATGACAATATGAATTTATATTTGTAACTTTGGTTTGTTTACAGTTTATCTAACAGTTGCATGTTATGTGTTGTAAATATATTTTGTACTCTTCCAAAATAAGATCAATTTAATTGGGTGTTTTTAATTTCGACCACCAGGAGAAATTTGACATTTTTTTTCTAATATTTCATAAAACTTCAAATTAGTGTTTCTAATTAATTTCAATTATTTCCAGTTAAAGGCTATATGTGTCGCTGAGTTTACAAATCCACTTTGATACATATTCCTGATTTAAAGAAAATTTATAAAATCCATTATTTAACAAACTAGCTTTACTCAAAACAAACAAGTTTCATCAGTCATAAACCAGTTTAATATAAGAATAAAGTAATTATTTTATTTTAATAAAATGAACGTACCAGTGTTTGAAACTCATTAGGTTATGGCATATTTTAAAAGACTTAAACCCAAATGCACAGTCCTAGGTACCTACCTAAATACTAACTCCAAACCTCACAGGGAGTATTCTTAAGTTAGCAATTGCGTTGTAGAGACATCCCTAACTAAATTCTAAATACTACACCAAACTTAAGGTCGATGGCGTAAAATTTCACATTATTGTGTATGAAGAAAAGAGATAGATAGCTTTCTATGGGCTTAGAAAGCTATCTATCTCTTTTCTGACGTTTGACGTTTAAAATGTTTTTTTGAAATTCCAGCGAATTTTCGGCATCTCGTATGTATCCCTAAATACTCTGTTTGGTATTTGATTTGACAAAATTACTAAATACATATTCAACGAAGCCGATATAATCATCATCCACGGAAAAAAAATTAGTATTATACCACTCGTAAGGTTCCTCGCTATCAACCTTTTTTTTTGCGGATGGCAGTTCTTTTGAACACACTTAGGGCAATTGGCCCTTTGTGATACCACAATGGGGCTGTCCTCCCACTCACTCATCCCCCTCGTACCAGCCTGAGTGGCTAATGAACGTCATAATGTCTCCGATGTTGGCCGACGCTATGTCAATTAAATCATAGAAGAAACTTCCCAAGGAGCTTCTCCTAATTCTAGAGAGAGCAGGACAGTGACAGAGGAAGTGGACCACCGTCTCCTCCTCCTCCTCGTCTTTGCATGCTCTGCAGTAATCGTATGCCTCCAGCCCTAGCCTTCTGGCATGCTTTCCTATAACCCAGTGTCCCGTTAATACTGATATGACTCTGGCGAGTGGGTCTCTTCTGAACGTGAGCATTTCTCTGGTTCTTCTGAGATCATATTTTGGCCATGTTTGTCTGGCAATGTAGCATGTGCTCTCCTCAGACCACCCCTGGTCAGCACAAGCAATCATTTTCTCACTGACCCAGAGTTTACATGTTGCCATGGGGACTCCAGGTCTGTGGTTGATATTGTCTAGAGATAATAGAGTACCTGCTCTGGCAAGTTCGTCTGTCCTACAATTACTGTGACCCGGCACCCCCATGATATGTAGATTGAACTGCTCCGCTGCCCCATTTAAGATGCTGCGGCAGTTCAGGGCCACTATAGAAGTCGTACTTATGCCTTTTAATAGCCGCTTGGCTGTCTGTGAGAATACGAACAATGCTGTTTGATACTGTATTGCCTTGTATCCATTCTACTGCTTCCTGGATTGCCAAGATCTCTGCTTGAAAAACACTACAGTGGTCCGGCAACCTGAAAGATATATTAAATTGCTCCGAAAAGACTCCTCCGCCTACCTTACCTTCCAGTTTTGACCCATCAGTGTAAAACACCTGGGCTTCACCATGACGGATCAAATTCTCTTTCCACATTTCCCGCGAGGGGATTTGGGTTGAGAACTTGTTCTCGAAGAAAGGTTTGGGAATGACGAAGTCGATGCCTTCGGATGGTTTTTTGAACTCCTGAAGAATTATGGAGTGTCCAATGTGTGTCTCCCTCCAAGGGTTGACACAATTCATTCTTATGGCAACATTCGTTGCCATTTGTTTTCCCAGGAGGTCCAGCGGAATCAGATGCAGGATAGTGTCAAGAGCTTTTGTCGGTGTAGTTATTAGACAGCCAGTGGTTGTCATTTCTGCTAGTCTTTGAACTTTTGCCAGCTCTTTTAGGTGCACTCCCTTTCTCAAGCAGTGCCACCATACCACCACTCCGTACATCATGACTGGCCTTATTACCGCCTTGTACATCCAGTGGGTTATCTTGGGGTGTAGTCCCCACCGTTTTCCCACGATCTTTCTGCAGATGTACAGTGCATTTGTAGCTTTACATACTCTTTCCTGCGTGTTGGGCTTCCAGCTCAGTTTTCTGTCCAGGATCAGACCTAGATATTTTGCTTGAGCTGAGATCCCTAATGTCACCCCTTCTAGGGTTGGCAATGTGAATGTCGGGATGGCCCGTTTATTTGTAAAGAGGATCAACTCTGTTTTCTTTGGGTTTACTCCCAACCCACTATTATAACACCACTGAGTTATCCTGTATAATGCCCTCTGTGAGAGAGATTAGAGTATGTTGAGGATCTTTCCGGACACCGCTATGGCGAGATCATCTGCGTAAGCGATTACCCCGACCCCGGTGTCGTCCAACTCCATCAACAGTTTATTTAGGGTTAGATTCCATAAAAGAGGTGATAGAACGCCTCCTTGGGGTGTTCCCTGCACGGGGTATCTTTTTATCTTTGAGCCCCAAGTTCTGAGTTTATAACTCTGTTTCTCTACATATTGTCGATAAATTCTATGAGCGAAGTCTCTATCCCCAATTTCCTCAGAGACTGAGTCATTGCTTCATATTTAATGTTATTAAAAGGCTCCTTCTATGTCCAGGAAGGAGACCAGTGTGTACTCTTTATACTTCATTGATTTCTCGATTCTATGTATCAGGGTATGCAATGCTGTTTCTACATATTTCCCTTTGCTGTACGCATGTTGAGACTCTGACCACTTTGAAGGTTCTATTTTACCCCTTATTCTGGTTTCTATGAGTCTTTCTAGCGTTATAAGGTTCCCATGAAGTTCTTTTTGCCGTTTTTACTTTACTCTTAAAAATTCTTTGACTAGCCTTATAACTTTCCCATTCATTGTTTTTCTTGGCTAGGTTAAATAGTTTGCGACATTCTTTTCTTAGGGCAATTATCTCTTCTGTCCACCATGGTGGTCTTTTTCTCCCTTTAGCTATACGCACCGGGTACGATTCCCTGGTGTTTACAAGCATCAGTAAGGGTCTCTACAATGTCGTCCAATTCCCCTGTTGTTGAGGGTTTGGTTGGTATTTCAGAAAGAAATTCACTGAGGACAGTGTTGTACTTATCCCATTGTGTATTTCTTCTATTGCTGTACGTGACTATCTGGTTACTGAAAGTTTAAATTAAATTCAATGTACTGGTGATCAGAGAAGGAGTGGTCAGCTGAAACTTTCCATTCTTTTACATATTGGGCAGCATATTCATTGGCAATTGTTATGTCTAGAACTTCATGCCTTACTGCGGTAATAAATGTTGGAGTATCACCTATATTACAAATTTCGAGGTTATTTGATAAAATATATTCAAAAAGTAACTCACCTCTCTCGTTTGTGTCCGTGCTGTCCCAGATGTGTGGTGTGCGTTGGCATCTGCACCTATCACCACAGGTATCCTCTCATCTTCTGCTCTATGTATGGCTTGTTGAAGGATACCTAGAGAGGGCGGATCTTCGTGATCATGTGCTAGGTAAGCAGAAATCAGCCAAATAGTATGGGATTGAAGTTCTACTGCCAGCACCGTTATATCTTCGTTGCAGAACTCTGACACCTTAAAGGCGTTGAGCTCCTTCTTTATCAGAATACAGGATCTTGGCTTACCATTATTGTTTGTGTAGAAGATCCTGTAGTCTTTAGATTTTAGCCCAGCCACTAGGTTTTTGACAACCCATGGTTCTTGGACTAAGACAACATCTTCTCACTTTTCTGACGCCGCCTTCGAGTGGTGCAGATCTGAAGCACTTTCTTGCAGCAATCTCCTCCTCCCCCTTATCACTGGACATATCATGACTCTCAACATCTATTGCACCCACTTTTATAAGTGGGCCAGAGGTCGAGTCTTGGACTTGGATGAGATCGAAGTCCTTCTCGAGGTAAGTATCACCCTTTGAAGGTTCTCTCCCATCCACGTCCATGTCGTCCATCACCTCAGTCATCGGTAGCGGCGTTGGACTAGATGGTTCTAAAGGACTTTGTTTCTCATACATCACCTCTGTAATTGGTAGAGATGATGGACAGGATGGTTCGGGAGGATTCTTAATTGTACCACTGCTTGCCTTCGAGTATTTCTTATAGACTCGCAGTGTTATGACATCAAAGCCATAGCCTATTTCACTGCGAGTCTTTTCTAGAGGTGCAAGCGACTCCTCATTCAGGATAATCAAAGCATTCCTCGTGTTACTCTGAACTTCTCCTACCTTAGCAACTTTCCAATCTTGGGTAGGCAAATCTGGATTACTCCTCTGTATGAGCTTCAGTATTTTCTTTGGTTCAGCCGGTATTTCTGGGAGCCATACCTCGCCTATCTTTGAGTTTGAGATCGCCAGTTTGTAGAAATATGCAGAGCGTTGGTCTCTACCGGCGATCAGCTTTATGCCCCCTTGGTACCATCCTGCATCTTTGCATAGTGGGACTGGACCAGGGTTGTCATCCACAATCTCTATATACACTCTATATAGTGCTTCTGTTACCTTTTTCCAGTTACTCTGAGAAATGGAGCCATCTGGAACGCTTCTATCGATCACTGCCCATGTAATAAAGTCTTTTGCAGCCTCACTGTATGTATGTGACCTTTTATATTTTAAGTCAGGAATTTACACGTTTACTGGTAGTCCTCTTTGCATCTGATCCAGGCTTCTATCGTGGTTGACGACCCCTCTTTGCAGACGGGTCTTGGTCCTCCCTTTTGGGCGGGTATAGCTGCATTACCTCCGGCTACGGTCGATAATGACTCCCCTTTGCAGGCGAGTCTAGGCCCCCCCCTTTCGGGCGGACGAAGGTGGGTATTTGAATTCATCTGGTTCGTACGGTCCTTCAGTCAACAAGGCAACTTCCAGGCCTTAGGAAAGTGAGGAGAAATAGACGGTCCACCATAATGGAGCCCCATGTCATGGCAAGTCCTGCTTACTCTCCGGATTCGGACTGGTTTCCGGAGGCCACAACGTTAGCGACACCATATTACCCTGGTGCCATTCAGCCCTCGGCACGTTGTTGTAATACCTTGGCTTGGGTGGTTTTCTGTAGGGGTTTTCCTTCCCTTAGCTGTAGAGGGGGATGCTGGGGAGCGGGAGGGGGTTCCAGTTTTATGGCGCTGGAGATTCGCCGTTCATCCTCTCCTATTTGCTATGGCTGATGGTATTGCCAGTGGCCACATTGCCCGGGGCTCGCGGGATCTTAAAAGACCACTCAAGGACGCTAGGAGTAGGACTATTGGTAGTTTACTGATGGTAGTAACTGTGGCATTACACGGTATTTGTATGATGCATATTTCCAGCAAAATATCTTGCATCTCCGTGGCCCTACCAAAATTAGAGCCCCGCTATCAACCTTACTTTTTGACAATTCGCAAATGTTAGTTTATGCCGATGAGCATGCACTAAGTATTTAGATATGTCTCTGCAATGGAATTCTCATAGAAAAACATGGTAGCATCCTCCAGTTAGGAAGCCACGTGATCTCCTAACTTAAGTGAGCGACTGTGCAATGAAAACTTGTTTAGTATTTAGGTTGGACTCTGCATTCAGACCTTACTCTGACATACCGAATTTGATAAAACCAGTTTTCTATACTAGTTGCATGTAACACATGAGATCCAACTGCTGATGGCGATAGTATGCATAATTGAAGAATACGTTACTATACATAAACACAAATTAATAAATATTTTAAGATATTTTGTTTTCTATATAAAACATGTAGATATATGTATGTATGTATATGTCAGGATAGGAAGGTATGTAGGATAGTATTGTGAAGTGTATGTATACTGCCTTACAAATTATATATGAAATGTGCCTACTTTAACAGTATTGTATAACAAAAAACAATGAATCATAAATAATAATTTATTGTTGTTTAGTTTTCACACAATGTGTGTAACAATGGTGCACTCACATCAATGTATGCAAACTTTGTTGTTTAGGCTTCTGTAGGAATAAATAGACTGGAGTTGCTCCCCAAATAAAGGTTTGCTCACAATGTATTTTGTCATAATGTGCTAAGGCAGTAGATTTTTCCACTTTTCAACAAAGTAATTTCCTGGTTACAGAGAGAATGTTTTACGTGTTAAAATATGCTTTCTCGGTGAATATTTGATTTGGCCAACGATTAAATGATATAAAAATAATTCTTAATATTCTTTTTTATTTAAGCTGACGAAATTTAACACAAATCAAAATTTGTTTCTAAATTGTGTTGACAGCAATGTTTTGTATGAAAATGTGATGACATCAACGTTTTGAAATTTTAAAACATGGCTCTGCTTACAGCAATTTTGTAATATGTAATTGATACCTAAAATATAAGAATAAACTTTTTATAATATCGGACGAATCTTGCCCTCAAGAAGGTGTCCTACGAGCATTTTGCTTTTTTTTTTTTTCGATGTTGGCGACACCATATCGTTACGAGATTCTCAGTACCTTCCCAAGTATTCCATCCTCCTACCCCTGATCGCAGTCACGTGTTTGTGAAGGTCATGCGTTAAATGCAGCATTTTTCCATAGAATCCACTAGATCGTTGAAAAACCTACAGCATTACCCCCAGTGATGACAATATGGTAATTATTTACAAGTGGCCTAAGTCACCAATTTTGTTGATTTTTTGTCTATAGATAGATAATATTATACAGATAACGGAAATAATAATTGTTTTTTTGGGAAACGCCTAAAACAATTAAATTGAGTTACGAAATATGTATGAAGGCATCCATGCAAATGGTTGCTTTTTAGACATCTATCGGTGAATTTCCAAATTAATTGTTAGTATAGAAACATGTGGCGAAAATCTGAAATTAATGATAATTCGACGAAATTCCGAAAAATAATAAAGTTAAAAAAATACAAGGTTAATAAATATTTAAATATTCCTTACATGTCAGGGCTAGAATTTTTTTAGCATATATGTTCTATTTATTTTATTTTGGTGGAGTTGGAAATATCTCAATCTTTCCCGATCTTGTTCAGATATTGTGTTAAAGCATTTTTAGCCATGGCTATTTATCTATTCATTTCCTTCTCACACCCACTCTCAGCACTGATTTGAGAACCTAGGTTTACAAAGTCCTTAACAGTTTCCAGACTTTCGTAGTTTTCCCGATAGCTGCAGGAGATTTGCCCTGTCAATAATCAATAGTTTGGTTTTGCTTCTATTTATTTCCAACCCATATTTTCGGCTTTCTCTCTCCACCCGTTCGATCAGTTGTCATGTCTGCTTCATTTTCCGTCAGTAGTGTGGTGTCATCTGCAAATCGAAGGTGGATTATTATTTGACCACCAACTTTGATGCCTTTCTCCCAGTTTTCTAGTGCCCGTCTCATAATTTGCTTGCCATACAGATTGAATAGGATGGGGGACAGAACACACCCCTGGCGAATTTTCTAAAAAGCTACGAATCATAGAGAAAAAATATGTAGCTTAATTATGAGACAGATTTAAAAGTTTTGATAGCGAAATTGAGACAGTTAGCTAAGCTTCTGCCATTTTTAATGTTTGTAGATACGCCCTTCTGGCTTGGCAGGTTTCTATGGCATCATCAATTTTTTTGAAAGGCATCATATTATTTTCTTTTTTCAATCATTTTTTTCAGACATTTTTCTTTAAAAATATCTGTTCAATGTTCGGCGTATGCAGATTCGCCCATCTGGTTCGATGATATTTCACAAAGATATCGGTCAAGTCTTCGGCGTATAATACCTATTGCCATAGCGTACATCTAAAATTATTTTTTGAAACGTTTCCAAAAATACGCAACGAAAAGCCGTGATTTTTTTACATATGGTGGAGGTCTTAATAAAGTATCGTTTGGCATAAAAACGAAAAATGTTATTTTTGCAAATCGCCCTTCTGGCTTGACGCCCGTGATATATTAATTACCCAAGTCGGTACATGTCAATCACATTGATTTTATTTTCTACCCTCCTTTACCATCCCATTGTAATGGCCTGGAAATGAACAATATTATCTGCCCTAAATGAACAATGTTAAATGCAAAGATGTGATATAATTATTTTCTACCCGCGTATCAAAATATTATTGTAAAAAATTGTAGCAAATAAATTCATTCCATTTTTAATCTTTTGTATACTTGTTAGTTTTTTAAATGGGCTTTCAAGCCGTAAATGTGAAAATAAAATAAATTAATTAATTAAGTGTTGTATTGACACACACTACACTGCTCTGTATCATTTTCTTTATTCAAACTTTTTTTTATTTATTCCGCATATATACATGCAACCTCATATAACTTTAGTTATTTAGTTAGTTAGACATTCAAAATTCCGCAAGTGAATATCTTCTTCTTTGTCAGCCATCTCTCCACTGCTGGATGTAGGCCTCCTCCAACGAACTTCATCTCTCTCTGTCTTGTGCTTCCCTCAGCCAACCCCTTTCCACAACCGGAATAATATTGTTGACCCTTTTTTTTGTAAATAAATGTAGTTGAAAGCATTCTAAATCAGTTATTTTGAGATTATCTAGGCTATCAATTGCCATAAAACTTTGCATCTGACACAACAGTAATGTGACTAACACACACACACAGTTTGCAAAACATTTATTTACAAATCTCTCTTTAAAGTTGACACCAAGCACATACATACCCTAGTGCGATCCATTAAATAACATTATGTTAAAATGACCACCTCCTCTGTTAAAAGGTGCTTCCAGATTCTTACCAAGTATAGATTTTGGTAGATAAATCTACAGATATATAGTTGATACCAACCTTGAAGTTTATATGATACTAGTCGTGGATCATGCTGAAAATCAGCTGCTGGGGGGCTTGTCTGTCTTCCTGCAACATAGCTGAGCATGGTCAGCATGAGTCAGAAAGGTTGTTTTTCTGTTCATTTGCTGATATATGTCTATGTATTTGTATGTAAACTTATTTTCGTCTCAATAAATGTTTATTTATTTTTCAGTATTTGTGGATAATTTTCGTAGTTGAATTCCATTTCAAAATTATATTAAAATTAAAACAATTTGTTTTAAATTGTACGTATATTTGTTATTTGTCGATAGCTATATCGCCTTGCTAGGGCATCTTCAAGACTATGACAGTGTGGAGTTTCTGTCGGGTTATATAGGTAGAGGGTTGAGCTTACGAGATTTTTTTCGGTGGATGATGATTTTATCGGCTTAACGAATAACAAATATACGTAGAATTTAAAACAAATTGTTTTAATTTTAATATAATTTTATTTATTTAGTACAACATTGCAGACGTCCTGCCTCTATAATAATTTACCTCTAAATATATGAGAATGGTTGATTTGAATGATTCTTTTATTTTTTACATTTTCTTATATCTAGAATTGCTAATTATAATTCCGTTATTCATTCCCTTCTGTCCCAATACAGTACCTTCTGTCCCAATACAGTACCTTCTGTCCCTTTTCAGTTCATTCCGTCCCTTTTTATATACATATATAGAATATAGACTAAGTATGTATTTATTTATTCTCTTTTTCATTTATTTACTTATTTATTAATAAACAAATCATTAAAATTTAATGGCACTACCAAATAGATATTTTTTTGTGTGAAATATCCAATATATAAATTTAAATTCTAAAAACTTCTCTTGTGCGAGCTGATCAAATCCCCAAAGTTTCATTCCAATGCCAAACAAGTTTTTTTTTTTTCAAAAAAAAATTGTGTGCGATTGTGTGTTTATTGCATTATAATATTAAATATATTATAATGCAATAAACTTCTCTGGTATACGCTGAACAAATCCCCAAAGTTTCATCGCAATAGGATGGACGGTATAGAAGTTCATTGGCCACATACATGCAAACAGACAATATACAGACGTCCATTTTTATAGATATAGATGAAAATAAAACATAATTAATTATGATTGCAGGCTTGTATTGACAATAAGCCGGAGATGGTTGAGTTTCTGATCAGGTTGGGTGCCGATGTAAACCTAAGTGACAATGAAGGATGGACCCCCCTCCACGCTACAGCAAGTTGTGGCTTCCTCAGTATTGCCAGCTGTTTGCTCAATCATGGGGCGTCTCTTACCAAAATAAACAATGAAAGTGAACTGCCAGTGGACACAGCAGCAAATGGCCCTATGAAAAATTTTTTAATGGACGAAATTAAAAAAAAAGGTATTGTCATTTATTTTAGAGACAGGTGTATGAAGAGAGTGGAAGCACTATTCTAAGCCGGTGCCTCACAATCTGTCTTCGTAGCTCAATTGTTAAGATATCTGACTCCCGACACAAATATCCTGGGTTTTGATTCCCAGTGGAGGCAGACAGTTTTAAATTGAATTTTCAATCTTATATATAAAATGATGAACTGAACTTTCAAAAACCAATAACGACCCCTTTTTTGTTCTTGGGGGGGGTGTAGGGAAATCAAAATTTGTGGTTATATATTATATTTTTGGAAGAGAAATCTAAATTATATTTAAAAAAAAAAATACTTTTTAGATCTCGATAACAACGCCACGTGTCTATTGCGTCAAAAACTATCTATCTTTCATTGAAATTGTTTGGGCGGCTTCTGAGATTTGAGTTGACACACATCGTGACATGAGATTTTTATATATTAAGATTATGTTGATAACTAACCCAATGTTACTGGACAGAAATTAGATGACCTACCACTGTTCCTAAGTAGTAGACATTAAAATTAATTAGTTTTGAACAAAATGTAATATAAACTATTTAAAACAATATTACATTCTTGTTCTATTCCTCGTGACTGAGAAATGTTGACTTTGTTCAATCACTCTTTGTATGGTGATCTCTTCGTTCTTCTACACTGCCTAACACATCAAGCATTTCGAGGCAGTCTTGTTCCAGATGTCAGGCGATGTGTCCAAAGAATAAATGGATATATTTGTAGCAGACATCGCATTCTATAATTTATTTACCATATATATTTTTTTAACGTGACTACGTAGGAGATGTCAACTATTTTGGGTCCATTATTCTCTTCATAAGAAGCGCACTACACAATGTCGAGGAAGGTATGCAGTAATCTGCTCAGAAAAATATTAATTTTAGTTTTAAAAAGACCCGGGTAGTAAGAGTGGAAACATAATTCATCATCAAGATGGTTTTACAGCCGGGCTGCTGTGTTAATAAAACAGTTGGAGAAGCGACTGGTTCGTGTATATATTGAAGTTTTACTGTGAACGGGTGTTGAGATATTAATAATAATAATAATGAACACTTCCTTGCACCCTGCGCAAGTGGCGAGTTTACTGCCGTATGGCAATTTCTTCCAACTAACCAGTGTTTCCAGCCCAGAGAAGCAATATTTGCGTGAGAAATAAATTTAAATAAATTTCTCCTCTGCTGGGAATCGAACCCAGGACGCCCGCACAGAAACTGAACGGCTTACCAACTGTGCCACGGCGGTCGGCACAGTTGGTAAGCCGTGATATTGAGTAAAACGAGTGAATCTATTGTGAATGGATGGAAGAGGAACCAGAGATACAAGTTCTTCTGAGCATCTCCTGTGGTGGTAGTATCTATAGAATAAATTAGAATACATGAATTGTATTCTAAGTTTATTTATTATTCATTGATTGTAAAAATTGATATTTATTACAATTGTATTTTTTCAGGAATTGATTGTGATTATGCGAGGAAGGGAGAAGAGAGAGAATTGACAGAGAATGCAAAAATATGGCGCCAGAAGAGTTCCTACCTAGCCGAGCAAGTTGACAACAGAACGGGTGCCACACCATTACACGTTGCCGCTGCAAAAGGCTATATTGAGGTACATTCATTATCTTTATTTATTTATCATGACATATGCATGTGAGATTTTGACATTGCAGAAGTAGCATGTAAGCAGAAAATATGCTGATTAGAAACGAGGGCAAAAGGAATGAATATGTATTTAAGATGTAAGAAAGATGCACTTGGCAAGAATGAAAAATAACTTTCTGATAAAGAAAATATACAAAAGGATGGCATGACCTTCTGATGGCTTCTGATAGAGGGAAATTTGAGAGAAGCTTCAACAACAAACCATCATGTGAAATATAATAATATGAACACTGCTAGCCCTAGAACTATACCTAGTTTGGCAGCAGTTATCTTTTTTTAACCCTCAATGCGTAAATAGACTAAAGTCGCCTGAATTTTTTTCCCCTTTTGACGTGTAAATCGACTTTAGTCCCATGGCTTGTAAAAAATGTTACCTTTGCATGCGAAAAAAATATATTTAAATAAAATTTTTGAGCTCCCCTCCCCCCAAAATATAATGTGACAACTATTTTTTGGTGTATTAAATCAAGATATTGATTTAAAAAAATTTAAAGGTATTTTATAGAATACTTTATTTTTTATTGAAAATTTGCATTTTTCAGATCAAATTTTATTTTTTGCTTAACGCGTTCAAAGGGTTAATGACTATTTTGATGACTATTAAGGGTTAATGACTATTATGGTAAAGATATAAATAAATAAAATAAAATAATGTATGAAATGACGCATGAATGTTGATGAGGAACGAATGAGGGATATAAAGGTGTGGCATTCAGTTTTCTCTGCCTACCCCGTGAGGGACATCTTGCATTTTCTTTGTATCACAGAGTTAAGAATATATAGAGCTTATATATTAACTATGACTTTATGCCAGGGCATTGGTACATAAAGTGAGGTGGAACGGGGGTATCAAGATATTTTGCCTTTGTAATGTCCGATTAATGTGGGTCGTTTTAGCATATTCGATGAACAGTATGTTTTAATACATTTAATGCTACTACACATCCACTGTATACATGTTAACATAATAAAAGACTACCACACATTTTGTTCAACCATCAAAAATCTATATGATCTAATTCAAAGTCACAATTTTTAACTTAATTAAAATTAACGTTCTTTAAATTTCTAATTATGTTTTTTAACATATTTTTAATTATCTCAATAGAGACGAAGTTGGAATATTTATTGTAGGAGAACCGGGAAATCAAGGCACCTACAGGGCTTACGACCTGTCATCGGCTGGTTTATGTGATCACTTTATGCGCTTGCGCAACGTTCACCAATTATGCCTTTTTAATGAGATCCCTATCAATTCAATTTTGAAAGTTCTATATATTGTAATACTGAAATTCGTTTCGCTTGAAAATAAGGAATTTTTACTACAGCCATCTATGGGTGAAATTATGAACAACAATCTTATTATTTTTATTTATTTTGTTGGAACGCCATCTATTGAGAGAATTGGTTTTTTGTAAATAATGAAAGCTACAATTCTTATATCTGAGGTGACTTGTAGGTGAATTGTAGCTTTCATTATTTACAAAAAACCAATTCTCTCAATAGATGGCGTTCCAACAAAATAAATAAAAATAATAAGATTGTTGTTCATAATTTCACCCATAGATGGCTGTAGTAAAAATTCCTTATTTTCAAGCGAAACGAATTTCAGTATTACAATATATAGAACTTTCAAAATTGAATTGATAGGGATCTCATTAAAAAGGCATAATTGGTGAACGTTGCGCAAGCGCATAAAGTGATCACGTAAACCAGCCGATGACAGGTCGTAAGCCCTGTAGGTGCCTTGATTTCCCGGTTCTCCTACAATAAATATTCCAACTTCGTCTCTATTGAGATAATTAAAAATATGTTAAAAAATATCTTTGACTCCCGACAGGGAAAAAAATCCAATGTTTGCGCATATGCAATAATAAAAATATTCGATTCTAATTATGTGTTTGTGCCAACTTTTCCTTGGCTTATATTTACTTTTCATTCCTCTTTTACCAGTCCTATATCCTTTTTTTGTCAGACAATCATCACTCATTCTTTCTATGTGGCCCAACCACCTAAGGGCAGTTTTTTTATCTTACCTAAGAAATCTCATATATTCTCATCTAATATCCTCATTTATTATGGCTGTATCCTCATTTATCATGGCCGTATTTATAAACCATTATTATGGTAGCATTTATATCCTCATTTATTATGGCCGTACTAATATCCTCATTTATTATGGCCGTACTAATATCCTCATTTATTATGGCCGTACCAATATTTCACCGAAATTTGTCATGTTAAGCCATAGGTTCCATACAGCCGTTCTCATTGGACAGCCCGGCACTACAATTCATCAAGTTGAACACTTCAGAACAAATTAAAGTAATGCATCGTTATTATGCTCTAAAAAGTTTTTTACTATTGAGGTAGAATGGTAAAGATAACAATTAAGATATTTGTAATTTAAATTATATTTCATGATTATATTTAGACAAATTAATTTTACTTATAGAATGAATTTGAATATTTTGGAATGGTTTTGAATGAAAATTTAAACAATATCATTACACAACACAACGCTTATATAAAAATGTTAATTTTATTAACAAAGAGATTAAAATTTTGAAAAGCAGACACGTTTGCTGGTATATAAATGTGTCATTTGATTTATGTATGACCAATGAATATATTTAGAGTACCCAATGTGCCACCTCTTTCCCTGTATCAATCCACTGGCCTTAAATCGTTGTTTATGTCGGTTATGTATATTTTCTTTACTCTATGGTCTAATCCATATTTTTTAATAATGCAAGATAAAGGTTGGAATGATCGTAATATATCAAAGGAAGCCATAGTTGCCATTCATAACTGTAGTGCCGACTCAGACGTATGCAAGTGAAACCTGGATATGGCAGAAGTCACACAAAAGCAGAATAAATGCAGTTGAAATGAGGTCGCTAAGAAGTATATGTAATAGAATGTTGTAAGACATGAAGGATATAAGGAAAACAATGTGTTTGATTTTGTATTAATATTCAAATTAGTGTCTGTATTTTTTATCTAGTTTTGTACAATAATAACTTAAGATTATTTGTTAGTGCAATAATATTATATATGAACTTTCTCTCCTCGCCTCAAACCTCCCACTACCTGCCTCTCCCGTCGCCATTGACCAATTATCGTTATTGAGAATTCACTCACAAACAGTTTGATCAATCTTGCGCCATTATTGTAGTCTTCTCACATTCAACATATAGTGCTGGAAACACTGGTTTGTTAGAAGAAATTGCCGTATGGCAATACATGTAGTACACTTATTATTATTAAATATAAATTTGTGATTGATTATTCACTATATTATTTGTATTATATGTATATGCACCAGTTAGTTCATGGGCTACAATAAATGATACATTAGTAAGTTCCTATATTCCATTCCTGTCTTCTTATATTTAACACAGCATGCTTCTCATAATTTGGCAATCGACGTGTACAAAATGTAAGATGAAGAAAGATGTAATTAATTAAATGAAAGTTAACATATTGAGATGTTTTGGCCACTTGGGGAGAATAAATAAAGCATGCCAGGCGAAAAAAATATGCAGAACTGAAAGTAATGGAATCAGGGGGGCAAGTCTGGTTCAATCGGCGATATCAAAACCCTCATGATTACCCATATCATGGATATAATTATTATATGGAGTTCTACAATATCTTTAGATGTAATAGAACTCCATACGATAATTATATCCATGATGTGGGTAATCACTGGGGTTTTGATTTCGCCAGTTGAACCAGACTTGCCCCCCTGATGTCCAAAAAAGGATGGCATGACCGTGTGAAAGATATTCTGAAAGACGGAAAAGTAAGAAACCAAACCATCAGACGAACATGCATGAGACGAAGCATGCAAGATAGAAAAATGTGGCATTATGTTCTTTGCCTACACAGCGTGATGGTATGAATGTAAGTAAGGGTGTATTAAAGTATAAATGGACTATTGTGTTTCCCTCCCTTGTCTCATCCCACCTATCCCATGTTTGTTACTTTATTTAGTTATTTAATTTTTAGGTAAAAAAGTATGTATGTTATGTTGTAGGCGATGCATATACTGATAGTTGACTGCAAAGTAAACATAGATCCAGTAGACACAGATGGATGGACTCCATTACATGCAGCAGCTCACTGGGGACAACAGGAAGCTGCTGAGCTACTTGTTCGTTTCTGTGCTGATATGGATATCAAAAATTTTGTTGTAAGTATTTAAACCTAAAATCATGCTTTAGACGGACGAAGATTTTAACGGAGTTCAGGTTTTTGACGGTGGGCAAAAAAATAGAAAGAATTCTATTTTTCAATGCATTTTACATTGCTTTTCATAAAACAGAAATCTGTAAAATTATGATGAGTTAACATAGCTCTTGTTTGTTTTGTGTTGACTTTGACCTGTGACATTCACAGTGTCTTGTTTATTTTGAAAGTTGGATATTGCGATACGCTTTAAACATATACACTTACAACGTACAATTTAATACTTTGTTTATCGTCAAAACAAAAATGTTGCAATTTTTAACACAAATAAAGGAAAAAATAATACTCGTGTCAAGCGATGTTTGGAGTAACCTGTATTTTGGATGCTGTTTTAAGCACTTTTAATTTTGTTTACACTGACAGCGTTTACTATGTAGAATTCCATTTTTAAAATAAATTAAACACTTGTTTTTCTTTCTACATTTATTTTTACTCTCCAGAACGACCGTTTCGCCTGGTGAAGGCCTTTTCAACTGGTGAAGTACATGGTGTGGTTTTTTCTTATATACTATTACATTAGATGGAATTTATACAAAGCAAAAAAGGTGGGTGGTTGTTACAGTTTAAGAATTATATCCATTTCTAATATCTTATTCTTACCTGAGAATTTTTACCTAATTGCAGCTGTGGGGAATTGTCATCTTTGGGATATACCCACATTTATTGCCTAGGTATCTACTTACTAAATATGAGAAAAAAATACACGTTGAAATAATATCTTATATTATGCATTAATTGCTTTGGGGTGGGTGGTTGTTACAGTTAAAATATTATATCTAGTCCTAAACAATTAGGTCGTGTTGCAGCTGTAGGGGATATTCATCTGTGGGATATACCCACTTTTGGCAATCTAGATACCCATTTACTGAACATATAAGATAAAATATACACTGAGATTATATCTAACTATACATTATACATTATTAGGTTTGAAAATATTAAGTAAGAGAGAACTATATGTGTTAATCTGTTCGTTGATGATATTATTATTCAGATTCTTGTTAATTTCTAATTGTTCTAGTATGTTTAATTTTAGTCCTTTGTTGCAAAATTGTAGCGGGGTTGGTTTATTGTCGTCTGTAATATGATGGTTATTGTGGATGAGATGTTTGGCAAATTGTGATGTTTCTTCTTTTTTATACTTGTACGCTCTTTTATGTTCTTCAAAACGTGTGTTGAAGGCTCTCCCTGTTTGGCCTATGTATTGAGCATTACATTCTTCGCAGGTAATTTTATATATTCCGGATCTTTGAAGTTTGTCTATCTTGGTTTTGCAATTTTTAATGCTATTTCCCAGTGCGTTATTAACTTTAAAAGCGATATTTAAATTCTCATTCTTTAATGTTTTTATTAATTTTTCGGATATCTTGCCGAGGTAAGGAATAGAACCGTTTGCAATGTATTTTTTATCATTAATCATTGGGTATATGGAGCCGATTGTATTTTTATAAGACATTTTCTTTATTATTTTTGTAATACATTGCTTATCGAAACCGTTATTCTTAGCAATGTCATATATGGTGTTTATTTCGCTTATGTATGATTCTCTACTCAATGGAATATTAATTGCTCTAAATACCATCGAGTTAAAGGCTGCAAGTTTGTGGTGCCAAGGATGCATGCTCGTAGCATGTATTGTGGTATCCGTATACGTTGCTTTTCTAAAAATCTCAAAATGGTGCTTATTTTCTATTTTTTTAATATTTAAATCAAGAAAATTTATACTTTGATTCGTTTCTAGTTCGACGGTGAATTTGATCTTGTGATGCAATGAATTTACATAATCTGTGAATTTATTAAACTTTTAAGAGTCGTTTGAGTTTTAAGCGTTGAAAACCGGACCGCGTTGAAAACTTTGTCCATTTAAAGTGCTCTTAAGAACCATGAATGTAATATGTGAACTACTGGATCTGATAACCGAAGGCAAATATGCTATAGATATAGTGATATTTCAACATTGGGAGGACCTAAGAAGATACCAGAACATTTATTCATACATACCATCATGGCACATTCCAAAATGTGGGGTAACCAATGGCAGGTGTGCGGGAGTGCATTATGTAATTTTCACATAGTCTTCATAGTACTTGGTGTGGTTTTCTTTACATTATGTACTTCGATAGATTCATTCAATTTTATACTGGAGAATAATGGTCAACCATGAAGAAACACAGAAATCCATTATGTATCGAGAGTCAGTAAATGTAAATTTTTAAATTATAAAAAATATTTATAAATTTTAAACAAAAACACTTTTTTATACAAACCGAAAGACAGTATTCAATGAAAATTAGACAGGAAAGCTAATAACAGGTTAACATTTACTATAATACAAAAATAGTACATACAAGAACAATAAAACACTTTAAATTAAAAGAAAAGATCCACAGATTAAAACAGGAATATATAATATAGCTTCTCAGGCAACTAACAGGTACAATGTGAAATGTTAATTTAACACGCACCCAATAACAAGTTGCCGCATTCTGGAGACCTACGACACTAATTGTCTCACAGATACAGTCTGAAAACACAATTAAAAACTGTCTTCCACTGGGAATCGAACCCGGAACTTTTGGATCAGCAATCAGATACCCAACCAATTGAGCCACAAAAACCGACAATATTGAAATGGAGGAAATCATAATAATATCATTTAATGATTCAGCGGATATTTTGTGGTAGTTAATATAAACCATTTTTGAATTATTAATTAGCTATAAACCACTTGTTTTTTGAGTCACTTCGTGACATGTTTCGGAAGCGCTGTCCTTCCATCGACCGGCGTGTCGAGACTCAACACGCCGGTCGATGGAAGGACAGCGCTTCCGAAACATGTCGCGAAGTGACTCAAAAAACAAGTGGTTTATAGCTAATTAATAATTCAAAAATCATAATAGATTATATTATTATATTTAAAACTCACTTCTTCTGCGAGTCTTACAAAAACCTGTAATATATTCAAAGCGCCCTTGAGGTGAGGTTATCACAAAAACGGCGCTATAAAAATCATCCTAATTTATTATTATTTATTTGAATGAATGCGTAATGAGGTTGATTTCGTTTATTTTGCTATCGATACACGTAATGAAAGCAACGTAAAATACGTCGAGCACATTCTAAGTTTACCGAATTTCATTTCTCAAATGTCCTTTGCAACTTCAGGTCGCACCAACAGAGTGATTTACACCGTGGTCCGTACACTACCCAGAACTATGTGATATATGATTACATGAAAATTCTTCGAAACACAATTATTCGAATGCACAATTGTACGAATAACATTTTTTCGAAAATCAGTTATCAGAATTGTCCGAAAGCAAATTATTCGAACTAACATTTGTTGGAAAACCAATTGACCAAATTTAATATATTTTTGTGTCATTATGTTGCCTCCTTTGACATATTTGTTGCCAGTAAAATATATTCGATGAAGACTATTATTACTTGTTGTATTATTGTTGGTTACGTATGCTTGCACATTTTTAATAACTGTTGTTTGACAGCGCGGTGCGTCGCCATGTTGTGGATTCCATAGATTTTTATTATGCATAATATACTATGTAGATGTAGTACTACTTGTAAAGCGCCCTTGAGGTGATTTTCCACGAAAACGGCGCTATACAAGTTATCCAACTATAATAATAATAATAATACTCCGTGCAAAAAGTGAGTCATGGAATATCGCGCGTTTGTCGTTTTGGTTGGCACCATAATATTTAAGTTTTCCTTACATTTCAACACATCCTAAATAACTTTTCTCTAAATTTAAATAAACAAAGTATTTTTACGACAAATAAATCCGAAAACAATTCTCTATCGAAAAACGATGTACTAAAACGTCAAATATCCCCCGGAAAAATGCCTTCATGCAAAATTTGCTAACTACGACATCTAGTATATTATAATAAAAATCTATGGTTTATTCCTCTCATAATACTACCAACATGACGTCATAAAAATTCGAACAATTGTAATTTTTGATAATTGTGTGTTTGGAAAATTGTTTTTCGAAAAAATGTGATTTGAATAATTGCCATTCGTAAAATTGAGCATTCGAATAATTGTTTTTCGAATAATTTTCCTGCCACCGTGATATATTAGGGGTTGTGCACAGATATCTTTTAGTAATGTCTACTTTTTGTAGGATTGAATTACAATACTGTATAGTGTATATTAACAATAAGACATGTACTTGATGGGCTACCTACTGAACACTATCCAGAATGGTCAACCTACCATTTCACGCATACTATGCAGTACATCCTTCTCTTTTATACTTTGGTATGTTCTATCACTATTCACTACCAATACACCCATCTCATTACTACATTTTGCTCCTCACATTTTCAATTACTGTTGCTCTTACGAAGACAGTGGAAACAGTATTCTAAACGAGTGCCCCAGAAGATTTATACTATTAATTTTTCAATAACTGCCCATTTACAGGCCTGTTGCCCGGGAGCTTGGGAGTATCATGTTACATAATCAGCCATCAGTCAGATAAAGTCTATAAATGTTTTAAATATGAATCTTTTGTGATTGTATTAGTGTTGTATTGGTAAACCACATATATGATATTACATACATATTGTGGTTTTGGAAATTTAATGTCAATCACCTCTGGTCTATGTTTAATATGTATATATTTATTATTTTTTACTCCTCACTAACCCAAAGGGATATAGTGGGGAGTTATGATTCCGCAATTTTTAAGGCTATTTTTTTTATTGCAGATTATCAACTAGTATCATGCTGAGATTGTATTCTGAAAGTTTAATCACAATATATCTGTGTGTGTGTGTGTGTGCGCTATGTGCTATGTACGGCGTATTTATTTTACTTTATCGATTATAGACTGAAGTACTCATTCGATTCTATTCAAATTTTGCAAATATGTATATCTAATACTCGCTTAGACCCCATTAGATTTTGAAGGATATCTGAATAGTGCTCCTCAATTTTTTTAACTGTCAAATATTTCAAAGTGACCCCAAGCTCTTAAAATTTATTCATATTTGTAAAAAGGGCACATCACTTTCATAAAATGGCATTGAAGAAGTATCAAGTTTTCATAATAAAATATTTCAATAAAAACTCATTTCATGAAAATGCTGAATATTTTCCATACAAAATTTGAATACTTATAGAATGACTTGTTAGTGAGGAGTTTAGCGTTGGCAACAACCCACTCGTTTTAAATATGTTCTTGTAACAAATACATATATTTCCTAAATTAAGCATAAATGCTTGTGCTATAGGTGAATGAAATTGGTCATGGCAGGATTGGAACTCACGACCACTGAATTACTAAACCGGCAGGCTAACCACTCTACCACCCATCTACGATACACAGTGACATTATACAGCATTAAGTAACAAAATTAATTTTTGAGAAAATTATATGCAAATCTTTATTCTTAATGCCTATTATATTTATTTAATTTAATTTTTTATTTGTTTAGAAATTTAACAGCTTAAATTTTTAATGCTTAATGTAAATAAGTATACAAAAGAATAAGCCAATTATAAAGTTTCACATAATTAAATTATTATATATTATTGATGTTTGGTAGTTATTGTGTGATGGTGAGTGTATGTGGGGAAAGGGAAGGGTAATGGATATAGGAAAGCGTTGATATATATAAAAATAAAAACCAAACTCATCAATTTTAATCTGGCGTGTTCTGTTAATCAGCTAGGAAAAAGCTTTTCCCCTCAATGTACGCATGTTTATTGATAAATAATAATAAACACATGGGTTGCAAGTGCAATACAGGGAGATGTGGATTCTCCAAAAACACATACAACTGAAAATAAAAACCTTGCACGGGCGACGTTGGTGACTCATTTGGCAATTTGCATTACAGAGGTGTTTGGATTATCGAGTCTCCTCTGTATTAACTTGCATTACACATTAATATTTGTAAAGTTATCTTTGAAGTGAAGAAGAAGGACATATGATATTGCTATACATACATACCACTACGGCATATCCCGCAATTTGGGGTAACCAGCGACAGGTGTGCGTTACTTTAAAAAAGGAAGCACGACATGTGCGTGTATAACCCCACGCTAGTCTTGTTTCAAAGGCACTACATTCAGAATGGGTGGTGAACCTCATTGCTAAACTTTGTTTGATGTCAAACTGTCATGTATTTTCGTTTATCCAGTTCTTACGGTACACCCGATAACGATGATAATATAAAAGAGTGGAAGCACTATTCTAAGGCGGTGCTTCGCTGCAGTTAACTGCCAATGTTTTGAATGTAATCTGCAAATGTAATGTTACAAGGATTATTTACAATATCTTTTTTGATATATTCAACAATTGCAAATTATCTTTTCAGGGACAAACGTGTTTTGACGTGGCCACAGAAGACATGGTTAAATACCTTGAGGGATTAAAGAAACAGAAAGATGAGGCACAGAGTAGAAAAACAAAGAGACCGTCTGTCTCTGAAGACCATCTATCCAAAGTACCTAAAGTTGACTCAAATATGGACAATGGAAATAACAAAAAACCTATTGGTGAGTATTGACATTATGACAATGTTTTATATGAAAAAAAAACAATAATTGATGATTACAATCTCTGATTTGTGTTTCTTGTTAATGTACATCTAAATAGGAATATTCATTAGTAGTGTAATAATAATTTTACATATTTGTTTCTTTATTAAATTATGAAGAATCTATAACATGTACATACCTATATGTGACACTAATATCATTTTTATTTGGTAATGGATCATCAACAAATTAGCAATAATACTTATTAATATATTCATTATTGATACAATGCCTTTTTCCTATTCATTCACATGTCATTCCTGGATCATGTTTACTGTAGCTTTTATAGCGATATTTCATTCTTATATACTTCCTTTATTTCTTATTTCTCTATTTCTTCCAAATAATTAGTTTTTCCAGCCGAGAGAAGTGATATTTGCGTACAATATTTCTCCTCTGCTGGGGATCAAACCTAGGACGCCCGCACAGTAGCCAAACGGCTTAACATCTGTGCCACGGCGGTCGGCAATCAATAACCCCTTTTCTATTTTTGTGCTGGCAATTTAGTTCTTCAGATTTAAATATTTAGCCAGTTAAAATTTTACAAAAACTACTTATTTAAAACTGTACATTGTTTTTGGGTGAATTATCAAAACACTAATATTATTTCTTAGTGATAAATACTGCAGAATAAATGTAACCAACTATAATTCACAAATTCAAATTAAATAACTTGAGAGACAACTGTTATATTATTTCCTATCTCTTATTAAAATATTTTTTTTTTTTATATCTGACATGTTGTGTCTGTAATATTCATTATTTTTTATTGTAAAATTAACTCACGGGAATGGTACATCTTTTCATTATTACTTTTGTATGCTTTGTTGCATTTAACATTAATTTTTAACTGTCATGTGTGTCCATTCTGCATTTTATCTCTTATTCTCTGTACATATTTTATGTCTCATGTATCATATTGTGTTTTACTCGTATCATATCCAATATTTATTTAGACGGCTGTGTCATTGTGGTCAGTTCAATGATAATGTGGATATGTATCATTTTTGTAGGACTAACCACACCTTGAATTGGTTTTTGTTTTCTTCCATTCTTTCTGCAACATTTATTTGTTTCTGTTAGGACAAAATTTTCAGTTTGAATATAAACGCTCGAAATTTATAGATTTTCTGTAACATTGATATAGAATACTATAAAAAAACAGTTTTGGTTCAAGCATTTGGTTTTGTTTAGACTAGTTACTTTTACTACTGCAATACATGTAAAAGATGAAGGTTTATTTTCCAATTATCGACTCTGTAAAAGTACATAGTAATACGTTCAATACAGAAATCAATGACATATACCCTAATAATAGACTTAAAAAGTAAATTCAGCAGGTTTCTTTCAAGATTTCACTCTGATCTCTGGGTTGAATGGGGTGTGTTCAAAACAAAACTCGAGATACAAGCGGAAAATCCCTATGAAAATGGACAGTTCTATTTGTCTAAAGCATTGGGTGAACACTCTTTTTCATCACTGGTTACCATCGTAATATATATATTTAGATCAGTGGTAGTCAATCTGTACCTAAAAAATGTAGAAAGGTTGACTTCTTCTGGTGTAGATGAATCATTCCCGTGTTTTGTATTCATATTGGGTCACAATGTTATATAATAGAGAAACATTAAAAGGCAGCCTTCAAATTGTATGTTATTTGTAATGCGCGTCTCCAGATCAGAAGAACTCTCTCGACGTTGCGGAGGAGAAGCCTCCAAAGGTTAGTCCGGTGGATCCTCCCCAGCAGTCAGACGAACCATCTTGGAGACACTCTCTCAGGCAGAAGGTCTTGTCCAACCAATCCACAAGTAATCATAATCACCTTCTTGCAACTCTCCCCACAAAGGCACATCAAATTTGATACAAATTAGGCGTACAGGTTGAATTCATACCATTTTACTGATTCTACAAATCAAACTATATTAATGATTCTACATTTTTTTATTTCCCTCAATAGTAAAATCGCTTCACCTTGTAAGGACCTTTTCAATTGATGTATTAATAATATGTACTAATTCAAATGCAAAAAAATTATCAATTCAATTTACATAATAGAAAATTAATTGGAAAAATACAAAAGTAATGAAATAATTAAACATTTTTACAAACAAATATTATTATTAAAAATATATTAAATACGCTGTCTCAGTCGTTAATATCAGAAGTTCAAATATCATTATTTGTGTTTATATTATGAAGGCTGTCATCTTCGATTTTTCAGCTAGTGAGATATCTACATATAATATAGGTATGTATCTGTGCCACAGGTTTCCCCATACTTACACTATTGACACATTTGGTTCTTGATTCTAAGTCTGGCTTTCAATTGCCGTTTGAATGCTTTTTCATTCATAGTTTTTAGATGTTCTGGCAAATTATTGTAGTCACAGCCATATTATTCTTCTGTGTCCAATTTTTTTTGTAGCTTTCTCACTTACAAAGAAATTAATAAAATATAATTTACAAACTTATTACAGTTATTTCAATAAGTTCAAAATGTAAAATTTTGTTAAAATACTAATTGTGCAGCCGTTCATCTTTCTGTATGATGAAATTTGTTTTTTAAGTTCATCCTTTTTTGTTGTTTAATTTGAAAAATTTTAAGATTAGATTAAATTTACTGTTCTACAATATTTGATTTGATGTGCTTTGGTGGGTAAGAGATTTGACCTCTCGTGTTCTCGTATCAGACTAGCTGTGTATATCTCGATAGTCTATTTTCATTTCTTTTAACAGTAGTGGCTTATATCCAGGTTCAGATTAATGTAATTTAAATTTAATGGTATATTAACATCAACCTGTCCACGTCCAGAGTTGAGTTGAGTCCTCCCTTTCCAGGGCACACTGGGCGCTCCCTGTCACTACATTACTTTAATGCAAGATAACAATGTCTGAGGATGTCCTACACTTCTCCTTCTTCCACTCCAGGAATGTTACCTCTCGGCTCTCCTATCCCTCAAAGAGATGTTTAACATCCTTCTCTCCATGGCCCTTGGAGTCAAATTAAAATCTGTGAAATACAATTTGAAAATTATATCAATCTGCACCTCGCAAATAATTTATTAATGTTTGGCTTGCCTTTAACATTTACTAACCGTGTATATAATCTTATAAATGTCACATTAAATCTTATTTAATCTTCCGTCAAATAATGTGGTTGTTTCCAAATAATTGTATTGTTACACCGAGTCTAAGTAGTTGTGATCATAATCATCATATGCAAAATAGTAAAATAATTCCATAGTTTTTGTATTAATAGTTTGTTAAATATGTGAAATCTTTAAATTTTAACCAATAATAATATTAATTCAATGATTTCACATACAAATTATAAATACTTTTTGACAAATCTGAAACTCAAGAGCAATGTTGTAATTTTTTTAACTACAGTTGGTTTGGTTGAATATATAAACTAATAAACCTTTTGCTGTATAATTTTTAATTTGTATTACGATACTAAGTTTTGTTTATCAACTGATTATTCTTGATATACCTCCATATTATAATATAGGGTGTTTTTTTAAGCCTTATAAAACTTAAAATTGTACAAAATGGTGTGACATATCTGTTTTTTGTTAAATCAATTCATGGCATTTACATTTTTAAATGATTTTGGACATATGGCCACTGCTACTGTTCTTGACAAAACACAATCTGGACATCAATTTTTGTGTCACTTTTTCTAGTATTATTGGTTGTATGTCAAGGAAGTTAGTCTCAAACACGTCAATTATTGCTGGTTTATCAGCACAAACCAGCATCTTCACGTAGACCCAGAGAAAATAATTAAGAGAGTTGTCAAATCAAATGACCTTGGAGGCCAATTGATAGGTCCATTTTCAAAAACAATTTTGGCTATATTTTGATTTCTGGTCTGGATCAATTCCATCAATCCCTATTTGCAAAAAAAAATTGTTGATCATGATTCAGAAACCATCTTCATTGACTGCAATGCAAGCTTCGGTCTCATTTTTGAATAAATAGGCCCCATGTGCCACCAGCATAAAAATCACACATAACAGTACATTTTTCTGATCAATAAAAGTAATGTAGTATGTTTGGTCTCACCATATTGTGGTAATTTTGCTTATTCTTAACAAAGACAAATATGAATCTCATCGTTCAACTGATTTTCAAAGAAAATTTGGATAATTTGGTAGTGTTGTTCAAATGTCAGTCTATTCGTAATGATTTGCCAGAATAGTGATTATAAATGTCAAAAGATGAGTTTTGTATGACAGCTCATTGGACAGTTATTATTTTTCTAAGAAAGAAAAAAACACCCGTTACAAATAATAGAACTTGATTTTGTTTTATTTACTATGACATTTCGTGCAAGGCATATTGTCACAATTATGATCTGCATGGCTGAAACTAGAGGTTATAATATAAATATTCAAGACCTGTAAAATTTGTCTGGCCTTATTCTAATGTGTCTTGCATGAAACTCATCAATAATAATTGTTATTTTAATTAAGGACGCACAGACACTCATGATTAGTTGCATTGGCGTATCACAATTTACTCAACCAATACTAATATTGTCATCTTGAAACTAAAACGGGGATAAATTATAGTATTCTCTACATATTAACAGTTTCATTATCATAATATTTGAAAATTATCTCAATATAAAATAATTCCTAAAGTACCTACCCCTGAAATTAGTGGAATTCCCTCATTTTCCGTTTAATTTGATAGATTTAAAAATATAATTTAAAAAAAGAATTGTTAAATATGATATAAATACCCTTTGGCTGTTTTAGATTTTTGAATTTGTGTCTTGTTTTTTTTAATCCAAGTCGTACAAAATGTATGGCGGGACGGGACCACCACTTATACTTTAGTACGACAAGTGAGGTCCAACTCACTAAAAATTCTCAATTTCTGTGCGGACTTAATAAAACAAATCGATGTACTTGTATTTTATCATTATATTTTTTTTTTAAATGCCAACTCGAGTACATGTTACATTTTTAGGTACTAATAAAAATATTGGTTCCACAAAAATGTTTGAAATGTGATATAAACTCAATGTTTTTTTATTTTCAATACCTTCCATTATAAATTAATATAATTAAAACAATATTATTTTTTGATTGTACAATCTTAAACTTTTGACTGGTAATTATTTTAACCGGTAGTCTGCCACATTGTGTAAAAATCATTTTTGCACAATAAAGGAATATTATTATAATGTCCTCATAAGACAAAATAACTATCAACAAAGTACATTAAAAATCATTTACAAATTTCGTAGTATTCACAGTGTGAAATGCCATTATAATTGGTTGCATGTAACACATGAGATCCAACTGTCGATAGTGATAGTATGTATAGTTGAAGAATACGTACCAAACTATAAGCCCATAAATCCAAATTATTTAATATTTTAAGATATTTTGTTTTATATGAAGCAATGTCGTCACTAAATTCATTTTTTATAAAAGTTGTTAAAAAATTTAAATGTAGTACTACAATTTTCATATTTTTTTAAAGAAATTTAAATTATCTAGTTGGGTTGTTTCGACTTTTCGATATGTTTTGAAATTTTAAAAATATAGGAAGTCAAAATTTATCATAAAAAAATGTTTTTCTTAGTAAAAAATGTTTGAGAAACACTGGAACTTTTTTGAAAAAACAAATTTGAGGTTTTGTATTTGTCTATGTTTATACAAAATTTCAGTATTCTAGCTTTTATGGTTTTTGAGATTAAAAATTCTAAAGTTGATTACCCCTGATTGAAATAAAAATTTGAAATTCTGAGTGTAAAAGTTGTGTAGGCCTATATCTTTCTATATTTTCTGAAATTTTAGGCTCTGTGCATTTAGCGGATCAAAAGTTACAAGGGGGGGCACAGATACACTAAATGTTCTACGCGTAAATCCATATAGAACATATATACTGCGAAGCCTCTAAGTTGGTGTTTTTTTTTTAATTCAAAGTTGAAAAAAACGTGAAAAATATAGACTTGGCATACAAATCACTCGTATCTTGGCTTGTAACTTTGTAGATATGTTAAGAGAAATAAATTCTCTTGAACAAATCGACAGTTGGATCACCAAGAAAATATTTGTAAATGCACCCATTTAAATATTGTATTTATTGTATGCATTGCATTGACATTCATTAAAATAGTGTAATCAAAACATATTGTTTTACTTATATAAATGTTTGATATTGACTAGTTGCTAACTTGTAGACTCAACAAACTAACAGCTCGGTTACCTGTTTTAAGAATTTGCAATAAGTATAAAATAATATATTTCTTGACTATAACTTTCAGATAATGCCGACAAAGAAAGCACCGGCAGTGACAGTGATGTCATACTGAGAAGTCCCATCAGTGAAGCCGACATTGCGTAAGTATTCTATTTCTTAACTTTTTTTAGTCGATTATACCAAACAGAAATCTTATCCCCCAATGTTAACTATTACCATAGTGAAATCCTCCCTGTCCTGGATAATGCGAAAATGCTCCTCCACAGTTCTCATACCGATTCATTCACCAATGTTTCGAAGCCAGGAAAGCTGCCTTCTTTAGAACCCTCTATAACCCTCAATCTTTCCCTCAGAATATGTCTGAAGTACGACACTTTAGGGTGCTTAACATTAGTGAATAAATCTGTTGGGTCTACTTAGTACACCAGTGTTATTCTTAGCATTCTGCGGAGAATCCACACTTCAAATGCTTCAAGGCGGTTTATAATGTTAACTTTAAGAGTCGACGCCTCCACCCAATAAATCAGCACTGACTATACATAACACTTGACCATTCTTTGTATCAGCTTTTGGTTTATATTGTTGTCAAGGAAGAAATTTTAAATTTTGCAAAATGACAATCGGACAACTTCTATTCTGCATTTTATTTTTGCAATGCAATTAGTTTAATGTTGCAAATACATTTTCCGACAACTTAAAACAGGCTCAGCCTAGTGAAGTGATTTATACAATAAAATATTATGTAATGTTTATATATATTTTTTGACGGATTTGTTTGTGCAGTGCTTCCACAGAGACGCTCCAATTGAATTGCCGATAACTGTCATTTGAATTTGTTGACAATTTTCCATAGAAAATGCAAATACAAAAATGTATTTTTTTTTCGGTTTGGTAATCGCATACTTGACTCCTACATAAACATTTGAATTTATAATATTATTAAGATCTTTCACTATCTAACTAGTAAAAATTTTGAAAATCTGCCTAAGGGGACAGTTTAACGTGATTTATACAAAGTTATGAAATATAAAAGAAAAAAGGTGATATGTCATCACCATAGAAAATGTACATACAAAAATGACATTCGATTGAATTTATTCCTCTCCTAGCAACGGTGTCGGCATTCCGACGATCCGATGCGCATGCATCACATCGACGCACGATGATCAGTAGATGCACTTGTATGAATTCCTATACAAAGAATTCTAAAATCTGTCTGATGCGATCCGTCTGCTGCACCTGTATTGACGTCAGCCTTTATTGTATTTACAAAAATAATCAGTACTTGGAAATAAGTGTACAAAGTTTGATTACACCATATCATTCAATAATGTACAGTTCCAATCGGATTTATTAACAAATATTTTGTTTTACTTTCAGAACTCAGAATGTAAAAGCCAAAAAAGAAAATTCAGCACCGGGTGTTTCTCAATTAAGAAGGTATGTGTTGGTTTTATCACTTTATTACATAGATTATTATCATCTCATATAAATCGTTAGTTATTGGGTTCAATTCCGAAGACGTATTAAAATTTAAGTGAATATTAAATTTATTAAAAACAAAAATATGTTCACCAGAACATAACTGTCTCTTTAAAATATATCCATTTTATAATACACTAGTGATGTTCTTTGGTCATTTTAATCTTATTTGGTATTCTGAACACGTATTAAATATTTTATCAATTTTTTTTTTAAAATGAATATGTCCTTGTTAAACAAGTACATATACATCTTCCTATGCTCCCTAAAATAAGCATTAATGCTTGTGCTATAGGTGAATGAAATCGGTTGAGGCAGGATTTGAACTCGCGACCATTGGATTACTAGCCCAGCGCGCTAACTGCTCTAATAAACGTAAACTTGTGATTTAAAATTTATTTACGATTTTCAAAGCCTCTAATTATGAAAGCTGCAATTTCTTTTACTTAATGTGTTTGAAAATAAAACAAATATGCAATCTTGATTGATTGATTGATTGATTGATATCTTGAAGTAATGAAAAATAATCATAACTAACCTCATGATTTCAAATGTCAGTGTTTGTTATAAAAATTGGATAAAACATAAAAGTCACAGGCAATTTCAGTTTAAAACAACTGATAAATGTGACCATATTAAATTAAACATTCTTTCAATCTTTCGAATAGCAAAAATAAAATACATAAATTTAACATTTCATTAAAATTTTAGTGCATTTTCAGAATTGAACTCATATCTCTAGGTGTTTAGTCACTGTTAATATTAGTTTTTTGTCATAAAAAGACATTGAATCTGTATGAAATGAGTGAATATGTCGGCCATTGATCTATTAATTTGTTTAACGCTTACCTAAGCAGGGAAGTAGCGTGAGGGTGTACACATTCGCCATTTACAAATTATATAGGTACGTAGAGATGTTTGTACGTTTTTGACATTGCATTAATGTTCTTGCTTCAATTCATCCCATTCATCAATCTTATTATAAATTATATACAAACCCCAAATTCACATTGTTGCTTTTCAACAAAACAGAAACTTGTTGTGTCACTTGAAATATTCACAGAAGTAAAGAATAACATGGAAAGTATTTTTCTACTATATTGATTTTTAGCTTATTTTCAAGTGGTGTCAATTTACCATTCAACATAATATATCAAATTTTCAAATATTGAATTGATAAGGGAAGTAAATAAATAAGACATACTTGGTGAACGTTGTGCAAGCAATCATAGTGATCATGTAAGCCCCATAGGTTCGGAAAATAAGGCGGTAGGTAGGTTCCTCTACACGTAGATTTAAATTGTATTAGAAACCTAGTTTAGCTTATGATCAGTAGATATTTCCTACATTCAGTCAAATCCATATCAAAGTATGCTAGTATAATATCTTTTAGCAGATGATTGGTTTATGGGAAATATCACTGGAATGTTCCGATGTTGTGGTAAGTATATATATGTACATTTAGATGGGTGGTGGCAAAGCAGTTAGCGTGCTGGGTTTGTAATCCAGTGGTCGCGAGTTCGAATCCTACCACGACTGATTTCATTCACCTATAACACAAGCATTTATGCTTAATTTAGGGAATGTTTGAGGATGTATATGTACTTGTTTCAAGGACATATTCATTCTTTAAAAAAAAACATGGATGAAATATCAAATAGCATTATATTGGTGTTATAAATACATAGCCCTAATAGGTAAATGATATGTTGTTAACAGTCTGACAACGGATAATGTGAGCGAGCGTAATGATACAGCGAACAAAATGGTATCAAGTGAAGTTCAAACCTCAAAACTATTCCCCGGCAATATATTCAAGAACTTCTTCAAGTAAACATTTTAATAAATTCGTTCAGTTTGTTTTATGTTCAAGTATATTCAATTAACATTGTGTGATAGTCCTTTTACTAATATGTTTTTGTAATATTTGCTTTGTGTTTTATACCGGTTTTTGTATTCCCTTTTACATATGTATAGTTTTACAATACATAACATAGACGAAAATAATTAATATTGATCGCTTTTATATAGACAATTTGTTTCTCACAAGAAAATTGTATGCATCATCTATTTTCTGTACATGTGCGTTGTGGCATTCGGATTACATCTCTTGGAATAAAAATATTTTAGGCTTGGAAGTACTTGGAAGCAATCAAACCTTGGTCTCTGGACTCAGCATGCCTCAAGAAAGTATTGATCTTGGTTGCTTCCTTCAAACCTGTCGGTTTTGAGTGCCTTAGTAGGAGACTATAATCGGTTGACAGATACAGGGTGGCTTTGCATATCTGGTTTTACAAACTACACAATATAACATTTTATTTTGCAGGCTAATCTTTTTGACTATGTGCTTAGCACATATCACATAACTGCATTCACAGTTTGTTGATTTTCCGTTAAAAAAATATCTTTATTATAAGAATTAATATGCTCTTTGAACAAATACATATTTATAAATACACATACATGAAATTGCTAGTCCGGTGCACTAACCCCTCTACTACAGACCTAGCTATCCAAAACATACATATTTAACTAGTCAGTCATAATATAGCAAGCATTGGCCATAACTAGAGCATCCAATCCATATTATTATGTAGGCATATTTACTTACTTTTCAGTTCTTTGTATTTAAATATTTTTTCTAACAATTAATTTTTTTATTAAACAAGGTATTTACCCTTTTCTTCTGTTTGAAATTTTGACTGTATGTGGTCATTTTCTAATATAGATTATAAAATAATTTTTGATAGGATATTTAATAGAAACTGATTGATCATTCATAATATATATTTCCTTTGAATTTAGATTGTTAGATATTTTTATTATTTACAAATAAATATTACTGCTGAAATTTAGAATAATTGGAAGCTCTAGTCACAACCTACTCATTTTATTCATATTTAATTTATAAATTTCCTGTGTTCAATTTTACAATAGAATTATTGTCTTGTTTGTTTCTTTTTTTTTTGCTTATTTCAAACTATTTGTCCAATTCTGCGTCCTTACTCTTGACACTATACATTCATAACATAAAATAAGTTTTTAGTGTATTAGTAATTAGAATGCACGCTTATGACGGAGAATCGGGTAAGTAAGTTCTAAGTATTGATTGAAATTGGGTGTCAAAAGAGTAACAACGCAGATTTGATGTTTTGTTTTGAAGTCAAAATTCATATTTGAGCTGATCAACTGTGTACTAAAAAGACAATATCATGATTTTGATTCTAATTCATTTTATGGAAAAATATATACAATCTAACCACAAAGCATATTTACATAAATATTTTGGTGTAAAAATAATTTTAATGATGTTTATCACTAATTAAAGATTCGACCCTGTGACATAATTCACTTTGTTGAATTTCATTCTTATTATTTTTTTATTTTAATAAAACACTGCAATATTATCTAATAGTTTTGTCTCACAAAATGAATATGTGGGGTTAATTATTTGTTATGTGTATGCCCAAGGTAAAAAAACATTTTCTCTATCATTATTGACAGTTAATTGCTTTTCACACATTTAAATAGTGACTGGTAGAAATTGCCTACGGGCAATAAGTTCACATTTTGTGATTTTTTTTGCATAATAAAAGAATCTTATTATTTTTATAAATGTATGCAAAAATAGAGGCATATTGCGCTCAGTTCTCTCTTTCTCTCTATCACATGGCATGATGGGGATGTATGTAGTGGCGTGCGAAGTGTCCTTCAGCTTTGTATTCCCAAAAAAACTTAATATTTCATATCAACTCCTGTATTGTACTATGCACATGGAATTGATTTTAGTTTTTGGTATGATTCGAATCAAAACAATTCAGTATATTAGCGCCAAAATCTTGGTGCTAAATGACAGTAATATAATCTAACGGTCATTTTTGTATATATATGTACCAAAAGCAAATCAAACCATCACAATATTCTTGCACTCAACTCATACATAAAAACACATACAAACAAACTTTGTTCATTTAGTCATGTATATTGTATGCTCAAATGTATCAGGCATTCTGCTATGAATATCAACGACAAAAGTAAAAACAGATTTATATTTTGTAGCTAAACAAATCGTGAACGATACAGATGTTCTGACATTTTAGCTATTGTTATCAAAGCTGTCAATGGTACTTCCTTGGAAGCAATGTTACATACATACATACCATCACGCCATATCCCTTACGGGGTAAGCAGAGAGAACCGGGCGCCATACTCCTCTATTTTTGCATACATTCCTAGCTTCCTTTACATCCATGCATCGTCTCATACATGCTCGTCGATTATTCAAGCTTCTTATGTTTCCTTCTTTCAAAATATCATTCACATGGTCATGCCATCCCTTTCTGGAGCGGCCCCTACTATTCACTCCATCTCTTACACCCATGTATATTTTTTTGGTCAGTCGTTCATCATTCATTCTTTCAATATGTCCAAACCACCTCAAGGAAGCAATGTTGCAAACATTTTAAAGTATGTGTTGCAGACGAAAATAATTTCAAGCAAATTGAGCTTACAAAGGACAATTATTCAAATTTTTAAAAATTATATCTCCGTTAATATTTGTGCTAGAATAAAAAAAAAATATTTATGACTATACGTTCTAGAACTCGTTGATTATTAAAAAACAAATAGTCAAGATTTTTAAATTTTTAGTCATGCCAGGCATAGAAGCATTTAAGTCTTGCACGCCACTGGATGTATGTAATATTAATAAATAAATGCTATAAAATGATTTCATTCATACTTTAAAAACTACAAAATGTTATGGCATTAACCATTAATTGATTTTTTATGCAAAACCTTTAGTATAGATGCAAAATCATTTGGCTCATAAGTCAGTCATATTGGAAACTAGCTTTTATGTCCCGCCGTTGGCCAAGAATGTAAAATTGTGAAAAAAAAAGCAATCGTTTTTATAATATTGTCACCCAATTATTTTGCAATATCAGACTATGAAAAGTGGTTTGAAATTTGATTGAGTTTAAGTATTGTAAAATGTTCAAGTGATGGCCACAACCCATTCTTTTTTATATATTATACAATTTCTGCTCGCATGGACTATGCGTAATGGTTTTAAATATGACTGTTTATCAACGTTGTAAAGAGATTGGTTTGGCCACAACCCCCATTTTTAAATATTATCATCGAAAACAAATTGTAATGTGTACCTATTGAAAATTTAGTAATTTTCGATGTTGGGATGTGGTTAAAATTTGATTAAACATACGTAGGTACTGAAAAGATCTAGTATTGGTCACATCCCATTCGTTTTTATATTTTTTCATCAAGTGTGCATTATATTTTTGCTCAATTTGACTGAAAGTCTTCATTAACGAAAAGAAGAAGACTTGAACTATAGTAAATAGTTTTTAATTTGAATATAAATGTTGTGAAGAGTTCAGTAATGGCCACAACCCCCATTCTTTAAATATTAGGTGTTGAAAATTATTCAAAATAGGATGATATAAATGGTTTAAATTTAATTAAACAAAAGTATTGAAAAGATTCTAGTGCAGGTTATATCGTCACATCCCATATCCCATTCATTTCATATGTATTTTCATCAAGTGTGCATATCGTTAATAATATTTCTGCACAATAGACTATTAGACTTAAAACTAACCCAAAAGACTAAATAAAAAAGAGAAAAATAAGTATAAGACTATAAGAAATAGTTTGTATAAAAAACTATTCCAATGGTCTACATAAAATAAGTAAAAATACATATACCTAATAGAAGAATTAGACTATTGGAAATAGATTGTATAAAAGCTCACCCAAAGGTCTACAAAAAAGAAGAAGAAGAATATTTAGACTATTGGAAATAGTTTGTATAAATACTGACCAAAAGGTCTACATAAAAGAAAATGAATAAGACTATTGGAAATAGTTTGTATTAAAACTCTCCCAAAAGTCTACGTACTTAAATGAAGAAGAATAATAATTAGACTAAAGGAAATAATTTTTATAAAAAAATGACCCAAATGTATACATAAAAGAAGAAGAAGATGAATTATACAATAGGAAATAGTTTGTATAAAAACTGCCCTAAAGGTCTACATAAAATTAAGAAAAAAAAGAATTAGACTCCAGGACCCGCCGCTTCAGACCCTTCAGTACCTCCCGTCCCTTTAATCCCTCATTACGTCCCTTCCCATCAGGCCCTTCAGTACCTTCCGTCCCTTCAGGCAGTTTTATGCCTCCCGTCCCTTCAGGCCCTTTAGTGCCTCCCTTCCCTTCATTACATCCCGTCCCATCAGTCGGTTAAGAAAAGTTTAAATCCAGAAACCATCCTGGAAGAACCGCGAAGAGATGAAAGAACCTTCTTTTCCCAGGATGCTCTACTTAATAGGTAAAATGACTAAATACACGAAGAAGAAGAAAAAAGTTTAAACCCAGATACCTGCGAAGAGATGGAAGGACAGTTGGACCTTCTTCTCCCAGGATTCTCCAACTTCATAGGTAAAATGACCAAAAATACACGATGAAGAAGAAGAAGAAGAAATAAGTTTAAATCCAGATACCTGCGAAGAGATGGAAGGAAAATTGGACATTCTTCTCCCAGGTTAGTCCACCTTCAAAGGTAAAATGACCAAATAGACGATGAAGAAGAAGAAGAAAAAAGTTTAAATCCAGAAACCTGCGAAGAGATGGAAGGAAAATTGGACCTTCATCTCCCAGGATAGTTCATCTTCATAGGTAAGATGACCAAGTACACGTTGAAGAAAAAAGTTTATATGCAGAACCCGTCCTGGAAGACCTGTGAAGAGATGGAGGGACAGTCGGACCTTCTTTTCCCAGGATACTCCCCCTTCATAGGTAAAACGACCAAATACACGAAGAAGAAGAAGAATAAGAAAAAAGTTTAAATCCAAAAACCATCCTGGGCATACGCTCGACAATTCACCAAAGTTTCATTATAATCGGACAAACGGTTGATAAATAAATAAATAAAATAATTTTCCTATAGGAAATCAGTATAGGTATATTATTGTTGATTTGTAAGTAAAAAGTATTAGGTAGGTACCTACCTACAACAACCTTCTAAATAAATTCGATTCCTAACAAATTTTATTTGAATATCACATTCTTTCTGTAGCCATGGAAACGATTCGAACACGTAAGTAATATCGAATGGTTCGGATACATTTTTTGAATATGTAGGTACCTACATTGGTTTGTTCGATGCCATAAAAATGAAAATTGTCAGAAAAATCAAATATTATTTACAAATTATGCAATTTTATTATGCCTATATCTTTACTAATAATAAACACATTTTTACAATATATGTCTTAAAACTTGCTGTAATGTCTTGTGTTTCATTTTATTATTTCATAATTACATTTATTTCAAAGGTTTATTATTTTCAATAACATATTCATTCGGTAGGAAAATGAAATATTGTATGAAAAGATATTAAAATGGCGGCGTTTATGTACAAAACGCTTACTTTAAAAATAAGTTAAACATTATAATTATACAAAATATTCACCATGTTTTTCACTTAAACGCTAAGTTATACTTGAAAATATATTTTCTTCGTGTAAATACGTACTTCTAACTTTTAAACTAACAGATATTTGCGTGCAAAATGTACACTTTTTTGACAGATACGACTTGGAAAATTTTGTATGAAAAAAATAATTATTGAAATATTTTTAAAATTCAGCATTTTTATCGCATTATTTTTAGCGTGACACTGCATCAGGTATACAGGTACACGTTCGCACATAAATTAGATTTTTAGATGCTCTTGGTTTTTCAGAAGGCGTGAGACAAACACACACACACACACATACACACACACAAACACTAACATTTTGATTGCTTTATTACTTTAGATTATACCCTAATATATTGCGGCATCATATAACAGAAAAACAGCAAAATTCAGAGGGTGCTGGCACAACCATCCCTTCCAATGCTAAAATTTCAAGATGGTTGGTGATAACTATATTCAAAGAATTAGTAGTTTTTAGAAAACACCAATTTCATTAAATCATTCATAAGACTTTTATAACCCTGTTATAATATATATGTTGATAACCCCTGACTGGAACAAAAATTCAAAATTTTGAGTATGAAAGTTTTGTTGGCTTAAAATACTCTATAGCTCTGTGCCTAAAGTGGATTAAAAGTTCCAAGGGGGGGACTCACAGACACAAAATTTCTACTCCAAATTCTCCAAGTTGTTTTTTTTTTTTCATCAAATCTCGAAAACTCTTACAGATACTCCACTTGTTCATATTAACATATTTTTTTTCTTACAAATTACGTGCCCCTGACTTTACTACTGGTTACTAGGAAACAGACCCAAAACGCTGACGACACATCCGTACGCCTCGAGTGTCCTTGACAAACTACTTGCTATGATGAATCATGATGTGTTTTCGCCATAGCGTATCACGTACTGATTAAATAATTTTAAAATATATTTTTTTCCAATGTGCGTACGTGATACGGGTTAGCGCAGAATGGAACGATCGAAATGTGCGTATCATGTAACCAAACTCTCCTGAGGTAACCAAAGGGGAAGGAATGCGGGTTTTACGCTTTGAACTTGAGGCAATTATGACAAGCGTTTATTTAAATGACATTACCATTGTTAAATTTCAATCACAATATTTGTTTTGTAGGCATCCTCCACATTCTTATGCTTGGCAGCCTCAAAGTTATTTATCTTTGTATAAACATTTTAATTTATGACAAAATGCTACCAGTTCTCTTGTGATATGTATATTTTAACTAAAGATGTAATTGAATCCGTTTATTGGGTTTTTATTATTTTATCTTTCTGTCAAATTAAATGTGAGACAAGTATTATTTGTGTCCAATTATTAATTGTCGAAACACTTAGGGTTTAGGGTCGTATTACGGGAGTTATTTAAGGATAATGTAAGAAAAAGTAGAGGTCCGGTAAGCAGTTTTTTTTTTATCATATGGTACTAGTGAATCAAATGTTTAAAATCAAAATGAAGAAAACGCAGCAATGACAGCAAACAAATGTACGCTCTGTTGATAGGGAGGTTAAATTCCCCGACACATGCGACTAAGGTTTTAACTTTTCGATATGTTTTTTTTTTTTTTTATAACCCATCTAGAGACCTTCTCACGTCGACTCAATAGTAGTCCATTGTGATACTTTGCCTGCTAGATGTCATTCCATAGTCCTATCTCCTGGAAGAACTGTAAAATCCTTTGTGGATCGGTGTCTCTGATTTGCTTTTGATCAGCAATATGCAAACCTATTTTCTTTACTCTTGTTTGCATTAGTGGGCCACATTCTGTAAGTAGATGCATCGGTGTTTCATGTTCATCCATGCAGAACCTGCATAGGTACATTTCCGATAAATTCATCGTGCATAGATGTTTATTGAGTCTACAGTGACCAGTTAAGATTCTAGTAAGAATCCTAAGGTTATTCCTGCTCATTGTTAGGATCCGCTTAGAGTGTGTTGAAGAGAATCCTGAAATGAGTGCTTTTGAATGTCTTTGTCCTGGGGTAGATAACCAGAGTTCAGTGGCATTGTTAAGCATTCTTTGGTAAAGTGTTGATTTAACAATACTATTAGCTAGGAGACAGTGAGGCTCCGGCCCATAGGTAGCTATGTCCGCTCCCCTATTTGCCAGAGCATCAGCCTCCTCGTTACCTTTATAATTGGAGTGTCCAGGTACCCATCTTAGTATGATTTTGTTACCATAGTTTACTGATAAAGTCTTCAGCGCTTCAATGCAGTCTAGTACTGTTGATGAAGTTACTGTGTAGGAATCAAGAGCTTTAAGAGCAGCTTGACTATCAGAGTAAATGTATATTCTGTGGTTCTTATAATTCCTTCTTAGGATTTCATAGGCACAGAGTGTTATGGCACATATTTCTGCCTGGAAGATCGTTGCATACTGTCCCAAGTGCTTGTGGATCTTCACCCTAGGCACTTGCCCATATATGCCCGATCCTATACCATTCTTTTTCTTGGATCCGTCAGTGTACCATATAAGTGCACCATTGGATTCCTGATACCAAACATCTGCTATTGTAGTTTTAGTTTGTATTTCTACTTTGTATGGTTTTTCAAAGTTGTAAACAGTTAATATTTTATCTGTTGGGAATGCAAGTAATTTGTCTTGAGATTCTATTTTGTTTAGATTTGCTTGGATTTCTAAATTTGTGTTTAGTTTATTTCCACTTGTTAGTCTTATAATACCTTCCTTTGCCATTTTTTCAAGGTATAAATGGAGAGGTGGTAGACTAATCATGGCCTCTAGAGAAGCGGTGGGAGTTGTGTGTAAGGCTCCCGTAATGAGCAAGCAGGCTAATCTTTGTAAACGTTTAAGTTTATCTACACAGCCTCTTTGTTGTAGTTTGTCATTCCAAACTGTTACAGCATAAGATACTATGGGTCTTATTATTGTAGTGTATGACCACAGAGCTTGTTGGGGTTTTAGTCCCCAATTATTCCCTATGAGTCTATGGCATGTCCATAATGCTTTGATTGCTTTTTGAGCAACTTTTTCTACATGTTGTGTCCATGTTAATTTACTATCCAATGTTATACCTAGATATTTTACTTCATTGGAAAAGTCGAGTTTTTTTCCAAAGAATATTGGAGGTGAGAGTTTATTCAGCTTTCTTTTCCTAGTGAAAGGTACAACAGTTGTTTTATTTGCATTAACTGTTAGTCCATTATCTTTGCACCATTTTTCAACTATTTTTAGTGCATTTTGTAGCAGATCAGAGATTGTTTCACATTCTTTCCCTCTGATTGTAATGACTATATCATCTGCATAGCTTTGTGTATTATATCCACATTCGTTCAGTGTGCATACTAGGCCATCCACAGCCAGCGTCCACAGGAGTGGTGATAAGACTCCACCCTGCGATATGTTAAGAGAAATGAATTGTATTGAACAAATTGACAGTTGGATTATTGTTATATAATAATAAATGATACATCTACTCATCGTCACAAATGATACTCATCGTACTAACTGGCATCTTATAAAAACTAGGCCCGAGACTCGAGGTGATACTGTAACAGTAAGCCCGGGTGTTGCAAGTAGGGGGAGTGCAAAAGATCCCAAGGGTCGCAGTGTATAGGATCACCCCAACTAATAATAATAATTATCATGTAATAAAAAGTTGACATTTATATTAAATGCTATATTTAGCCTGTGGATGATTGCAATGTATTTCCAGAGTGACTATTTTTTTTATATAAAGCTTATTTAATATTTCCATAGTGATGATTGTTTTTTTTTTTTATTTTAATAATTGTTTATTTATATTGATTAAATATGCGAAGAATATTAAAAAAAAACTGTTCATATTTCAAGTTCAAAACTAGTTCAGTCTATTTGGAGGGTCTATTGAAGAGGGCTGGGGGGGGTTCACCTTAAATTGAATTGGGGCAATTGTGTACTTGTTTTTTATATCAAAAGGGACAGAAATGGGGAGGTCTGTGAGTATTTAGTAGATTCATATTTTTATTTTCTTTTCCAATCTTGACTTTTTCTAATATGTCCAACTTTTGTCCTTTGTTATATTTATGTAGTTTTTTTTTTTAATATTTGGTCTTCTTCTTCGCCCTCGCCTTTGTCCCATTTACTTGGGGTCGGCTGAATATTTGGTCAATATAAATAATTCATAATGGCATTCCACGTTGTTATTAATAAGAACTTTGAAAACTTATTAAATTGTTTGTTTTTTTTTACATATGTAGATCCTTTGTTCCTCCTGTGAGAGACGAGGAAAGCGAGACCCAGAGAAAGGCCCATGCTAAGAGAGTGAGGGAGACGAGAAGATCCACTCAGGGCGTAACATTAGATGAAATAAAATCGGCAGAACAGCTGGTGAAGAAAAAAAACAACACCAAACCACTTCCAAATACAAAGGTCGATATTACAAGAAAAGATGTGAGTCACCTCATATATTTTTTGTCTTATTCCTTTTTTGAAAGTAAGTACTTTTGTAATGAAAAATCATCAAAATATTCAATTTGCAAAGGATGATTGTATTCGCATTGGAAAATAGTTAATTTTTAGGGGCAGATTCATGTAGATTTTGTCAAGATTCTATGGAAATTGTATCAGTGTGCATCATGTAGGTATTATTAACAAAATCTATGTGTACTGTAATTTTATTAAAAACTGCAATGTATTATAAATGTGTAATATTTTAGTTCATCATACATTCTTGGCTATATATACCTACTTTAAATATATTGCATAAAAAATCATAAAAATACTTCTGGGTGGCAAGTCTGGTTCAATCGGCGAAATCAAAACCCTCGTGATTACCCATATCATGGATATAATTATTATATGGAGTTCTACAATATCTTTAGATGTCATAGAACTCCATACCATAATTATATCGATGATATGGGTAATCACGGTGGTTTTGATTTCTCCAATCGAACCAGACTTGTCCCCCTGGTTTAATGCAATAAGTACCTAATAGCATATTGTAAGAAATACGAAATTAATCAATTTCATCAAAATATCAAATAAATCAAGCAGAGCTCTAAGTGGTTTGAAATTTAGTAAATCGATTGCAAAATGTCAAATATTAATTTAACACGAATTCAATAAAAAGCTGCCGCATTCTGGAGACTTTGTGTTAAATTAATATTTGACATAATACAAGTTAGTTGCACAAAAAGCAATACAAAATAAAATGATTTATTATAGGACATTCCACTGTCCTCATTCTTACTTTTGTCACAGCTTCACATTCCACGAGGTGATGTGGCGTTTCCGCCCCCTTACAGAATCTGCATGTGCCGTCTTTATAATATTATTCACAGATGTCCCTGATTCTACAATGTCCTGCGAGGAACCCTGTCTTTTTTTCTGCCAAGGCTCACACATATTCTGGACCTTTTTCGGTCATATTTACTAAGCAGGTCCTTAGCCGCCCGAGCCTGGGGAACTCAATCTGGTTATTGTATCTCACTTTCTCCGTAATTTACTTTACTTCTGCCTGGAAATATGAGTTTCCTAGGCTGCAGAATGGCTCTAGTCCTATCAGGTGCCTTCTTACCTTTCCTTACACCCTTCCTGAAGAGTCTATCAGCTTGCTAATTTCTTTAGACTCCATATGCCCTGGTACCCAGAGTGAGGAGACCATATTATCCTTGCCTAATTCTTGCTGCTTGACTGTCAGAATAACAATATCTCGTCTATTATGTATCTTCTGTCGAGGTTTTATTGGGCACATCTTTCATAGATGCTAGGGAGTTTGCCCATTGATTCAGAATATATGACCTTGTAACAAATACATATACATTCCCTAAACTAAGAACAGATGCTTGCGCTATAGGTGAAAGAATGGGTTGTGGCAGGATTCGAACTCGCAACCACTGGATTACTAACCCAGCGCACTAACCCCTCTGCCACCACCCATCTATATTTATTATATTATAGTTTATTAGTTTTCTTTCCTTTGGTTATGTGTATTATTGTGTTACACATAACCAAAGAAAAATATAATTTTGTAATTAACAAATTTACATGAAATAAGGAGAAACAATATTACAAAATGATGTGATTTTGATGCTGATAGACATTGATTGACATTTGTGATGGTATAATTTAACAGCTTCTGTTGTATTTTGGATATTTTCATTGTCACACATTACTTCACATATCCTATTTATTATTGTAATAACAGAAAAATATTAATTATGTAATGTCAAAATTTTAAATATGTATGTATAGTATTTTTTTTATTTTAGATTGGCAATTCAGTGGAACTACAGGTATACATTTCTTTTTCATTTATAAAAAGTTTGATACATTATTCTATTTCTTAACAGGAGGAAGTTGTAAACAAACCAAAGGAACCAACGTCAACTGATGTTAAGCCTCATATACGTATTGAAGAAACTAGCGCATCCGAAGCATCTGAAGTATCTCAGGATGAGCAAAATAATCACACAGTAGAAACCACAATAACCATTGCCTTGCCACGAACATCCTCCCTGTCAAAAGGTATCGTTCAGTTCCTTTATTTGTTGTATGTGTGTTTGGATTATTTCCATGGGAAGCATTTTGTTATGCATTTTGTTGACCATTTTAATTCTCTTCATTTTGAAGGAAGCCTTCACCAGCCTATGTCATATCATTTCCTGTGTCAAGAGAATTTAGTACGGAAACGTTTTTACAGTACTCATTGGTTTTTGTAAAAATAAATTCTTATTCTTTTCTGCGTTACTCTGTACTTACCAATGTCCATTTCCTTTGTGATTTTTCTTGAAAATGTATTTATGTTGTTCTTGTTGTTAGTATTGGGGCAGTGGGTCACCTCTTTTGTTTCTGATTCCCAATTCAAATTTTCCATTATTATCTGGGTCTCCTGTTTTATTCTCTCTAATCTTAGTATTGAAGTCTCCAGTAATAATAGTCTATTGTGATTTTTCTGATCGTCTAGCTTTGGTGATATCTTCCTCATCACTTGATGTACTTGATGTAATTGTTCAGTTTCCTCATCACTTGACGTACTTGTGGGTGCATATGCTTGGATTATTTGGATAATAAATTTGCTATTCAACTTTAGTAAGATATATTATGTAACTCTTTTACAAATAATACTCATCTTAATTACATACTTTTATTTATTTATTTTATTTTACAAAGGACAGCACACAGTAGGTACATGCATACAATTATTAAAAGTAAATAAGTAAAAATACAAATATAACAACATGTACCTCTTACTTACTATACGAAAGAAGACAATAGAATAGTGTGAATTAGTGTGGGTGTGCGCTTTTAATTTTTTTATTGATTAAAATAGCTGCCCCCGCCTACTGAGGCTTCTACATTGTTCTGATAAAGAAGGTGGTCAGAAGAAAGGACTTTTGACTTTCTAAAGTATGCTTGCATTATTGACCATATTGATCCATTGGTTTATCATTGTAACATTGTCTGAACATTAGTTACTTAATCAATAGGTACCTATTTAATATTATTTTCAGATGAAGACTTGGAGGCACGCGGAGCTACACAAGCCGCCCAAAACGTAATTCAACGCCGAAGAAGGCCAAAACGACGATCCACAGGACTTGTCAATGTGTCTCCAGACGTAAGTCTTATATTTACCAACTCAAATAATAAAATACAGTGCAAACAATTTGTCCTAATAATGATTATTAAAAGTAATTTTATATATGCATGCTCAAAACAGGTCATACCTACTGGTCTGCTTGACTTGTATGACATTTGTACAAGTCACGGCACACCAATAATGTTTGTATCTAGACACAAATACTCGAGATCCACTGATATGTATTTTTAATGATCCGGCACATTACTATAACTTCTATAAAAAGAGATTAATAAAGGCTATATAATAGATTAGCCTTATTTCTCCTACAAAGAATGTATTTACATATAAGTGTACAAAAAATAGATATATACAATAAAATTTCTATTATTTTTGCAGGACATTACTCCGGATCAAACAAATGATGGAGCAGATAGTGGAACAGAATCTGTCGATCAGGTAATAATATTATATTTTCTTATTCACATACAACCCTCATGTTGTATTCCTCATTGTCTTTAAGTAAAGAATTCTTGTTTGGTTTTTCAGTTTAATATTTTACTCTTTTTAATTTTAGACTGAAACTGAAATAAAGCTAAATCAAAGAAAAGAAGACGAAAGCAATTTGAAGGCGCTAAGAGAAAGTAATCCGGAAGAGGAATCGAGGAAGTCAGTACAAGTGAGAGAAGAAATTATTTACAAAGAACTGGATTATAAAGTCCTCTTTGAAATACAAACCCGAGAAGTGGCACAATTGAGAGAATATGTATTGATGCGAGATCAGGATCTGGCTAATGCCAGGGACGAAATTAACCAATACATGGAAATGGTAATATTTCTGAATATGGAAAACATACACATACATACCATAACCCTCGCACACCCCGGGTAGGAAGAGAGAACTAAAACATGCACATTATTATTGTTGCATTGTCTTGTAGATATTAAGTCTTGCGTCATACTAAGGATACCGCACCACGTAACAATGAACCATGACTAGTGGTAATCTTCTCAGATCAGATATCATGAACCAAATCCTACATGGGCTACATAAATTACTAATATTAATGTAAACAATTTCTATAGTGCCATTTCATGATCCAGGATCATTCCATGGGCGCTTATATTTCGGTCTTATGTTGCTCTACAAAACAAAGCTATTTTAGTCATCTAGAAAAAGTGCCCTTGTTGATCACTGCAGACATCTAAAGACAATCTATTCCACTTTATAGGACCTCTCATACTAGAGTATCGATCATAAGAAGCCGTTTTGTTGACTGTCCAACTGCTTTAATAACTGTGAGATGCCTCCCAGATATTATCTAAACACAGCTCTTGAATGTATTGTGATAGATGGATGTACTAAATTAACTTAACAAAACAATTGTGTCCACCAACCAATCACAGTGTCTTATCCCATATAAAATATAAAAAATTCACACTTTTTACTATGACGTAACTAGACACCAATTTTCTATACCTTTACTTCCTGATATCTGTCAAAGCTACCGCTACTCAGGGTTCATTGTACTTGGCCAATCATTGTTACCTGGTGTAGTATCCTTATGCAAAAAAATCAGCCTTTTTACTATGATGTAAGTCTGGCAGTCACAGGCTCTTGCTCTACTGTGTCTCTTTCTATTAAGTTGTTGTTTATTTCATTTATTGCACAAACCATACTTACAATGTCCAATTTTGTAATCAATTCATCTGACTGGAGTAAATCTGTATCAATATTTAACCATCGAATTTTGATAAGACTTGGTTAGTTTTATCCTTTTGTATAGCTAGGAAGATTTGTACTATTAATTTTTCTATAATTTGTAGTTTTGATTTGACAGCATTTCAAAGTTCAGACAAAAATGTTACACCTTCATAGTCACACATTAATATCTCCCATATTCTTCCAAATGAAGTGCCTATTAAAGTGTAAATTTCACTTAAATCTCAGAATGAAAAATAACACTTTCTAGCCTATGCTTTGGAGATGTTTCAAATCAAAATAGGATAAATTATACAAAAATTAAATACACAGATCTTCCTAGCTATACAAATGGATAAAACTAACAAAGTTTCATCAAAATCTGAGTCGTTGAGTGACATGGCACAGTTTTACTCCACAGCTAGATGGATCAATTATAAAACAGTTAATAACTGTTATATATTATGTACTGGGTCAACTGCTCTTGCTTGCTCCTGACATAATCTGAAGAGAAATGTTAAATCGATACCACACACACACACACTCATCTATCGAGGAATGGTTCTGTCAATTTTGTAGTACGGTGACACGAGGATGATATTAATTTGATCTAACATGTTGGAAACATCACTCTGTTGCAATTGCAGATTTCTAGCCTCACAGAAAATGAAAAGAGGGCTAAACGAGAGAGGCGAGCGACTGAGAGAAAAATGTCGGAGATGGAAGAAGAATTAAAGGTAAGGAGATTCTTCCAAACGCAATACAGGTTCAAGAAGTCAATCTTGTCTTCTTTCAGCGTTTCTTTTTTATTTATATTTTATGATCCAATACGATAATATACAAGTCAGTCAGTGTTCCAACATATAGAAGTAAGGATGCACAAATCTGGGGGGCAAGTCTGGTCAAACGGTGGAATCAAAACCCTCAAGATTATAGAACTCCATAAGATAAGGCTACGGTAAGGATTATCATGAGAGTTTTGATTCCACTGTTTGCCCAGACTTGCCCCCAGGTTTTAAGATGTACAACAAAAATATATGTTTTTTGTTTACAATACAGAAATTTCTTTACAAGTGGAAAAATCTTAGTTGAATTACAAGTCAAATTATTTTTTAATCCGTAACCTTTTTCTTTCCTCAAAAAATATAATTATATATTCATGTAATTTTTATTTCAGCCATTTTCAAAGCGTAACATTTTTGTTAGACAAAAATAAGTAAATTGTATGTTTTCAAAACATAACTAATAAGTCAAAGATCATGTTAATTTTGTTTATATAATAAACAAAATTATCATAATCTTAAAACATGATAGCAAAATAGTTTATTATAATTTTAATCATCACTTACCAACCAATCTTGTGATTCAAATACATGTATTATAATATTGTAGCCCTTTTAAATAAAAAAATATTTTCCATGTGATTTCTCTCAATATGTCTGGAGTAATTATTATTATACGACAGTACTGGAATTCACTCATGTTTGGTTCTGGCGTCTGTTTGATTGTAAATATGACAAATGCAAATAAGAAATTGTTTTAATCAATCATTATATGATTGTTGTTTACTTTTTTCTTGTCAAAAAGCATTCATATTGATTGATTATAACATTCTAGTGTTGGTTGGAAAACATTCAAACTTACTCAATTTTGTCTCATTTAACATATCAAACTAACATTATGTTATGCATAATTATTTATTTTTCTCGCGTACAATAATGCGTACAATGGTGGGTTTATTGCCATAAGGCAGTTTCTTCCAACCGACCAAAGCAACGTGAGGCCATAAATAGTGTAGTGGTAGGTACATTTAATTTATAACAAAAAACAGGAATTACATAACTATCAAATAAGGAAACAACCTTATTTGATATTTTTCAACTGAAAAATTTAATTTAATGTAAATTAACCATCTATACTCGTCTGTTTGATTTCTCATATTTTTGTTTCATTTTACAGGATTATCCAACATTATTTTTCGTCTTATCTTTATACTTTTCTGTATTTATTATGTTTTTGATAAGGTGATGGGATCTTGTGTTCATGATGTATATTATATTTTTAACAAATTGACAGGAATTTACAAAATTTAAACTATTTTCATTTGATGATACATAGTTTCTTTTTTGGTTGGTCTCATATAGTTTGTAGCATAAATTGGTTATGGCTTAAGTTCTAAAAAATAATTTGTATATATTGTAATATTCTTGTTAGACAACATTATTTATTGTTCTTCTTTGATTTGATCAGTTCATGTACATGCATATTCATTTTGTTTAACCATTCACAATTCTCAATAAGGGTCATTTTTAATGTTAACAAAGTATATACTAGGGATGTTATGGAAAGGTCAGAATTTCCAACTGTTCTAAAACTTGAGTTCTGATAATTTTGAATTTGAGGTTACAAGATGCAAAATGCAGTAAGCGACTGTAGCCAGAAATAATACGTACGATATTTGACTAGTGCAGTCATTTGTGTGTCAGATGTTTCGAGCCACAGATGATTTGTAAATGAAAATGTACTAGTCGTGTATTTGTTATTTTTGATTTGACAAATTATTACTGAATTATGTTTCATTAGGCATGTCTTCTAAAACTTTGGGTTCCAGTATACCCACCTCTGTAATGTAACATCCTTAGTACGTACAATGTATCTTGGATATAAAACAATGTATGTATATGTAAAAGAAGATCAACCACAAAAGAAATAATTCAGTAAAGAAAATAATATATTTTTGTTTCATATAGGTATAGTTCATATTTTTCTTGTTTGCTAAAGTATAGCCACTTTAGATTTTAATAGTCTGGGATACATTATTATAGTGTTATTTGAAATTAGGTTAGAGATTCCGACTTAAATTTAAGAACATGGTATGAAATGAATGTTATGAAATATTTTGAAAAATATTTTTAGCAATTGCAAAAACTCAAAGCAGAGAATGAAAGGTTGAAAGCCGAGAATCGAGCACTTACTAGGGTCGTGAGCAAACTGACCAACTCTGCTGGCAAATAGGTAATGCCGCCAATAGCATACATATGTATTTCCACCAAGCATGGCCTGGCCTTTTTCATTCTAAAGTTACCAACTACAACTTTTCTCTTATCCTTCCAACCAACCTAATTCCAATCAATACCTGAGTTATTAATCAGCTTTGTTTGCTTGTTCAATAATGCAACATGTTTTCTTTCCCTTTTTTGTGGACAACATTGTAAAATACCCACCAACAAGTACCTACATACTTAAATCACACATGTTTTTATTTATTTTTCAAATTTATTTCCATTTACATTTTTCTAACACATATTTTTTTTCTAAATTCAAACATTAGAACATTTCCCCTAATGAAGTATGGGTGCGCTTTGTACCAAATACGTGTAATTTCCATGCTGCTTTGTATCATACAAGCTAACTTGCCAAAAACTGTATATAAAAAATAATCTATAAATTTATATTAATAAATTGTTAATGTATGTTGAGTTTTTTTTTCCACGGCAAATACCACTGCAGTTGTATTGAATTAAATTCTAGGTCATTAATGCATCATTTATGTTTAGGATAACTGATGTCATGTTTTTGTAGTAATTTTAATTTGGTGATTCCTGTCAATTTTTGTACCCTCCTTGTGTCATAATGAGGAATATTCCTTTGTTTACCTTATGTACATTAATTTATATTGTTTAATTTTTTTAATGTCAAATCCCAATTGTGTTAATTACATTTTAACTCACATATCCCATGATCTTTGATAAACACCTTTATATTTTCTTTGTATGCTCCATTATATCATGTACATATTTTTTTTTTCGGTGAATTTAAATTAAGTTGAAGTTTTTTTACCTCTGTTGATTATTAACAAATTGTATATACCAATGTCCTAAAAACATACCAAAAGCTGAATATTGAGTGACTTACAATAGATTAATTAAATTATATTTTAATAAATTGTACTCTCTTTGACCCCTTGAATTCTCAAGTAGTAGCTATCGCAAATAACATTTGTTATTTTGCTCACTGTCCAAGAAACACTCACACTTCTTCTTTCAAATGAAAACTTCATTTTATCTACATTAAATGATGTGGGAGAGATGCTACATAATTGTCATTAAAATTAAAATACATATTTCTGGTATATTGTTCAAACAGCAAATGAATTCTTTTATATAACCGGTTTCAAAGGGACTACTTCTTTCTGAGAATGGATGACAACTGTTTTTTTTTTTTTTTAAATATGTCCTTGTTAAACAAGTACATATACATCTTCCTACGTTCCCTAAAATAAGCAAATAAATGCTTGTGCTATAGGTGAACGAAATCGGTCGAGGCAGGATTCGAACTCGCGACCACTGGATTACTAACCCAGCGCGCTAACCGCTCTGCCACCGACCCATCTGTTAAAGTGACAGATGTCCTGAAATTTTTTTTACTTTGAAACCAGTGGACTCTTCTAACATTTTTTAAAATGTGAACCTATTTACACATTATTATATTATTCTCATTTTTAAATTACCAAAACCATTCTCAAACTACATTATATTAAGATGTGGTCCAATAGTTTGGGCATTGGATTTGAATATCCTTTTTGGGACTCATTGGTTTAAAATGATTTGGTTCAAATCAAAGATTTACATTACCTACCAGTGGTATATAAATATCATAATTTATTGTCAACTTAATTTTTCTTTTTGCAAACAATGAAGACAATATAATATGGAAATTAATAAAACAAACATGCATTGGAATTTCTTATGATTCAAGGTACATGTGTAGTATCTCTTCTACAACTTAATTTTCCCATTTCATTTTAGTTCAAAATAGTGCAGTGCTTTAATTTTTTTTGTTTCATGCGTATGTAAAGGGTTTTTAAAATCATTTTTCAGTATCTTATATCCAATAAAAATCATTTAATTAATCATTATTATTTATTGTTTTTCAGCTTTGGAGCTACTTATTCAAATTTAATTCAATTACATGTTAAGCATTATATTATAGAATTAGACTACATTCATATGACATGTGTTAAATGCATGTTAGCATGTAAACGGTTTAAAAAATGTCGTCTACTTGTTAACACGCGTTGACAAAATGCGCGCTATATGCCTGTCATATGAACGGGTCTTATTCATTCCATGTCCTTAAAGATATTGTTTATTTTTTATGCATAAAATCATTGCAATGAACATTAACAAGTTTTTTGTTGATTTTTAATATACATAAATGTATAGATTTTTTGAAAATTTTTTAGTGATACTTTTGTTTTTTTTTACATAATCTTTTTAAAGCTCTGAATCAAGGCTGTAATTTGATTAGCATATGGAATTGTTTCTTGTAAATTAAAAAAAAATGTTAAAAAGTTAAAACCATAAAGAAGTGATTATTATATTATGGTCATGTTTGAGTAAAAAGTAGCTATGGCTTGATCTAGTAATTAAATCAATAATGTTTATGGAGTAGATTTCAAAATATTCCAAATTCATTGGAGTGATAGTATAGTTCGTCCACATTTGACTTTGATATGATTCATCGCAAAAATATGATGATTGAACAAAATTACTGTTTCTCATTTTCTGTGTATAAAAAAAACAAATACAGTAAATTTATAATTTTCTTTCACTAGATTTAATAGACTACTTAACTAGTTTCGTTCTAAACAGGCATCGTCAGAGTAGTGAAGATGCTCTGCTTCTTCACTCGCAGATTTTATTTTAATATATTAAAATACAGTAAATGTAAATGTTGTGAAAAAAAATCCATATAAAACATTGAAACTTATGTCATTTAATAATCATACACTCATTTTGAAGTTACCACTCATCAGAAATTGAATCTGATTATTAAATAGTAAAATAAATCAAATGAATTTGTTATTTCTATGAAAAAATATTAAATTAACATTAAAATGTCTGTATTTCTCCTCCTTAGCTTGTATCCTACTTAGTGATATTCTTACTGCATTCCTCCACTTTGTCCTGAGTATCGTCCTCAGAGCATATCCTCTGCCACCGAGCCCTTCCATCGTCTTTTGGGACATTAAAATATAGTCCATATCATATTTAAACAATAAAATGATAAAATAACTTGGCCTGTTTTCTTGATATATATATTTTTTTTGACATGTCACAATACGTCGACTGTCAGGATTAATATTTGTGAATCCAAACAGTGACGGCTTTGAATCTAATACAACTGATGACTGTTGTCAAATGTGTCCTATATTTTTATGAGTCATTCCAAAGTTAAGCTTGGACGGACTATTTTCCTTAACCACCATAAGATCATTTTATTGAGTTCACAGAACTGATGGATGTGGTGTATAAAAAAACATTTGTTTTAATAAGTTTTTCTGTGAATGAGTGTATTTAATTTTAAAAAAAATTATCAATCCATGTAATTTTTCATTATTAATAGACAATAACATTAGTTGATGATTTTATTTTGTTCTCAATATTTTGAGGTATGTTTTTATTTCCATTAATATAATATTCTCACCTTTCTAAAACGAAAAAACGGCAACAATAATTGGACAGATTTAAGATTAATTGTGACAAATTGGTAATTCTACATAGATATACCAAGGCTGGTTTGTTTCAACTTAAGTATCGGTAATAGTACAGTTAAAATACTTTGATTTCATAAAATTGTTCAAAATTGAGTAGTTTGACGGCATTAGATTTCATTGAAATGACCAAAATCTATTAAAAAAAACTTAATATTGTTTAATTCCTAGTTGTAATTGTAAAGTGACCTTGAGTTGGACACACAAAAACGGCGCTATATAAGTAAGCCAGCTTTATTATTATAAAAGTATTGGAACAATTTTATGAAATCAAAGTATTGTAACTATGCTTTTACTTTAATCTTTGTTTTATAATCTTTAATTTTCAGTCTTTAATCTTGTTTTATAATCTGGATTCTTTGTTACATGTTGTTCTAAAAAGATTTATTTTAAAATTATAAATTACTTTTAGTTTCAGATAAGTATCTATTGAATATCTTAAAACTGTGGTGGCTCGCTCGCTGATTTTATGACATGGGCGTAGTTATGTGAATTTTTATTTGCATAATTGAACACTCGCTGTAATTATGAACGATTGCACTAGGTGTAAATAAACAGAAAGGATTTTTGCTGCACAGATGTTTGATTTCGAGTTGCTGGCGTTTTTTTACTCTTCGTATTGCAGCGATTTGTCTTATGAAAAATGTTTGCTTCTCTTGTATTATTTATAATTTTATTTTAAAAATGAAAAATTGTCTTTGTTTATTTCCACTTGTCTGTTATTTTTATACACCCACCACTAGTTTATATAGAAGGACCATTTTCTTCCTGGGGTGAGACCCCTCACATCATTACTATCCATACCCATGACACTGCCGCATACCACACCTAATTATTTTTAACTCACCTGAGAACAATAGTTCTCAAAACTAGTAGTGTATAAAAATAACAGAGAAACAAAGATATTTTATTATTAAAAAAAATAATTAATACTATTAATTTACTACCTTAGAATACTATTTCACCTAAAATTTACAATTTAATACTATAAGTGTCTTCTACTTAGGTAAGTCTGTAGCTGCTTATCTAAACTGACATATATTTCCTTAAGTAAACTTGCAACATAAAACATATTTTGTATAATATGTACTTACTAAGGTGCCATAATGTTGTTTTATTTTAGTATCTGAATCAGCTGCAAGCGGAGAACAAGAGACTAAAGAATGAGAATGGAGCTCTCGTTCGTGTTATTAGTAAGCTCTCTAAGTGAAATCATCATCCGTTATCATCATTAAACAATGTTGAGGTCTTCCGACAGAAATGACTTTTATAGGAACTAAATATATTAGAAAAAAAATATTTATTTTTATCTGTGGGTCCAACCGAGTGACTCTATATAAGAATACATTTTATTTGATATTATGTTATTCATGTTAAGTGTTATAAAAATTAAGATAGCTTATTAATTAAGTTATAGTATATTATTATTCATACTGCATGCAATAATAATACTAGAATAAATATTTTACGTACTGTCGTTTTGTGTGTCGTTTTCTGCGGTGCCAAGCATTACAATAGCATCAATTTTCAATACCTACTTTATATTGGCTCCCTCCAATTATAAAAATTATTTATGTAATATAATGAGTCACACTTGACTCAATTTGGATTTGCCAAAGATATGTTCATCTTACACGTATATAACTGTATAAAACTCAAATCATAAACAGTATCACAAGTACATATATATAATTTTAGTTTTTATTTGGAAAAGTTCCTGATGAAGAAGCTCTCTATATTCTCTTTTACAATACTTACATTTTTGCCAAACAGATGGAGTTTAATTAGGGTTCCTTGGGAGTATTTGAATAAGGGCCCTGAGTCAAATTGAAAACGCTGTTCGTTATCGCCAAGCGCTATTTTTTTTTTGTATGTGATTTGACGTTTGTTGTAGAAATTTTTTCTACAATAACAAACAACAAACGTCAAATCCCATACAAAAAAAAATTAGCGCTTGGCGATAACGAACAGCGTTTTCAATTTGACTTGGGGGCAAGGACTGAAAACAAATATTTTAAATTATGATTCATCACAATTAATTAAAAATTATTCATTTATAATATGTTAATTTGAGAGTTTTATTTTATTTATTGTAAATATTGTACGTATATTTTTATATAGTGCACTGAAAATTAACATTTATATTTTCTCTCTGTGAAAGAAATGAAACAGTGCCAATGAGTCCTCATAACATTTAATCTAAAACTATTTATATCATTGTATGTAAGTTATCACAATTGGTGGGGTATTTATCGTTTAATATCCATTCAACAAAAAATCTTCAGTATTCGTTTTATTACGGTGATGTACCACAGTTCACTTTATTTATTTATTATCTATTTTCAGTTTTTATTTAATCCATACACTTTGATAATGAATAGTAATTAGTTAGGTACCTAATCAATTCAGACTCGCCCAATTGATTGTAATTTTTTTGTGATCTGGGGGGCAAGTCTGGTCCGACCGGCGAAATCAAAACCCTCGTGATTACCCATATTATGGGTATAATTATCATATGGAGTTCTATAATATGTTTAGATGTCATAGAACCCCATATAATAATAATTATATCCACGATATGGGTAATTATGAGGGTTTTTATTTCGCCTGTTGGACGAGACTTGCCCCCCTGTTTTGTTTTTATCCAATTCAATATTACTTATTGCATTTTCTGGTTGGTTATAAGAAGCATGCCAGTGTGCAATATATTTGTTCATATTATTATGTACAAAAAGATTAATAAAATAATGTTGAATGCTTATAAAAATCCATTCAATGTTTGTTATATTTGTATATTTTTGTCATTAATCTCCCTTATTTATATATAACAAGGTAATCTTCATAGTCAATTTTTACATGCAGAAGTAACATTTTAACAATCTGTTTATATTGAGTAATTTACTAAAAAAATCTCTATTATAAACTGTGGTACATTGTAAATAAATGTTATATTATTATGGTGACTAGACTAAGCCATAAATAATAATATGAGTTAAAATTATTTATATTATAACATACTTAAATCATATTGTGTATTATATTATTATCTTTGTGAAGTATTAAATGTGAACTTGCTGCCTTATTCTGAATTCTGCATTGTTTTAGGTTAAATTTTAATGCCACATACATAAGAATTTTTTTTATTTTCAAATAGATGCGCATTAACATGCACAAAGTTATTTTTCTTTTGATGTGTATGTATGAACGTCTTATTGACATAAACAAGAATTATCAACGTTAATGTTGGTATTTTTTCTTCTTTTGTTAGATCTCATACAGATCTGTACCGAAATTTATCCCAATGTGTGCATTTCTTGTCAAGTATTCCTTTTTGTTTGAAATTTAGATAGAAATTGTAATATATAAATGTAATGGCAGAAGGACGTAAGAATTTATTGAACAGTACAAAGATAAAAAGTACATAATTGATATGCATTATGGGAGATTGAATAATGAACAATGAGTGTATATTTAGATGTTTTGTTGACTTAAGTTGTTTTTGTGTATATACCTAGCTTTAAGCAAACTGAATTACTACATTATTTGAACAGTTAAAAAAAGATGTTTTAAATATAAATTAAATATTTTTGTATGTAGTGGATTATATTCTAGTTAACACTCAACACATTTTGGCCATGGTATAACAATATACATATATTATGGATCTAAATGTAATAAATATATTATTATGAGAGCCCAAATTGTGCTCTGTAATTAAAAGCCAAAAAGTTTATCATAACATATTTTTAATTTAGTGTTATAAATTCATTGATTAGTAAAGTTTTTTTTCTTTTATTTTAAGTCATTGTATTTATTAATTTTAAATTTGTGCGTCCATTTTAGACAGTAATTTTGTTGAGCATAATAATTAAAAAAACAATTATCCGTGATAAATAATGGTATGTAATTGAGAAATAGTGTTTGTCATGTACGAGCATTGTCATTGTACATAATATGATACTCGGCTTCTACTTGATATTCTATTTTCAAAGACTGATGGGGGATATATTGTCTTTAATAATAATGCTGTAAACAAACTAATTGACTGTGAAATAAATTTGATTTATTTATTTATTTATCATACTTCTTACTAATCTTGCTTGCTTGCTTACTTAAAGGAACTAAGAAAGAAGAAGTCAGGATCAAGATTCTATCCAAATATTCCTCCTCCCTCGGCTTACAAGAATCGTAAGACATAAAAATAATTCCACATCTCTTCATCCCAAACCAACCGTCTTGCCATAATATTTTGTTATTTTTTTTATTAGGTATTCCAACTGTCAATTTGTTAAACAGAATTTATTTCTCTTATAACACATCAATCAACATTGTTTTAAGCCATAAATTAGCGAGATTGTGTATGGCCAGGGGAGCAAGTCTGGTCAAACAGTGGAATTTGAACCTTCCAGATAACCCAGATCGTGGATATCTAATATCCATGATATGGTTTATCATGAGGGTTTTGACTCCACCGTTTTATCAGACTTGCCCTACAGGGTGGCAAATCCAGTCAAATGGTGAAATCAAAACCCCCACGATTAATTACCCTTATGAATATAATTTTCATATGGATGTATGAATGAATTCAGGGGGGCAATTCTGGTCAACAGGCGGAATCAAAACCATCCATGTTTACCCATATCATGGATATAATTATCTTATGGAGTTCTATGATACCTTAAGATATAACATCTTATGGAGTTTTATAATATATTATGGAGTTCTATAATATCTTAAGATATTATAGAACTCCATAAGATAATTATATCCATGATTTGGGTAAACATGGGTGGTTTTGATTCCGCTGGTTGACCAGACTTGCCCCCCAGAATTCTGAGTAGAACATTTAGTGTGTGTGTCCGTCTGTCTGTCCCCCCCCACCTTATAACTTGATCCGCTTGATGTCCAAAGCCCAAATTAAGAAATTTTTAGGCCTACAAAACTTTTATACTCGGAATTTTTAATTTTAGTTCCAGTCAGGGGTTTCCACATTTGAATTTTTATTTTATATTTCCATTCAAAAATTATAACAGCTAGAACACTGAAAATTTGTACAAATACAATATCTCAAACATGTTTATATGAAATAGCTAAAACAAAATTGTTAAATAATTTAATAGTTTGGTACATTTATTTGTGACAAACATGAATTTTTACATATTCTTACACTATACACGTGCACTATACACTATTACCATTGACAGTTGGATCTCATGTGTTACTTGCAACTAGTAATATCATTGATACAAACAAAGATATCTTAATTTATTGTATATCTCAGTCATCACAGAATTATTATATTATTAGACAAGAGTGATGTGATAATATTAATTATCTAATACCTATTATTATATAGATTTTATTTTTTCTGTTCAATATTTGAACCATTATTTCTTAACTTTATTAGTTGTTATTTACATTACTTAAATGATTAAATAATTTATTTATCAAAAATAATATTGTGAAAATGGCAAAATTGTAAGGATATTTCAGTATTAGTTGTTCTATAATATAACATACATATGTGTTTTTTAATAGATTAGGATTAAATATAGTTTTATATCTATATCTATCTCGTTAATGTTTTTGGCTTTTAATATGTTTTCTTTGTTAAAATTACCTATTATATTGTACTTACATTAAATGTAATTTTGTAAAGTGTTATCATTCAATTCAAAATATTTGTGTGAAAAGATACCTTATGTATATTATGTTTTTCATTTAACTCCTGATGAAATAATATTTTTGTTTAAAAAATTCAACGACTGATTACTTAGATGAATATACAGTTAATGAAAAAATATAATTGTCTTATATTAATAAAAAAATTATCAATATTCATTTTACAAATATTGCAATTTCATAATTCTATAACATGTTGAAAGGGGGATATGAATTGAGGCCTTACTTTTTCCGTGTATATTATATTGATATTCTCCAATATTTGCTATGTGTAATAATAATTAGGAGTAATTAATAGGAAAGAACAAATTTGTACTGATTATATTATTAATGAGAGAATAATCCTCTAAAAATCAATTTGTTAACATAGAATAATAATAGTATAGAATACTCTTTAGCCTGCTTGAAACTCGACTGCAATATGTTGACTAAGTTGGTCAACATTTTGCTTCGAGCATTCAGTAATCATTTTGCCGTCTGCGTGATACGTTCTCCAAATAGGTAATTTTTTAACTGCTTGCAAAATTATTTATGCAGTCATAACGAGTAGTACTGTAGGAACAATGTCTACCAGCAGAGTCATACATACATACATATATTGACACGAGCCGGCCAATAAAACGGCTTCCTTTTTTTCAGCGAGGTATTGTATGGGAATGAGTATTCTATAGTTTTATTATTCTATGTTTGTTAATTTATTTATGCAATTTTCAATATCTAATTAATATTTAAATTCAAATTATTCATCACAATCGTCCTTTATATTTGAATTTTGTGTCATAATCATATTTTTAAAAAAAAACTGGAGTTTTCAATATTTTGCTGTGTATCACTTTTATCGACCTAAATTATTTGAAATAGAATTTATTCTTAAAAAAAATGTTATCACTCAAATGTATTTTTTTCTTATAATAATGATAATTTAAAATGGTGTAATTTTTCTTTAATATCATATCTGTCATCCTCTGTTCCATATGTTTTGTGATAAAATGGTGTATTTTCATACATATCAATAATATTCCATTCTGCTAATGTGAAACATGGAAGTATGTAAATAGTATTTCTATGTGTTCATGTTAATTTTGCATTTATACACAAATTAAAATGTTTTTTTTTTACACAGTAACATCACAACACACGTTTATTGTATAAATTCAAATGTCATTGCCATAGAGACAAGAGTTACCACAAATGCAATAGGTATCTGTGATATGTTGTTTTGTATCCCTCACATCAACATTCATACATTGTCTCTTACGTTTACCTCCTTTATAAATTTTCTTGGTTTGTTTGTTGCACAACGAGTCATGTGACGAAATTGTGAAAACACCAATTTATTGGTTCTGATAAAAATATGTATATTGTGTGTAAATATTGTCAAAGTATTTTATTTTATGCCAAATAATCTAGATTATTATTATCAAAAGCTAAAAAAATGATGTACCTTACACATGTAATTATACATTATTAGAATGTTTCTTTCAATTTTCTCCTAATTTTGCTATTGTCACATGACTGGTTTTAAAAATATGCAACAATGGTATAATTTAGTTATTGCCTTTTGTTAGGAAATCTCCGAGTCAACTGCTTATCCCTCAACTGATTTATTCTTGTCCAAGACGTCCTCCTTGTGTGGGAACATTTAGGGTCAGCCTATTTGACTCGGTCATAACATTAATTAAAAATCATAAAAAATAACAATTAGACCTTCTTTCCATTGGTCTCACAAAATATTGTGATATTCATAATTCATTTGTGTCTTTTACTCTATGGCAATAATTTACTTTAAAATATGATCCGTGAAATAGAATTAATACTATTGTAGATAATATAAGTCATATCTTACCTTTCATATCGTATAAAGATTTAGAAAATATAAAGTATTATTGCCTTTTTTTTAATTTGCAATTTATGTTGCTTTACTTTCTATATCATTAAAATAATACAGGTTAGTATAAGTTTAAACTCATATTCCACTATTTTTCATTTCCCATTCAGCCATTTTTAGTCAAATTATCTTGGCTATAATATTGTTTATTGTTAAAATGTTATTATAGATACTACGAAATACTAATAAAACCATTTTCTACGATCTGTAAACAGTTTTTTATTTCATCTGTTAATAAACCCTTGTTCAATAATTATAAAGCATTATTTTATTTAAAAATATAATATTGCATTTTAAAAAGCATTTCTCCACATACTTCATTTATTACAATCAAACATTTTTGTAAATTAAATTTGAAAGACTAATACAATACTACTTCAAACATATTTTATATGACCGGGTTCAAAGAGACCGATGATAAATTTCCTCAGAACAGATGACAACACAACAGTGAAATTTATGAAAACCGTTCAGACAAACTAATAACTCATTTGCAGTTAAAACAAAGTTATTTTTTTAACATTGTATTATAAATTTGCCACAGAGTTAATTATGAATGTTAATTATATAAAAATATATGGGGCTGCCTTTTAATTCAAAAAGGGAAATCAAGATATAAAAAAGAGAAAAAAATCTAATTCCATTCAAGAGGTAATGTAAATCTGTTCAGCAGTCATTTAAGGTCAGGTCTTGAAAAATCAAATTTCTGTCCAGCCACCCTAGACGCGTCATTTAGCTCAATAAAAGATAACTCAATGTATGGAAGTGACAATTGCCAGTCACGTGAAAACTATCACTTCCATACATTGAGTTATCTTTTCTTGAGCTAAATGAGGCGTCCAGGGGGGTTAGCTTCAATATTACTATGACAGAATTACTGCAGAATGTAGGTACAAGTATTTTAATTTGTTATCCTTGGATTGTTAGTATCATTTCTTAGGCACACTGCCAGGAGAGAACCAGATAGCCTCGAGAAGGCTTGTTGTGATGGGCAACGTACAGAGACAAAGATCTCTTGGTCGCTTGTTGCCTAGATGGAGTGATTAGTTAAGTCTGCATTGGATCTTCAGTTCTGCCCAGAACAGATTAGCATGGAGGCAAAACCACAGAGTGATTAATTACAGTCACCCTCCTGTCATGAGGATAACAGAGAGATAGCTTCATCGATAATTTACTTTGGTCACTGACTGATATCAGTATCACTGTCACTGCCTTTTTAACAGGAACAGTGAAACTAGAATTAGTATTTTATGTATTGTCCAAGAGATAGCAACGTTTTCGATGAATCACTTTTTAATGGCTGGTTTATTGATATTTTCATTCTTATTGAATATAGATATGAAAAAGGTAAATCTGACAACTGGAAGTGGTTGCAAATGCACATCCTCTATAGGTGAAAATTGAAAATTTTTACATTATTTCAATATAATTTGTACATTATTTCTACATATAAAATCCGTCCATTTGTGAAATTTATGTACTTGCTATTACTGAAATATGTAAAAAAAATGTTTTTTTTTTTCAAAAATCTTACCGGTTGTGTGCTGAACAAATCACCAAGTTTCGTTGTAATCAGCTAGATGGTATAAGAGCACAAAAAGGACTTACAAATGATACTAAAATTTGCAAATTTCACCTATAGAAAGGGGATACGCAGTGGTAAATGCAACCACTCCTAGGTTACCTTTACCTACCTTTGACTTACCTTTTTTATACCTATATTCAATAACGAAGGAAATATCAAAATAACCAGCCATTAAAAAATGAATTGTTTTTTTGACATTGTCATCTCTTAGACTGCTTGTCATTTATAAATACAAAACAGACCATAATAAAACACAAAAAATAATATGATTGAGTTTATTTTAAACAATTTTACAATAAATAAATAAAATAACAGGGCCTTTAACAGCTTTCACGTATATAAAAAACTGGGTGAGCATCAGATTATAATCAAGTTGCAAATAGTAAGTAAGCCCTATAATGTTAAAATACTCTTTTGACTGAAAGTACTAGATGTGATTCCGTTATAGTTTTTTAAAATGGTAAAAAAAAATATAAAACATTTAATAATTTTACTACAAATTTATTTCAGATAACAGGTTTCGTGCAATGCCCTTTTTGAAAATGTACATTGCATGGAACCGATAATAGTTGAAAATACATTTGTTGTGGAATTATTAAATATGTTTTAATAGTATTTCATGTTATATTACTTCTTGGACAACTAACAGGATCACATAGCACTCTTTACAGGGTGAATTGCCTTAAAACTAAAAAATAACAGGAACTATGTCAAATATTAATTTGACACGCATTCAAATCATCAATCAATTAACTGTACAATTTTTGTGAGACTTGTGATATTTATTGTCTTGCAGATCCAGAAAACACAATTAAAAAATGTGTCTCCACCGGAAATCGAAACCATGACTTTTCGCTCATGAGTCAAATGTAACCAGCTAAACTACGAAGGCTGACAATAAAGTATAATTCTGCACTATAAACAGAATTTTTCATATTTATAATGTGAAACAAAAATACTTATGTAGGTAGCTTTAAATCAAATATGACAACAAGAAATAGATTAAAGAACTGATTCCCGTACAAACTTTGTGGCAGAGCAGTTAACATGCTGAGTTAGTAATCCAGTGACCGCGAGTTCATATCCTGCCAACACTGATTTCGTTCACCTAATACAAGCATATATGCTTACTTTAAGGAACGTATAAGGATGTATATGTACTTGTTTCAAGAGCATATTCATTCTTTTTATTTAAAAAAAATAATTTACAATTTCTTAAGAATATTTTAAATAAAACAATTCGTTAATTTATTTTATACTTAAAAATATTTTTTTAATCATAACAAAAAATTTCATCACAAAATAGGTATTTGATAAACATCAAATTTAATGCTATCACACAAAACAAGTACATGTTATAGAATAATACACTCATAAAGTGAGTTGATTGCTAAATATTACATATTTCAACTTACCGATATTGAAAAATAATCAATTATAATATTCATTCATGCAATTCATCAAACAAAAACTGTGTGAATGAATATTTTTTTTAACTTAAGATGATACATGATTCATTACTCTGTCATATCAATTGACAGCACATAGACAACAAAAAAACATGTTATTATATATCATATAGGATTATGGAATTATAACCCCAAATTCACAAAACGTCTATGCTGGCTATATACAAAGAATATGTAATATAATGAGTATAAACTAATCTCAAATAATGTATATGCATATTGAATATGATTACCTAAGGTAAAAAAATATATATTTAATTTAAAGTGATTTTTTTTAATATAAAGGAATATTTGAATGAGCGCAGTATATTTATTATAATAATTATTTATTTTAACAGTAGTATTCTAACTTTAGATGTCATTTACATAGTTTGAACTTATACAAACAAAAAATCAGATCATAAAACAGTAAATTGAGTAGTTTCACATTTTACAGAATATTAATGAAAATATTTGCAATTGATTTTGTGTTATAAAAAATGGGTTGGGCACATTTTTCCTAAATTCTCTTGTTAAGTGATAGATTTAAAATCTTTAAAAGCGAAACTAAATAATCACACATAGTTTTTTTTTAACAGACTATGAGAAATGATCTGAAAAATATAATCATTTCAATACTCCAACTATTATATTAATAACTACCTTTAATGTCCCGCCGTTGGCCAAGAAAGTCAATTTGTGAAAGAATAAGCCATCGTTTTTCAAACTCAATGAGTTGAGGGCCGACTGTAATACCGGGCCATAATATTGTCACACAAAATTTTTGCAAAATCGGGCTGTGCAAAGTGGTTTGAAATTGTAAAATGTTCTAGTGTTGGCCTCAACCCATTCGTTTTTAAATATTTCTATCAAGTGTGAATAAAGTATTTTATAAAGAATAAAGTATTATCTAGCTGCAAAGTATCAAGATAAAGTATTTATAATTTTTGCATGCGTGGACTATGGGAAATGGTTTTAAATATGACTGATTATTAACATTATAAAGAGTGTAGTACTGGCTACAACCCCCATTTTTAAATATTGTCATGAAAAGCTAATAATGTGTATTGAAAATTTAGTAATATTGGATGATGGGAAATGGTTTATAATTTGATTTAACAAAAATATTGAAAAGAGTAAGTGTTTGTCACATCCCATTCGTTTTTATATTTTTTCATCAAGTGTGCATATAGTAAAAGAAGAAGATGAATTAGGCTATAGGAAATAGTTTGTATAAAAACTCACCCAAGGTCTACATAAAAGAAGAAGAAGATGATTAAGACTATAGGAAATAGTTTGTATAAAAACTGACCAAAAATCCACATAAAAAAGAAGAATATATATTTGAGTATAGTAAATAGTGTGCATAAAAACTCACCCAAGGTCTACATAAAAGAAGAAAAAGATGAATAAGACTATAGGAAATAGTTTGTATAAAAACTGACCAAAGGTCCACATAAAAAAAGAAGAATATATATTTGAGTATAGTAAATAGTTTGTATAAAAACTCACCCAAGATCTACATAAAATAAGAAAAAGAAAAATTAGTCTAAAGGAAATAATTTGTATAAAAACTGAACAAAGGTCTACATAAAAGAAGAAGAAGATATATTTAATGATTCAACATTCTTATCACATTGTTTTTAGCGTAACATTGCATCAGGTATACTGGAACATGCTTGCACATAAATTAGATTTTTAGAAGTTCTTACTTTTCCAAGAAGCGTGAGATAAACAAACACACACACACACACACACTAACTTTATCATTGCTTTATTGCTTAAGATTTATGAAGAGGAACTAAGTATATATTCTAAATACTTTTTAATACCTAATATAATTCATATTCACCATATTATGTAGATAAAATAGTTTTATAAAAAGATAATTTGTTTGTATAAATTTTATGAAATTGCAAAAAGGAAGGTAATATGTATAATACATTAATATTAACGAATATACACATAATGATTTGGCAATCACCATATTTGATCTTTGATTATTATTTATAATAGTAACATATTTTATACATACTATTTACAAGAGATCCTATGCAAAGTATCACCTTTACAAAAAAAAACTCAAAAATACAACAGTTTTTTTATATAAACTTCAGACAAAATCAAAATTTCAATTAACTTTGTTTATACTGTTATCAAATCACAGCAATATAAAGTCGACTGACACAAAATAACTATACCTTTTTAGAATTGAATCCCATAAAACAAATAATAAAAACAAAAACTAATGTATAAAAATAGTTTTGCAGGTATTATAAATGCACTAAGAATATATTACGTGTGAGTTGGTGACAATTATCTAGGGATTAGAATGTCACTGTGTCAGATTATATTCCAATACATTACATACAATATTACTTTGTGTCAAACCTTCCTAATAAAGTGTAGAATAATAATTGTTGACAAGGAAAATATGGGTCGGTGGCAGAGCGGTTAAGTGCACTCGATCTAATCCTACCTCCATTAATTTCATTAAATTATTATTTCATTTAATTACAAGCATTCATTTACTTATTTTATGGAATGTATAATATATTTCTGTTACACCAATAATATATTCATTCATTAACATAAAACATTGCTAGGTATATACTTGAATAAGCATTTTAAACTTTCCAATAATAAAATCAAATTCAATTTACACACCTGCATGTACAACATATCTTTAATCTATATCAGCACCTGTGAAAAATTATTTTTAATAAAATTTCACAGCAAAAAATAATAAAAAAAGTTGTAGCACTTATACAATTTATATATTTATTTATTTAAAAAATTCAACACAGACAGCGTTTGCTGGTATGAGTGTTGACATACATTTTGGTTTATATTGACATTTTGTTAGATTATTACATGTTATACAATGTGGTGAACAAATAACATTACAATGAAGTTTACCAAAAAAAAAAATTGAAAATTCAACCATAGTGGAGCCCAAAACAGTTAGCCGGGTGTACAGATCTATTTGAAAGCTCTATCATGCAGTATGTGTTGTTTTAACTTTTTTTTGAAAAAAATGGAGCTTTTGGCAGTGCTGTCATCTGGTAGCTGATTATACAAATTAATGCTGGTGGATAATAGTCCTTTGTTTAGTCTGTCTGTTCTATTGTTAATGTTTCTTTCTATATACAATTTTTATATTAAAAAAATATTATAAACACTTCTTTGCACCCTGCGCAGGTAGTGAGTTTATTACCATATGGCAATTTCTTCCAACTAACCAATGTTTCCAGCCCAGAGAAGCAATAGTAGTGTGAGAAATAAATTTAAATTATTTCTCCTCTGCTGGGGATCGAACACAGGACGCCCGCAAAGAAACCAAGCGTCTTACCAACTGTGCCATGGTGGTCATCAATAATTGTAAATATTTCTTTAGACAGGTTAAGTTTGTTATAGATTGAAGTAAGGATTGTTGATGATGATGAAGAAAAGGTGCTGATCATTAAGAAATTTGATGTTAGACAGAGAAGTTTGTATATATGTATAAGATTATGGATTAAAAAAACAATTGAAAATAATCAACAACTTAGTTATTTACCACATAATAAATTTATGTAAATTATGGAATATCCCAATACTGATGGTACATGCATTATAGTCTCATATCACAATATATTTTCAAAAAAAAATAATTAAGTAGAAATTCATTTTAAAATTATCAAATAGATTGAAAAAGTATTTCTCAGCATTATCTAGTTTCTTTTAGACCTTGATAATGCCAAGACATCTTGGCAAAAATGTTGTATCTATAATAATAAATATTATTATCAAATTCCTTGATATTTGGATATCATTTTATCAGTCTCCTGCAAAATTGGGATGCCCTACATCAAAGCAGTGTAAGCAAGTAGGTTGGTATCAACTATTTATTTACTGAATTACAAAAGTATTGTGCTTTAACCGCCCAGTAATCGACCCACCTTTTTTTATGTATAATTTGAAATGTGCCACAGATTAGTGTCACAAATATATGATAATAAATAATAAATAATTTTGCTGGAAAATAACTGATCAATTCAGAATCAAATATTTTATGTTGTCTGCGTTCCACCACAACAACTTCTCTTGACTGGCTCTTCATCCTCCACGATGAGTATTCGACTTTGCTTTGTATTGTCCTTTCCCTCCACATTCTCCGACATCTTGATTAGTTTTCTAGCTATCTCCAAGAATAATTCCTCGATGCCTATATTCATCTTAGCTGAAGTGTGAAAGTGTAAAGCTCCAACTGAGGCTGCATATCTGAAACAAGTCAAAACAATAATCCTGTTAAAATTCAAATTTAGAAATGTATTTGCCTGTATACTTGTCCAAGATTTGAATTATTGTTGGATTACTGGTCCGAATGTAGGCTTGAATTAGATGCACAAGACAGATCAAAATGTGCACAACAAAAATAATTTACCTTCAATCAATAGGTTTTATTTGGAAACAACATTTAATATAGTCATCAGCAAACATCTTGAAAAATATCATGGGCTGTACAGAACACAATTTTTTTTGGTTGGTAGGTAGATGCGCTAATCATACTCATCTTTGATGAAAATTATCAAGATATTTGCTGATTAACCTATTTAAAGTAATAATTTGCAAAATTAGAAAAAGCAGAATTTTTCTCCTTTTCTTTTAATGGATCTGTTGATCTGTGAAACAAGCTATACCTCCATAGATGATGAAGTCCAGCAGTCCCTCCATTTCTTCCAAGTAGACAAAGTCCTGGGGGATTTCATTAGCTACTGTATAAGCGAGCCTGTCACTGTTCATTCTGGCAACATGGTCTCCCCAATATATTCTTCTGGATCTACTCCCCCTTGACCTCTATTTCAATCGATCTCTAAGAGTTTTTCCAGAAAGGTCTCTTAAGATGTTTTGAAAATCCCTTTGCTTTCAGTATCAGTCCTGTACCTACAGTGTATGTCATAATGGTTCACACACATTCTCATATATTCTGTCTTATTGTTGTGTTAATACTCCACAATTTTAGACATTTTGTCACAGCAGACGCTCTGTTGAATTGCTACGGATAAATACATTAAAATGTCGCAGAAACAACAATTTGCTAAACATGTTAAATAACGCAAGCAATATTCAAAATAATAAAATCGCAATATTTTATTACCTCCACTGAATACTTTCATTTAGTGATAGTATGATCCTTGAAGTAAAACAGACATTGTTTTGTGAATTATATTATCTTTGTGCAATTTTTAATTATAAAATATGGAATTACAGATTTCTCAAAAACAATCTAAACATATTACATTCTTTTATTTAATTCATTTTGTATTTTAATACATTTCTATCATACAGCAAAATAAAATGTTACTATGAATTTGTTTAAAATACAATCTCACTAATACGGCACTTCATTAATTATAAAAAAAAAACATTATTTTAACTCCTATTTTATTAATAAAGTACTATGTATTATTTACATACAAATATTAGTGATCTTTAACTCAATCCAGTAATTCCAGTAATCGAAATTTTCCGCTCAATAATTTGGCACTCTTGTGCATTCATTAGTGCTGGATTAGCGATATTGTACTGTATTCAAATTTCACACGAAATGAACACAAAGATATAACTGACAAAATCTCCAAAATGTATGCTCAGCTTCCAAAAGCATAATAAATTTAAGACATAGATATTAGTGACTGTCCATTTTAAATAGGCAAAATAAAATATTTTCATTACAGAAATGTAAGTGAACAAATATTGTGAATGAATTTCACTTAATTAAATAGTATTCAATCAAGTCTTTCTTCTTCCATTTGGCACAAATCATTCATTAAAGGGTTGGGTTGCCATTAAATAGTGGACAAACACTAATACACAAATCATTTCATAGAAGTTACCTTTCAGCTTCTTCAATTGGAACATTGCGGTCCTTTTCCAAGTCCACCTTGTTTCCGGCAATTACTAAAATTATGTCTGTTCCCAAAATTTTCTTCAGCTCTTTAACCCAAGTCTTAACCTTTAAAAATTAAATAAATATTATATTTAATAAAAGTGTTTGAGATGGCATATAACGCTAAACATATGGCCGTGTTCACCAAGGAACATCAAATGGATCATCAACTAACTACCTGCTCGGAGCTCAAATCTTTGAGTGCATCACTCAATGAATTTGCATTACACCAACTAAAAACCAACATTCCTTATTGAGCCCTAGTCTCAACTCTCCCCAAATTTCCAGTGTACAGAAATACGAACTCAAGTTTAATTGTTTAGAAATATTAAAAAATCAAGAACACATACTTTATCTTGTTTCTTTTATTAAAATAACCATCAAATATTATTCAGTATGTAGTTCACAATTTTTACTAGTTTTTGGAAATGTTTGAAAAAAAGTATTACTTTGATCTCATCAGTAGGTATATTCGCATTAGTGTCGTGAATGGCCGCGAGCACTGTGTTGCATACCTGCTATTCTACCCTTGCTACCTGCATTATTGTGCATACCGCCATTATTGTTTTTGTTCTCATCAATTATTATGCTATTTTAAATAAAATTCAATTTTATATCTGGATAACATAGAAAAATCAAATATAACATAAAATATAACACTTATGACACAAAACAACTAACAATAAGTGCTAAAATGTAATAATTCTAGTTACAAAATACGTTGATGAATGACTTGATCCACAATAGACCGTCACTTAAGAGTTGAGTCGCCGGTGTCACTTAAAGGTAGGAAGATTGTTTGGTGAAACGAAATTTTATGGTGAGTGCATCAAAAAATTGATTTTAGCGCTTAGGAACCTTGGTGAAAGTGCGGGCTAGTGACTGAAAACATGATTTAATAAAACTGCCAAATACACTATGAAGTTCCACGTTAGTAAGGGTAACATTTGTGTGCTCATGAAAAGAGTTTATATATTATTCAAATGGTCGGTAACCCAAAATTTGTTGATTTTGCATTTTCAGAACAAATCTGACTTGTAATGAAAAAACTATCTGGAAATTTCACTTTGATTTTATGCACTTTAAGTATATATTTTAATCTATAATGTATTGATAATTAAGATAGGTACAATAAAAAAAAACGCTGTAAAAAAGGATATTTTGAGTATCTTTTAGGGAAATTTACGCTAAATTTTAAAATTTAGCGCTTATTCAATACAAAAAATTTTGAAAATACATATGGTATTTTTTTTAGAAACAAACTGTTTTGAAACATGTTTGATAGATTTGATTTTAAAATGTGAAGTTTGAGTTTATATGCCCTCTTAAAAAAGTCTCCTAAAATTTCACTGGACTTTTTTTTACACAGTATTAAAACGACAACGTGTAAAAATTTTTTTTTAATTTAACAATGCACAAAGATTTCTAGATATCTCAAGTGATGACAGTGATATCATACCAAATGTGCATGAATTGTTAAATTACATTTCATGAATCAACCCTCTGCTTATATTATTTGTTAGGTATTATTTTGAGTGTAAAAGGCTCTGTTAGTATTTGATCAGGGACATATTTAATTATAATTTGATGTGAACACAAGTAATAGAACATAATAAACTCTAAGTGGTTGTCTATGGTAGATTAAACAAATCATCTGACAAAACATTTCAGCACAATACCTACTGTCTCGCAGTATTGTGCATATTTTATTTTTCACTAACAATCATTTTGTCGCATTAGATCCAGCACCGTGTAAGTCAATATCTTCAAATTTACAGTAGAGCAAAAAAACATTCTAAAATCATCATAGTATTATTATATAAAAACACAAAGCCGTGTGAAACGACGTGTGTTTTTTTTTACATATTATTTTAAAAGAAAGTATATTTAAATGTCATATAAGAATTTTAGAAAGCTTCGTTGCTCTACTCTAAATAATAATAATAATAAATGGATAATGTATATAGCACCATTTTTGTGTTTTCACCTCAAGGGCACTTAACAATTATACCTGGAGAAAAAAATAAATAATAATAATAAACCTAGATAATAATCACAATCACTATATGAGTTTTAAAAAAAAACAAGTTACATAACTGTTTTTTGAAGACACTTTCATTGTCTATTGATCTTAAACTACATGGGAGCTTATTCCACTGAACTGGACCCACTACAGCAAACGCTCTTTTACCAAAGTTCGTCATTTGATGCATATGATGTTCTTTTAGACGATGCATGGCCGTGTTACTTGCAAATAAAGTTGCCAATATCGACTTAAGCAGTGTTAGACCATAAATGACCATATGTAGAATGTATCCTTTAAATTATATCTATAAATTTGTCAATAGTCAACTGTCTACAAAAGCAATGACGGTTTGAAGTCTACTGTGCATCCTCCACTCAAGGATTTGATCTCTGAATGGACACTCATATTTGATATGGCTAGGTGAAAGTGGCCATAAGAGTAGTAAAAATCCATAAGTAAACTAATACTTGTTTAATAAGAATATGTTTGTTTAATAAAGTGGATTAAATATGATTACCTTATGAAAGGAGCGTTGGTTTGTTATATCGTAAACCAAAATAGCACCATTTGATGATCTGTAGTAGATGGGTCCCAAGGCATGATACTGTTCCTGTCCCGCCGTGTCCCATATTGATAAATTAACTCGCTTCCCGTCAATGTTTAACTTTTTATTTAAAAATGAAGCCTGCCAAAAACAAATTATGAATTAAGAAGAATTATGTTTTTTTTTTCAATACAAACAAATTGATTATAATTCAACCTATGTAAGTATTTTCTTTTTCACAGGACCACTGTAATAAAGAAAACATTCAGTTGATAAGAGTCTAGTCATCCGAAACGGTCGTCCTGTCAAAAGGAAAATACATTCTATTTTTGTATCACTTCTTCGTGCCCCGTGCCCCCCTAGACAACGTGTCATTTATCTCAAGAAAAGAAACAAAAAAAAGATAACTCAATGTATGGAAGTGACAGTTGGCAGTCACGTGACTGCAAATTTATTTCCCCATAGCAAAATTTCTTCACTTTAATGGATTCAATATAATAGTTGCATGTGACACATGAGATCCAACTGTCGACGGCGATAGTATGTATAATTGAAGAATACGTACAAAAATTAAACAAAAGATATTTTGTTTTCTGTATAAAAAATGTAGGTATGTATGTCAAGATAAGATAGTATGGAGGTCAGTCTTTTTTCTTACCCAGAATATGAAAACAGGATGACGGTATGTATGTTTGTTTGGAGATAAAGTATTAAACTATTAAGTCCCCGTAGATATTGTGTAGTGTATACTGCTATACAAATTGTATGAAACAATGTCGTCACTAAATTAATTTTTTATAAAAATTGTATAAAATAGTTTTAGATGTACTACAAAGTTTTTTTTATAGAAAATTAAATTATCTAGTTGGGGTGTTTTGGCTTTTTTCAATATTTTAAAAACTTTGGAAATATAGGCAGTTAAACACATAAATTAAAATAAAAAATGTTTGAGAAACTCGTAATAACTTTTGATCCGCTCAATTTACAGAGCCCAAAATTTCAAAATATATAAATAGTTTTAGGCCTACAAAACTTTTATACAAGGGGACCTTACATAGACCGAGTCACAAGCAAAATAACACAATGCGAAATTGACGAAAATGATAATGTGGAAGATGCATGGCTAAAAATAAAAAAATAACATTAATAGTGCTGCAAACGAAGCGCTGGGCCAAAATAGAATAAACATAAACAGTACCTGGAATATGAAACCATGGTATGGAGAAGAGGTGAAAACCCTCGCGAAAGAAAAGCGAGACAGCTATCTACTATACAGAAGCAACCCTACACCAGTAGAGTATAGAAGGTATAAGGTAACTCGAAACAGAGTTAACAATGACATAAATAGAATTAAGAGAGACTATTGGCTGAAATTCACCAAAGATATGGAGAGAGATCTATATGGGGCCCAGAGAAAAGTTTGGAATATATTAAGAAAACAGAAAAAGCCAATCAGTGAGTATACACAAACTAATAAAATTGCGAATATTTTTTTATTATTGCATATACGCAAACATTGGATTTTTTTCCCTGTCGGGGGTCAAAGATATTTTTTAACAGATTTTTAATACAGTATGTCCTATTCTGATTCGTTTCAGAGTGCGAAAACGTCTGTAACCAATGGGCGACCATGGATAAAAGGATTTTATCCGCGCGATGTGACGTAATGAGTCCCGTATAAATGCAGTCAACTTTTTGACATTTCTCATATACATTCAAACGGATAAATTTAGACGAATCAGAATAGGGCATAGTATCTGTTAGTTTCCCGAAAAGCTATAAAAAAATGAAAATACTTCATAGCAAAAAAAAAGATAGGGCAAAGACAAGAAGCGGAAATCGGGATCAGGTGATCAGATCAACCAGGGACTCAGGGCATCTACAGGGCTTGCGACCTGTAATCGGCTGGTTTGCGTGATCACTTTATGCGCTTGTGCCTTATGCCTTCTTATTGAGTTCCCTTATCAATGTAATTTTTGAGCGTTCTATATATTTGAATGGTGTGTAAAAATTCATCTGAAAATAAGGAACAATACTATTGAAAACTCCTACAGTAAATATTCCAACTTCGTCTCTTCTCCTACAGTAAATATTCCAACTTCGTCTCTTCTCCTACAGTAAATATTCCAACTTCATCTCTATTGAGATAATTAAAAATCTGTTAATAAAATTGCTATTACTGAATGGGAAAACTATTTTGAAAATCTATTTAGGAATACAACGCAGGCAAGAACAATAACAACAAACAATGACGCAGAATCAGAGATAATTCTTAGTACTGCTGAAGTAGCTGCCGCAGTTAAAAGATTAAAAAACAGAAAATCCCCAGGTATCGATGAAATCCCCAACGAACTAATTAAATATGGAGGTGTTATTGTGATCATAGAAATTACAAAACTATTTAATAAAATACTTCAACAATCTGAGGTGCCAAACGAATGGAGACTGAGTATAACTATTCCAATATTTAAAAAAGGAACGAAAACCAACCCGGAAAACTACAGGGGAATATCCTTACTATGCGCCACTCAGAAACTATTCACAAGCATCTTAAGGACCAAACTAGAAGAATTCATGCCAAACAGAGATGAACAGCAAGGATTTAAAAGAAATCGATCAACAACCGACGCTATATTTGTGCTTAGACAGATAAAGGAAAAATCAATTGAATATAATAAGCCTGCCTATATGTGTTTTGTAGACCTAACTAAGGCCTTCGACAGAGTGCGCTTAGAAGACGTTATAGATATCATGACTCAAAAGGATGTGCCAAAACCAATTATAGAATCAATCCACAAACTGAACACACACAATAAAATGAGGATTAAGGTGGACAATGTGTTGTCAAAAGAAATACCAGCTGCAGTTGGCATACGACAAGGAGACAGTTTAAGCCCATTCTTATTCAACATCATTATGGACAAGATTATAGAAGACATCAAATCATTGGAATTGGGTTACTTTCTCGGAAATAAAAGAATCGATATAGTATGCTATGCAGACGACGCAGTCCTCATGGCTGATTGTGAAGATGACCTCCAAAGACTCCTGCAAAAATTCCACATATCGGCGCAACAATACAACATGAAAATCTCCATAGAAAAAACAAAGAGCATGGTAACTTTAAAACGGCCTGTACGCTGCAAACTCGTAGTCGACAATAAGACAAAAGAACAAGTTATGCGATTCAAGTACCTGGGCGCTGGAATATCAAGCAGCAGTGACCTTTACGAAGAAGTCAGGGAACAAACGAATAAGGCTGCCGTTGTAGCAGGGTGCTTGCGAACTATTGTATGGAGAAACCAACACATGTTGATAGAAAGCAAAATGAAGATATATAAGACCTGCGTAAGACCAATAATGACATACGGCATCAAAACCAGAGCCGACACCACAAGAACAAAGAGTCTCTTGCGAACCACTGAGATGAAAACTCTCCGCCCCATCGCGGGTTTAACCATCCGAGACAGAGTACGAAACTCCGAAATTCGGAGGATCTGCGATGCTGAGGATGTCGTGCAATGGGGTAGAAACAGAAGGCGTTACTGGAGAGATCACGTCGAAAGAGCGGATTCAGTGAGAGTGGTGAAAATCAAAAACTACTATAAATTGATATAAATATAGACAAATGAAAAATCTCAAATTTGGTTTTTTTTATAAATTCCAGAGTTTCTCAAACATTTTTTACAAAGAAAAGCATTTTTTCATGATAAATTTATGTTTAACTGCCTATATTTCGAAAGTTTTTAATAATATTGGAAAAAGCCAAATCACCCTGGATAATTTAATGTTCTATAAAAAATATGAACATCAATTGTAATATTACATCTCAAAATTTTTTTAACAATTTTTATAAAAATTGAATATATTGACAACATTGTTTCATACAATTTGTAAGGCAGTAAACACTACATAATATCTCAATCAATAGTTTGATACCTACTTACAGTCTTACTAATAAAAATCTACTGCACACCCATTGACCAGTGCTTTAGTTACACACCGTGCAAAGCCCGTGCAGCGATTATTAGAAAATCTTACCAATAAACGCTGTATAACGACTGTGTAGTTACAACAAGCGTACAACAAAAAATAATCTGACAACGTTGTAATTTCGCACTTGCTATTATTATGCCGCCAGCCGCCATCTGCCATTATTATTTTGACTTTTGTCGTAGTTGATATTTTCATATGTTTTTTCACATTTCAAAATAGGAATATGTAAAATAAAACGAATAATGTCATCATACGAATATCGAAGCAAGCACCATTGTAGATATTATAAAAGAGCTGATTTTTTGTCAACTTTTCGCTCCTAAAATGCACAATTATCAAGAATATAATAATTTAAACAGAGTTTTCGTCATATTATTCCAAGATATAACAATATAAATACGCATATCAAAATCAAATTCGATTTTAGATAGATGAAATTTTTCTTAAAACACCGCTAAACTACCTAGAACAGGTGGGCATGCGATGTGTAAAATTTGTATGAGAGATACACAGTCGTTGACCAACTGATCTGCTACACAGCGTATATTGGTAACGGTTTTGCCTACACGAGTGTTAAACGGTTGTGTAAATTTTACAACACGTTTATTAGTAAGACTGTTAATCTACAAACATACATCATGCTGTTTTCATATTCTAGATAGGAAAAACAGACTGACCTCCATACTGTCCAATCCTTACATATATATATATATATATATATATATATATAGTTTTCGCCAAATAACTTGAACTTTTAGCCGAGAGGGGAAGCTTGTTCAAGATGTTTGGTGAAAATTATACTTACATGTTTTATATAGAAAACAAAATATCTTTTAATATTTATTAATTTGTGTTTAAGTGTTCATAGTTTGGTACATATTCTTCAATTATGCATACTATCGCCATCGACAGTTGGATCTCATGTGTTACATGCAAGTAGTATATTAATAATCCTGTCAAATCTGCAGGGCTATTCATGAAGTTGATTACAGTAAAATTAAGACCAGCTTCAGACTTTAGCAATCTTTGAGGTTAAATTAATCAAATAATACTATAAATTTATACAACAATTCATGACAATTTCATAACAAACGCAGATATCAAAAAATGTTCATGATTAAATGCAAAGAAAGATTAATATTGGATTATAATCGAGTACTGATTTATACATTTTTAAGATTAAGGCAAGCCAAGAACGTATTAAGAATGTGTCATGAGTAGTCCCCCTGTTTATTTCTTTGCACCTAATACATATATTATAAATATATTGAACACTGGTGAATTTCTTGACATTGGTTAGTTTTTTTGTTCAAACCAACCACAGTAAAGTGTATGTACCTATGACAAAAATAATGACAACAAATACAAAAAAACATTGCATTAGGATAAAAAAATATATAATAGGAAGTTCATAGCAATAAAATGATAAAAAAAAATGGAAAATGGGGAGTTAAATTGTAATGAGATGTAGTATTTACAAACTTAAATGAAAAAAATTATATTTAATATGTGATATCTGTCTAATTTTTGCTTCTCGGATGTGGAATATATCCAGCAGCCGGAGAGTATCAGAGATGCCACTAATTTGATAGGATTCAAAAAGCGTCTGAAGTCACACTTTCTATCCACATAAACACAAATTCACGTCTTTTTCCCTTTATCCCTCTTCCTTTCTCCTCTCATATCCTCCATCAAATAAACATAGTGTATCTATCTGATGTATTTTTTTTTATTCTTATTTCTGTTTTTATTTATACATATATTATTTTTTGTTTTTTATATTTATTTTGAATTTTAATTTATGATTTTTTTTTCTATTTTTCTATTTGTATTTTTCTATCCCTGTTACTGACTGTATTTACCATGGTGGTTGACTGGTAGAGATTGCCTGCGGGCAATAAGTCCGTCATGTTGTATAAATCAATAAAAGTCTTTTATTATTATTATTATTCTCTGGGCTTGAAACACTGGTTAGTTGGAAGAAATTGCCATTGGCCAATTAATAATCGCTCACACAAGGTGCAAGGAAGTTTTCACTATTATTTTTACTATACCTAACAGCAAAAAAAATCCAGTCGCTTGTTTTTTTTTCATTCTATAATAATATAATAAAATTGCATAAAATTCACAAGTTATATAGATAAATATACCTGTATTGTCGAAATATTCTGATTATGAAATTTATCTTCTATGTATCTGATAAGGAGAGACGTTTTTCCAACACATCCTTCACCAAGTAAAACTATTTTAAAAGTCAAATTTTCCAAGAAACTAGGGGAAGCCATGGAGACGATTTGGATTTAATTTAATAAAGATATCAACCAATGATATACGACAGATAAATTATACAATAGTCTTATATTAACCACACGTACTAATATTTTGACGAAAATACACTCATCTCACTTTCTTGTGAGATATAGGTATTATAATAAAAACTGAGTATAACAAAGGTTATGAAAATGTCGATTAGAATATAAAAGGCTTAAGATAAGATTTATGTTAACATTTAAATATAAACGGACGTCACCAATATAAATATATCACATTTTAAAATTACGTTGATCAAATTGCACAAATCGAAAAACACTGAGTTGTCAAAATCATGTTTTTCCAATATATCATAGAAGATTTCCAATATATCATAGAAACGAAAATGATAATCAGTGTGGCCGTTTTTAGTAATAAATAGGAATTTTTTCGCCTCTATGGACACGTTTGCTATTTTTTTAATATTTTTCAAATTTTTGGTATTTTGTCATAGAATTATAATGTACAGAAGCCGCGTCTAGTACAAATTTCGAATTCAAATGTATGCCAAGTTTTTTTTACATGTGTGTGTGAGGCGGTAGATCGGTTGGTCTATGGGTTGGTCTACGTTTTATGTAGGTGTACGTATACTAGAAATTCGTCTGTTTCCTCGTAGTTTTAGTTGGCATACATTCATTGCGCTGACTAGGTATCTGTATTGATATTTCCATAGGTATTGTGATCGATATATTTCCATGCATTATGATATCAAAGAAACCCAATAGCCATTATTTTACTTTGGCCTAATGTATTTCTTCTATTAATTCTAAGAACGGATTATAGCGGCCCCCCAGGCCTTGTTCATATATTTAAGTATTGTCTTTTCTATTGAATATAAATTTGAAATGTAAAATGCACTAGGCAGATTCCTGGAATCTTGGTAGTCACCCGGCGGGCTGGTTCTTCAGTTTAACCCCCCCCCCACCCCTACCCCATGTTCCACGGGCGCTGGGTCGCCCGGCTGTGTCCGATCAGTTGTCATTCGGTAGTTGTCAGTGTGAGTGGTCAGCGAGTAGTTTATCGAGTCTAACGCGTGTCAAGCGGTCTATCTTATAAAGTTGTAAAGTATAGTGCCACGTGCTAGGGCTCTCGGATGGCTCTAGTTTTTTTTCTGTGTATACTAATATATTTATTGCATGGTAGAGACTAAGTGTGTTTCAGGTCCACATAACCAACGAGGGGTGAATTTAAGATAGTTTAAAGTTATTTTTAATTAATAAAAAGTGATATGTAGTGTAAGTGTTTCCTCTACAGACCCGTTACGAGAGCAGCGGCTGGTAAGATCTTTCCAATTTATATATTATTTTGCCATGCCTGGATTTTTTGTGTATTTGTCCTTTCAGACTTCTTCAGAAACAGCGTTTAATGTATGTTATGTATTTTTCTTTTCAGACACATGAGAGCCGATAATATTTGTTTAATAGAAGTATTTTTTTTAGCCTCTTCGGTTATCAATTTCGCGTCCCAACATGGGACAAATATATTTCATCCCGGTCTCCTTATATAAATTTGGCTCCCAACGTGGGACAAGTACTCTTCTCCGCCTTTCTCTAGATATCAATTTCACATCCCAACGTGGGACAAGTACTCTTCTCAGCCTTCTCTAGATATCAGTATCATATATGATCTAAGTTTCTGGTATATTTTGTGATTTTTAGAGAATTTAGTACCATTTTTTTGAAATTTTCTAATATTCTGTTTCTGTCTGCATTCTATATTCTTTGTTGTCTATGATATGGACTACGCCAAGGCCCTCTGGATTGTTCGTCGTTCGGTTTGCTTTACAAAAACTGCAAATCCAGAGGGCGCTGACTACGCTGATGAGCCCTCTCTCCGACCACGAGGAAACATCAAAGCCAATGTGAGGAAGAAAAGGAGACAAATGATGTTGACACTATGAATTTTTTTTAGTACGGCGCATTTATTCAAAGTATTATCAAGGTTCAACGGCAAAGAAATAAATAAAAACAAAAAAAAAAAACACAACAGCAACAGAATTCAACAAAAACAACAAAACAAAAACGAAGAATAACAGTCCAACTCTCAAACACAACCGAGCACGAAGAGACGCCGACCAGAAGGTGGAGCCCCAGGGTACAGCGACATCCTCTCTCCAGGCATGTCACTGTCTTCCACGTGGTGGCTGAAAGTCCGGCGGGGCCCAGCCTCTGCGTCAGGCTGGCAGGTCCTTCTCGTACTCGGCGTAGTTTCCTCTTCTCCTCTGCCAGACAATCACCCATGGCTGGCTCCGTGCCACACGGCAACGCTATGAAGGCGCATCTCGACAGAGGTGGCAGGCCAGCTGGGAGCCTCACCGGAGGCAAACCGACGCCCCAGCCGACACGGAAAGCTCCTCGTGGTCCAATCTGCGAGCCGCCGCGTTCCCTGCTGCGGTGGCCAAACACTGCGCCCTGCCTCCACGCCTCTGCCCTGTTGATGCCCTCATCTTGGCTCCGTGGCACCGGCAGCGTCCATGCGCGTGACGTGTCCTGTCACGCAGACCTCCTGCGTCGTCGAAAATATGGCCGCCATCGGGAGCACAAGTCGACCGATGACGGCGTCACACCAAACCGTCCGTCTTCCACCAGAGTTGGATGCCAAGAGTGCGCGTGCCATAACGCGTGCTAGCTGCTAGCTGCAAGTCTCGTTGCTCGCCCGGAAACACCGCTAGTATCTTTCAGAAATGTTGCCGAGGAAAAAAAATATTGTTTATATAATTCATACAAAAACATATTTTATAATTGAAATAACAGGTTATTTTATGCTCGAACTGAATAAATTTCTTCTGAATAAACTAGTTCACACCCTTCGGAATAACGAGAATTAAATTTATATGCGACGCAAGTATGCATCATTTTATTGACTGAAAAACAAATTAAACAATAATTCATGTTGTAAATGATGTATAAATATTCTTTAAATACTAAAATCATTAATTGTCTTGAAAAATAAAATATTAATGTCAATATAACGCAGTGGCGGATACATAGGTGAATCAGTTATGTTATCGAGAATAGCATCATCTTCGATGAGACTACGGACATAGCACACCACATCGCCCAACTGAGTATAGCTGCAAGATATGTTGATGGTGACGGCAAATTACACGAAAGATTTTTGGGTTTCGTTGACATCCATAAAGACAGTGATTGTAGTGGAAACATTGACGATTAACCTCAATAGAGTAAAAAGCGTAGCATTACTGGTGAAGTATTGGGTACTACGATTCTAAGGAAAGCCTTTCTCTGTCACTGGAGAACTGTGTAGGTATATGCTGTGATGGTTGCTCAGTTAATATGTCAGAATTGAAAGGAGTTGTGGCTACAGTAAAAAAAAACTTTCAACGCGTAAGTAGCACCATGTCGAATTCATCAGTTCAATCTCGCTGTCTCTCGCAGTTGCAAAGTTACAAGTGTGAGAAACTCACTTCGTACTATTAAAGAAGTAGTATCGTTTACAGCGTCTAGCAAGCGGTTAGCAACATTAAAGAGTCACCTAAAACACTTGCTGCAGTCACATAGTCAAACGAGATAAGTTGAGCGACATGATGCTGTTATTCAATTCGCAGCTGATCTCGGAACAGTTTGGAAAGTTCTTAAATAAATACAGTATTGGAGGGAGAGAACAACGGCTGCCAAAGCTAATATTCTCCTTCGAGCTCTCTCTAATTGCGAGTTTTTTATCACACTGTTTACACTGAGTGACATTATGAGCATAACATATCCAGTCAGAAAATCTTGCAAGACCCTAGCTTAGACGTCGCGAAGGCAAAAGCAAAATTAGATTCAACGCTCAAGGTGTAGGACGGCATAAGAGTTAATGCTGATAGCCACTTTTCTCGTATTGTTGAAGAGGCGAAAGCAATTATGGAAGAGTTAGACGTGGAGATGAGTGTTCCTCATCTTACAGGCACAGGCAGACAAAGACACAGGGAAAACTGCGATCATAATGATGATGCTATGATATATTGGAAAAGAACTGTTTTAATTTCAACACTGGACCATGTTACGACTGACATGAGAGAGAACGTTTTGCTGAAGAAAATATTTATCATTTAAAATTCAACATACTTTTGCCTTCACGGCCTCACAACTACTGAAACATGCCGGTAATGAACTGGTACATAAATTGAATCAGTGCTTAACTGAACTACCGTTTTTTGAAGAAGAATCACCCTTTGTGATTAAAAAGAGACTAATGGGAGAGATTCTTCAATACAAGCAAACGAGTATAAAGACCCTTAATGATCGTGATTCTGTTATGCAAGCGTTGTCTGATTGTCCTATATCTGACTATCCTACTTTGTACACGCTATACAAAATATTTGCTTGTCTACCTGTATCTATTGCTACAGTAGAAAGAAGATTTTCAACATTGCGCCGTACAAAGATATGGCTGAGGTCGACAATGAAGGAGGATCGACTAAATGGCTTATCTCTGTTGAACACTTACCCTGACGATTGATTTACGGTGTTATTAACCAATTTGCCAGGAAGAATAGGCGCATATGATTCATCATTTAAGGGAGAGAAACTATTTTATATCATAATAAGGCATTGTCTTGTACCTATGTATATAATCAGTTTAAAAATAAAACATTTTTAAACATTGCATGTGACTTGATTATTTTTTATTACGATAAAAGTAAAAGTAGCTCAAGGTATCTTTTGCACTCCCCCCCCCCTTGAGTTTTTTCTGTATCCGTCACTGATATAACGTTAAATTTCTAAAATTAAGGGATGAACTCGCTTACTTTCTATACTATTCACAAGGAAACAATGTCGTTCTGCACTTGAATCAGCTGTTTATGATGTTTGCTGAAAATACCGTTCACGCCCGAGGTCCATTCTATTAAGTCTATTGGTAAAAGCAGCGCCATCTTGAAAGACTGTTTGACATTTAAAGTTTCTCAAGATGGCGCTGGTAAAAGCATAAAAAGACGAGGGCCTGGCATCCCGTGCCTTGTCACATTGCGCATGCGCCAATGTTGTCTATTCAAATACTAGCGTCTGGCGACAGATGAATCAAGGGGAAATTTTACGACTGCGAAATAATAGTATGATGTGTACGTAAATCCCGTTTATTAATTTTTGGTTAGGTTCAGTTAGTCTTTAATAATAATAGCGACTCGCGTGAGCGAGTTGCTTTATATATTGAATATAAATTGATTGCAGGAAAATGTTATCAACACCTTTTTCATTTGTAAGTTTATTGCATGAAGCTATAATACTTGTATTTTTAGTACTAAATTGGTATTTTTTCGCCACTTTGGAACATGTTTGGTATTTTTTTAGTATTTTTTAAATTTTTGGTATATTTTGTGATTTTTGGAAAATTAAATACCATTTTTTGGTATTTTTTTAATATGCTGTCTGCATTTAATTAGCAAAATTTTGATGAATTTCCGAAATCACATTATTCTAAAAAATACAAAAAAGTATCGAACATTAAATAAATTCTATAAAATTACATATATCGTCCACATTGAACAAAGTTTGTTGACATTTTGTGTTTTGGTAGAGTTAATAATTATTATGAAGCGAAAATACGAACAAAAATATTGTCCTGAATAGGAACAGAAATTAATTTCATAATAAATTTTCTTTCAGAAGCACCATCTTAAATCTTTTAGTAATCTCAATCTTTTGTTAATCATACTCTTCGTAGGAAAAATTAAGTTTTTTTTCATATCTACGAGGCGATTAATTTTTTTTCGAAAGTAAGTATTTAATTTACAGCTCCAGTACGGGAGCAGCTCAGATTTGTAAGATCTTTTTAATTAGGTATATATTATTTTTGCCTTGAATATAATATTTGGATTTTCAGGTACATGACAGCCGATTATTTTTTAATTCTTTTCAGCAAGAGCTAATGTGTTTAATTTGACTTTTCTGCAAAGATGATCATTATTATTCTGTACATATAACCGAATTTCATATGATTACATTTCTTACTCGCGACACATTCTTTCTCCCCAGCCATATTATTTTGTTTATCCGGTTATTAACTCGTTTTCCACGCTCTTCCTTGTTATATACGTAACATTTTTTACAATTATACTATAAATATATGCATGTTTTCTTGGTATGTTCCCAAATATCGTAAAATTTAGTATTTTTTGGGAATTTTTTCACATTGGGTTTAGTATATATTATTTTGGTATATTTTCGCCACAAGTGCGGTATTTTCGGCAGTTTGAAAAACGGTCACACTGCTGTGAGGACTGTGAGTAAAAATAATAAGTTCTCATTCTCTTTTCTATGGTAAAAATTAAATAGGTTCGTGAAAATCGTGAATTATCTGTCGATATCAGATAATGTTGATTATTTTGTGTCTTGTTTCATGATTTATTTACGTATTTTAATATTCATTATTTTTCATATTTATTTTTTGCCTGATAATTTGGGATATACATATTTGGTATTAATGTATAATGTGATGTAGTTAAGTGGTAAAATTTAGTGTTTAATTTATAATTAATTTGCAAAACAATGCGATGACTCACTCTCCTTATGTTCTGAGTAATATCCAAGAAGGTATATTATGGTATATTACTAATATTATTATAATACTGATATAGTAAATGGTAATATTGATTGATATATTTTTGTCTACCTATAAATTTGAACTAAGTGAAAGTGAAAATATTTAAAATAATATTCAAACGAAATAATGAATGAACCACCAATACCCAAACCAAGAAGAAATCCCAATAATTATGAAAATGTTACTAGACCTGTGCCATCATCCAGAAATTTAGAAAACCTATCTAACTTACGAATATCCCAGCAAAATCAAAAGTTACAAATTGATGATTTGCCAGTCCCAACATCAACCCAAGATGTAAAGTTGGTCAAGAATGTGCAAAAATCGTTGATAAATTCTACTAAACATGTCAGAAACAAATTTACTAAGTCATTCATAGACACCAAGAACACATCAAGCAAACACCCCATTTCACCCAAAAAAAAAGATAAATTGAATATACCCCAAGAGGAGAGGTCTGTCTCTATGCCAAGCATCGATGTACAAGTATTTGACAATATTCAGTTTAACTCTCCGTTGGCTGAGCAGAATTTATTTAAACACTTGCCATTTCAAAACATGTCCACAGCCAAAACAGATATGGATTCATCAAATATTTTTCATGGAAACCAATCACCTGTCTCTAGCTACAGCTCTTCTACTTTATCCAGTGCTAATGTTACTTTAGGTGAAAATGATGAATTGTATAATATACCTAGAAATGATACTTCCTCCTCAAATTCTTGGTCATTCTATGATCAAGTTAGCAGTTCCAGTTTAATTGAAAACAAAGTTGTTTCTTATAAACCTTCTGTTCCACCTCGGCCATCCCAACCCAACTGTGATGATAAAAAAGCAATAATGCCTCAAGTACTTAACTATAGTAGTGTGCCGTCCATTGGTAATGTATTGACAGAAGAGAAAAGAATAAGGCCGAGTGGTAGTGTAATAATGGAATTTGACCCTCTAGCAAGTGTAACAAGTTCAAGGGAATATAGGTCACCTAATCTAATATTACTGGAATCATTGATCACTGGAGAACTGGACAGATCTTCAATGTTTCAAAACTCATATAAAGTAACCAATTTAGAACCCGATACAGATATGGATGAATTCTACTGGGACGAATCTGTTTCTTATCTCTCTCCGCCAACACCGCCAGAAAGACACGATTCCTTGTTTCATAGTAAGAGTGTACCACTCCCAAAAAGTGAACCAAATGTAAATAAAAATAGGTCTACCATCAGTGAAGGAGTTAGGTCCACTGTATGCGAAGGATCCAATAATTCATTGAATTCAAATAGACCGTCATCATCAATAGTAAAAGAGAAACTTTCAAGCATGCTTAAAATGGTCCCAGAATCTGCTTCGTACCTGAAAAAGAGAGTAGATTTGAGAGTGACAAATAATGCTATTCCAAGCAAACTTACATTGCTCAAGACGGATACATTTCATCAGGGAAAAATGGTCAGATTCCTGCCCGGGGGTATTGAGGAGATATTCAAGAGTTTTGCCCTGAGAGTGTGTTCTCTGACTTGTCATAAAATTACATTTATGCAAGATAAAAACATGGCAAAGGAAGTGTACAATTTGAAGACATTCTATTCAATTCAAATTATTCTATTTCACAAATTCAAGTAAGTTTTTCATTAATTATATTACTCCTCAATAGATTTTTTTACTATAAATAAATGTCCCATTAGTAAGAGCCCGAGTTGTATTATTACTAGTTGCATGTAACATATGAGATCCAACTGCTGATAGCGATAGTATGAATAATTGAAGAATATGTATCAAACAATAAACACTTAAACATAAATAATAAATATTTTAAGATATTTTGTTTTCTATATAATATAACATAATATACATAGGTATATATATCAGGACAGGATAGTATGGAGGTCAGTCTGTTTTTCCTACCCAGAATATGAAAAAAACATGATGATGTTTGTAGATTGAGTAGGTATTAAACTATTGAGTGAGATATTGTGTAGTGTTTACTGCCTTACAAATTGTATGAAATGATGTCGTCACTAAATTTAATTATTTATGACAAATTGTTAAAAAAAATTTGAGATGTAATATTACAATGTTCATATTTTTTATAGAAAATTAAAATATCTAGTTTGGGTGTATCGGCTTTTTCAATATTTTTAAAAACTTTGGAAATATAGGCAGTTAAACACATAAATGTATCATTAAAAAATGATTTTCTTAAAAAGTAGAACATTTAATGTGTGTCTGTGTCACCCCCCCTTATAACTTTTGATCCACTCAATTTGCAAAGCCCAAAATTTCAGAATATAAGTATAGATAGTTATAGGCCTATAAAACTTTTATATACAGAATTTTGAATTTTTTTTTCAGTCAGGAATATTCAACTTTCGAATTTTTATTTTATTTTTTCCTATATTTGAAAAACTATAAAAGCTAGAATGCTAAAAAATTGGTATAAATATAGACAAATATATATAAAATCTCAAATTTATATTTTCAAAAAATTTCCAGAGTTTCTCAAACACATATTTTGAAAAATATTTTTTTATGATAAATTTATGTGTTTAACTGCCTATATTTACAAAGTTTTTAATAATATCGAAAAAAAGCCGAAACACCCCAACTAGATAATTTAATTTTCTATAAAAAATATTAACATTGTACATAGTAGTACATCTCAATTTTTTTTTAACAATTTTTATAAAAATTGAATTTAGTAACGACATTGCTTCATACAATTTGTATGGCAGTCGCCTATACACAATATGTAAGAAGACTTGATAGTTTGAGACTTAATCTCCAAACATATGCACATACCATCATGCTGTTTTCATATTCCGTATAGCAAAAAAAGGACTGACCTCCATACTATCCTATCTTGAAATACATACCTACATGTGTAGTATAGAAAACAAAATATCTTAAAATATTCAATAATTTGGGTTTATAGTTTGGTACTTATTCTTCAACTATGCATACTATCGCAATCGACAGTTGGATCTCATGTGTTACATGCAACTAGTGTAATATTTATATATATTTATAGTGTTTTGTTTCATTATGTAAACACTGTAAAGATAAGATATAACCAATTTTATTGTTTCACCATAAAAAAAATGATGTAACTATATTTCTTTTCTCTATTAATTTTTATTGTAAACTCATGTACATAAAGCAAATGAACTGTTAATTCATAATTAAAATTTAATGAACTTACTATATTGTAGATATTTTAAATTATTGAGATAAAAGGTTTATTTATCTCATGCATACATAAGGTAAACTACCAGCATGAAATATCGCATTAACAAAATTGCACCTATATGTAGGTAGGTATGTATTAGAAAATTAACATTATTAGGTATATGTTTAATTTTGTAGTTATGATGGTGAGCTACATTGTTTCCAAATAAACTTTGCAAATCTTGGAGCATTCAACATGAACCGCGGTACAGTCATATTTGGATGTATAAACGAATCAGAAAGGAACGTGTGGATACGGAAAATAGTCGAAATGTTTTCAAGTAAATTCCCTACTAAATATATCACAGAGTTGACAAGATTCGGATGGGCATATATAAAGGTAAATATTAATCCAATTGACAAGAATTGGTTTGCTCCAGTAAGTGGTCTTACTCTTGACAGTCAAATCCATTCCCAATTTAGAATTTTTGTAAAGAATCTATCTTATAATGGGAGAATATGGCAGTTGGTATTTTCGAGAGTAAGGACGCATATCTACAATGTCTATAAAAATAATCTGAATTTATAGGAAGGAGTGAGTGGTGCGTACGACGTTGGTTGGCTTCTTCTCAGCCAAAGAGTTTTACTTTATTATACAAGTCAAGATGCAAACATCAGACAACTCGATCTAAGAAAGGCGCGGTTTGTTGGTAAGTGATTTGCAAATATACAATATGATTGTGATTCATATGTTTTGGTTAAAGAGCGAAGATGGCATGTTACGATGCAATGTACACATTATGGACTTTCATTTAAGATTAAAATACTCTATTACGGAATGTCTTTATGGAAACTATTAATCATTTATATGTTTCCAATCATTTAATAGGAAATAAGAATACATTGGAAGCCTAATAGGGTACTTTAATCAACAATAATGCAATTGTTTTAATTTGTTTGGGTAAACTTACAGACACAAATTGGAATTGTTCTAAGTTATCCATGGGTAAACTTACAGACACAAATTGAAATTGTTCTTAGTTATCCATGGGTAAACTTACAGACACAAATTGACATTGTTCTAATTTATCCATGAGTAAAAACTTACAGGCGTAAATAGTAATCATTGTAATTTAGCCATGGGTAAACTTACAGGCGTAAATAGTAATAATTCTAATTTAGTCATTGGTAAACTTACTGACGTAAATTGAAATCATTCTTATTTAGCCACGGGTAAACTTACTAATGTAAATTGAAATATTTCTAAGTTGTCCATGGGTAAATTTACAGATGCAAATAGCAATATATCTAATTTATCCATGGGTAAACATATTGACGTAAATTTAGATGGGTCGATGGCAGAGCGATTGCGAGTTTGAATCCTGCCTTGACCGATTTCGTTTACCTATAGTACAAGCATTTATGCTTAGCTTGGGGAACTTAGGAAGATGTATATGTACTTGTTTAATAAAGACATATTAATTTCTTTAAAAAAAAAATACGTGAAGACGCATTATTTTACTTAAAATATTACAAGTCAAAAGCTTTAATCCATTTATTGACTTAAGTGATAATAATACTCGTCCTTTGTCACATTTTTTTTATGTTAGATTATAAGTATTGTTTGTGATATGTATACAATAATGTTATTAATATTTGATGGCATACATTTTTGATGTGAAAGTTTTTACGTATAAAACATATCCTACATGTGAAATAACATCATTGTATACATTTTCACATTTTGTGTATTGTATTATTGCTTACATTACCAAAATATGTAAATTATATTCTTGCATATAATCCAAATTGTTTTTGTGCTACCGTCAATATCAATTTGCGAATTAATGGTACTCCTAAGCTGGCCTTTGTTAACAATGTCTTCAATCTGATTGGTGTACATTCGCTGAAGTTGACCTCTTCCAACTCTTCCATTCACACTAGTCTTTGTCTATCTCCTTTTGTTAATTCCGACTGTGTGTCCAAACAATTTCGATGCATTTATTTTCGATTTACTTACAATACCTCATTCAATAATACATTCTCATTTAATATTCTCATTTTTTATTCTATCCTTCATTGTTTTACTTCTAAAAATCTGCGACCAGGCATTACTTACGATAGAAAAATTAGTATTTGTAACTTTGCTAGGGAGCCAAGTCCTAAAATGTCATTGTTCTTTCATTAGGCCCAGGGCCTATTTTATCTGCATTTTCAGCCTCCTGTGATGTACAGTACAATAAAAAAATGATAAATTTTTCGGTTTTTGGCCCAAAAAAAATATTTACATTATGATATTATGTAATGTGTTTGTTGATATAAAATATGTACAATAAGAATCATTTATGGGTGATTTTTGTTTTTCATCTTTGTTTTCTTTACTCAATTTAAAATTTCTTTAGTCGCGATAAAAGTATTTTGCGTTATCTTTAATCACTTCAGATAAAGATTATAACCCCAAAAATAAATATACATACATATTACCATAACAGCACAATATTTTTCTATTAGGAATAGGCAGAGAGAACCTAATGCCAGTCTTCTATCTCTTGACATATATTTCTCACTTCATTCACGTTCATGCATCGTCTCATACATGCTCTTCTATTATTCTTACTTTTAATGTGTCCATCTTTCAAAATTCCATTTTGCTGGATAACTTTCACAACCTCGTATCTCAAAAAGTATCATTTTACAGGAGACAGTAAAACCTTCATGACTTTCTCTACTCTTTTTTTTATTTTTCTGTTGATGTAGATTGAAAGTTCTTTTAAAGATGCATGTAAGTAATTCATTAATAGTATTTGTTTTATTTCTTTAAGCCTTTAAAAACATTGTTTATTTATGGATACGAGAATGCAGCTTTTTAAGATACAAGGTTGTGAAAGTTATCAAGCGATTTCTGTGATCGTGCCAACTTTTCCTTGGCTGACCTCTACTTTTCGTTCCTTTTTTATCAGCCTTATATACTTTTTTGTCATTCATCATTCATTCTTTTTATGTGGCCAAACCACCTTAGGGATTTATTTTCATCTTACTTACGATATCCCTTTCAATTTTACACATTCTTGTATAACATCCTTATTTCTTTTTCTATCATGCATCGTTTTACCACACATTTGTCTTACTGACCTCATTTCAACTGCATTAATTCTAATTTGTTGTGTCTTCTGCCATGTCTATATCTCGCTAGCATACATTAGAGTCGGTACAACAATACCTTTATGTACTGCGAACTTTGCTTGCCTCGAAATAATTGGGTCAGCCATTATGGATCTTAATACACCATTCACTATTTTTCCTGCCGTTACTCTCTCTTCAATATCCTTTTCCAATCTTCTATCATGCTTCCTGGGTATAAATATTCATAGACTTGTTCTAATTGTACATTACCACTCGTATTTCACATTTTTTTTGTCTTTTGCTCTTCTCAAATATCATCACTTTAGATTTAGTTGCTTTCATTTTCAATCCATTTTGCATACATCCATCAAATACTATTTTTAACCAAAAATTCCAAGTCTTCCACACTTTCTATTATGGAGTTCTATCTCAGAAAAATATAAAATGCAGGAATCTAAATGTCAGGATAAGGAAAAGTACGATAAGAGAGATGTATGATATTCAAGATGTTGTCATATTTGGGAGATGAAGAAGTAGGCACTGCAGAGATCATATGGATAGAATAGACAACCACACCTTGCCTTACTACATAGACAGGGAATATGAGAGATGCCTGGGAGATCCATTAAAAGGTGGAAAGATAGCTGGGACAAAGTCCACATCACAAGAGGCAGCAATATCTGCACAAACAGGTCATGTGGTGGTCTTCAACCAGTATTCGGAATGTTGTATCATCAATCAAATATGTATTTGGTTCACCAATCAAAGAAGTATTATGAAACCGCATTATAGTTTGTTTGGTTTACCAAATAAATAAAAAAGTACATTATGAAACCACAGTATCAACAACAATCATATCATTTCTATAGATATATTTAGAGATAAGAGGATAAGACTCAATTTTTGATATATATTTTGTATGATGATTATTACTGTATGTTAGGTACGTAACATAGCTAACTACCTACTTAGACTCTTAACAATATTACTCATATCAAGTATGTATAATCGCAATAGGTATGTATGTAAAATATTACTTATATGAAGCATTTCATATTATTTATATGAAGTATTTAATTTTTTTCCTTATAACATTGTTGTTCTTAATATTATTGAATCATATTTTTTGTTTACACAATGCATAACACACACAAATCATTGTAACATGTCCCTAACTGAAATTAAAAGCTTCTTTTTCTTCATCATAAACATAAAAAAATAATTGCTTAAATAAAAATAAAAGTAAGTACCTACTAGGTTTTAGTGCTGTAAGGCACTAGCTTAGAATAGTGCTTCCACTCTTTTCTATTATCATTGTTTTTGGGCGTCCGTGAGAACCGGGTAATCGAAAATAAAACAGGAAACAATAACAACTCACATAGTTCAGCAATGAGTTTCTAGACTGGTGTTTTGGGATACACACTTGTGTCATGCTTAATAAATGACAAAGATGTGTGGTGTTAATCCCAGTCTGCTTGTGTTTATTGTTTAATCTTGTACTAGTGTCTATGTTTAAAATTGATTTTTTTAACTGCATTTACGTTGTTAAATTTTTTTTTATTTGATTTGATTCCTATCTACATTGTCGTGCATACCCGCACACCTGTCACTATATGGTTGAATGAATGTATGGTTTTAGTTAATTTATTTAGTTTAACTATCGATGCGTTTCTGCAAGGAGCACATTGTCAATAATCAATTTTAATCAATGGTACTAACAACATCAGTATAATTTCTGTGAGATATGTGAATGAAAAAGATAGCATGTCTGTATCGTATATATTGTCTGAATGAGCGCGCAGTACGTCATTCTGGGTTCCGCCGTATTATAGTAGTACCTCCGTCTAGTTGTAAATTGTATTGACCTTTAATTGTACTATATATTGACCGTGTTAAATAAAGTGTAAAAAGAAGACATATCTTTTACTGCATAAAATATCAGAGTTCCACCCCAAGTACAAGATACTGCACAAAGGCACTGTAATTTCACTAATCCAGTACTTAATGTAAAAGCAAAAGAGTACAGGATAAATGGAAAATTTGGTTTACTGAAATCTAGTGTCCGATCTAAAGTCAGGTTTTGGTCGAAGTAAAGGTTTGATTAATTTTTGAAAAATTTGGATGCAAATTGTAAAGGAACTCTTCATCTTCTCCTTGCCATTGTTATTCTATACATGGTGGTGGGGTCCGCCTTTTTAATCTTTCTCCTGTGCATCTTCCGGTGTGACATCGCTGTCCTTCGTGTCTTTCCTGACTGCTGCTTACATGTCCAAGGAAAGCAGGCTACATTTCAGTAGCCTGCTTTCCTAAATTTTATCGGGGATGTCATGAATACCTAGATTCCTCCAAATATAGCAGGAACTAATTATTATTTATGCAGTAATAGTAATAAAATAAGTACTAGCAAAATTTGAAACTACTGAATTGTAAAATGAGTAAAAATTTGTCTATGTAAATTTATTATTTAATGAATCAATACAAAAATTAGTACATAATTTTTTAAATACAATGAAATCAATGTTTTTTTCAATAAACAATTATTTTTTAATAGTTCATGGATTACTGGACATGCCAGTGTAAAGAGCTGGAGATTCTACTGTTTTATGTATAAGTAATAATGTGGAATTATATTAAGAAGTTTTAGTTGTTAAACTAAACTTCATCTTTTTATTTAATTTTAAGAATATTCTTATGAAAATATAATAAACGTTTATATTTCGATTAACAGAATGAAACTTATTCAACAGAGCATTTCTCAGACTACGAGCACATGCATATGTTGACACAATAGTTAAATACTAAAAGAAAAATATAATATATATTATAATTACGCTGCAGTGGTTGAAGTGTCCCTAATGAGTGAACCATAAAGTGACTTGGCTCCGCACTACATTCAAGAATGTACATTCAGAAAGACGTTTGACTATCTATTTATTTATTTATTTAATATTGCTTCTCGGGCAACTAACAGGTACTATGTCAAATGTTAATTTAACACGCACCCAATAACAAGTTGCCACATTCTGGAGACTTACGATATTAATCATCTCACAGATCCAGACTGAAAACACAATTAAAAACTGTGTCTCCACCGGGAATCGAACCCGGGACCTTTGGCTCAGCAGTTAGATATCTAACCAACTGAGCCACGATGGCCGACTATCACAGAAGGCATATTCTTTTAAGGAATTTTATTTTTAAAAATCGAGACAAAGCACAACATTTTTAATAATTGATGTTCAATATTTAAAAATTTTCAATTAAAAAAATATTCTATAGAGGCCCCTTACATTGGGCCCTTTGTGTTTGGATCTTATATTAACTAGGTAGGTATTAACATATTCGTGGTAAGTATTGATATATTTATAACATTCTATGGCGATAGCCAATAATGTTGCTAGAAAAAATGAGTTGCAAATTTTAGACTCTTCACTATTTATATATTACTTGCTACTTAGCTTGCTTACTTTCTCAGCCTCTTGAGTTCAGTATCGGACAAAGATTTCCACTTGGACTTTCAATGGTCTCTCTCCTGTAGTACCCTCCGTCATCATGGTTCCACTACCCCTTTGTTGTCCTACCGTCTGGTCTGGGATCTTCCCACGCTTCTGCGTCCTGTTTGTCCAACATGATTAGTACAAATTCCACTTTTCTTCTGGTCACATCCACTTTTCCTGTCTTCTCCCTAATCCATTAGCTACCTTTGCGAGATATTCAGCATTCTTGCACAAGAGCACTTTGCGAATATTTAATTCTACTTGTTACTCAGGGCCAGATTTAAAGTTTTTGACGCCTGGGGCACCAATCGCATCGATCATCAATATTTTATTATCTGTCTAGCTGTTGTCTTTAAAATTTTCACTATTGAAGTAATTTAATTCAAATTCAGCTAGAAATTATCATCAAAGTTGGGGTAATTATTAATATTTTTCTTCTTTATTGTTATCATTTCGGATTCTTTTCCTTATATTTGGCGCCACAAATTTCTTTGTGCCTGGCGCAAGTGCATCATTCAAACCAATTGTGGATCTGGCCCTGTTTATAATGGTATTTTTGAATTGTTTGTATTACGTATATGTATTTGCTGGATGACATTATTATTTTCCTATAATTGATTTCAGTATTAAGAGAATGCGACGACAAGAATTTTCAAAAAGAAAATGGACCGATGCTGGTATTGGATCATCCAGATGTGACATTATACCTTCGGATGGGATCTTCCAGAGAAACTACAGTACGTACAATATTACACTATATTATTTAATCTTGTATTGCTTCTCGGGCAAATAACAAGAACTATATGTCAGATATTCATTTTATAATCACTTATTCAACATCACATTCTGGAGATTCATTGTTTGTCATCTCACAGATTCAGACTGATTTCAAAACTGTGTCACCACCGAGAATCAAACCTGGGATTGAGGCGCGATGAAGGCTGAACTAATTCTATTGTGTTCCAAAAATGTGATGAATAACTAACATTTTTTTTTTCCAGCTTTGGCACAAAATAATAAAAGCTGTTGCAGCAAACAATGGATCGTCAATTCATCATCAACAATTGACAAAAAGTGATGTACCAACCATTGTAGAGAAATGTATCAACTTCATATATTTACAAGGTGATTCATATTAATAGTTTTTAAACATTATTTATTAACAAATACAATAGACCAAGAACCAGCGACAGCCAAATTTTCGTCATATTATAAAGAATGATTATTTTTTGTAAAAGAATACCACACCTCAGGTAACAACGTTTGGATAATATGAACCCTGAGTAGTGGTGGCTTTCGGAGATAACAGCCTTCAATGTGTTGAAAATGACTATTTTTAGTATGAAGCGTTATAGCATAAACCGTAAGACTTATAATTTTTTTATATGTCACTGACAGACACTTTGGTTGGTGGACACTCCCTGACAGACACCTATAAAGTAAGAGCTGGGTAATCGAAAATACAACAGGCAAAATAACATCTCGCATAGTTCATCAATGTGGTACACCACCCATTCTGAATGGTTGTGCCTTTTTAGGTGAGACGAGACTAGTATGTGAGGATACACGAAGCAAGTGTCGTGCTTCATTTTATAGGGTAATAAGCACACCCACACACTTGTCGCTGGTATCCCCACATTGTGACGTTATTCAATGATTTGATTTTATTTTATCCTTAAACTGAAATGTATTGTACAAGGTGTCTCAAAAGAAAGTTTATATTTGTATTCAGAGCGTTATGTGGAGATGTTAGACAACTTCTAGGTTCCTGAACAGCAAAAAAGGACGGAGCAACGTTACACACGTCCATTACATCTCTGCCACGAGTTGGTGAAATTTTCCCAGGCAAATTGATCTCCAGGAGAGGTGACATAAATTGGCCTCCACTTGGAGTCCACTCCACTTCATTGGAGTCCTGATTTAACCCCTATGAACTTTTTCCTATGGGGTTATCTTAAATCTAAAGTTTACGCCAATAAACTGACTTCCCTGGCGCATTTGAAAGAAAATATCCGTCATGAAATGGTAATTATCACTGAGTCTGCCTGCCAAGCCGTCATAAGTAATTTTACTGTTCGATTTCTTTTGTCTAAATTTGGACGATATCATTTTTAAGAAATACATTCCCAAATTGTGTACTTTAATAATTAATAAACATTTCTTTTGATACACGGTTTACTTTTTTTTAATCGATCCACTAAATATAAACTTTCTTTTGAGACACCCTGTATTTTGTACAGCAACTTTTAATAGAAAAAAATATTTGTTTTTTATGCATTCAATTTTGGGTGACTACCAATGGACTGTAAGTGAATATTTTTTTATAAATAAATCATTAGTACTCAATATTATTATAAGTTTTTGAGATGTCACCATAATATTTGTGCTGAGTACATTATGTAGGTACATATATATTTATGATTCTGCTACCAGTTAGGTTTCTTAGTTTCTTTTGTTATATTATGTATAGGTAAGTGAAACACGTAACTGTGATTAACTGTGATGTAGGTACATAAATATGACTTAAATAATTTCACATTCATTCTTTGAAATACAACAATCCTCCAAAGTGTTGCTAGCTAAATATATGGGTGAGTCTAAGTTTGAAGCAGTGGAGTTATATTTGGTATTTGGATGCTTGTATTGTTCACAAATATGTGGGTGAGTCTAAGTTTGAAGGAGTGTGGTTACATTTGGTATTCTGATGTTTGCAAAGTTACCTTATATTTATTACAATTTACTGGACCAATTTGTGACGTCAGTTGTCATCTGTCCTGAAGAAGAAGCAGTTGTAAGTAGCTCATTTGTGGTCTTAAAAAAAGCTACATAATATAATAAATAAAATTAGAATGTTTATGAAACAATTTATGGACATGATTTGTTTGCCAATAAAAGTATGTATAATAAATCAGTTCTTATGAACTGATTTATTATGTTTTATTCAAAACTGCCAAATTAAAAAAAATATATATTTTTAGGTAGCTTAAGTGTGGGTATATACAGGAAAGCTGGAAGTAACATCCAAGTGAGTCAACTGTTGGAAGAATTCCGTTCAGATGCTTGGGCAGTGCAGTTGGTTGCACGGACATACTCAGAACATGACGTTGCCACAGTACTCAAGAGATTCTTCAGGGATCTGCCAGAACCGTTGCTGACAGTTAAGTTACTCAATCAGTTTTGTGCTGTCGCAGGTTGGTCAAATTAAATTGATATTTGTGATAAACTCGTAGTAATTTCTGATGAGCTCTGTTCTTATAATGCCATTCCACACCTGGCAATCTTCTCTTTTATACTTTTACACTTTAACAATAATTTTGGCTTATTTCGATCAGGTTTTATTTCATTGTCTTTGTATACTCAAAGCCTTGTTTTAATTTGTGTGATCTGGATATGAGATGGCCATGCATAGCCATTGCACATAAATAATTTTTTACAACAAACTAATGAGTTTCCAGTCCAGAAAAGCAAGATTTGTGTGTTAAATTATTCTGAATATATTTCTTCTGATAGGAATCAAATACAGGGCTTACAATTTACATACAAACCATCAATTACAAGATTCATCTTAAGTATAGACCTGAATTATTTGTGTTTACCATAAACCCGATTGTATTCGCGAATTTTGAACTTTTTTCGTGGAAAACGTGATTTTACATGTTCTGGCTCTTTTAGGAGATTTTCATAAAAAAAACAAAGAAATTATTAAAAGAATATTGTATCTCAAATATCTGCAGGTGAAATCTACATAACTAATGCATTTAATATAGTTAAATTAAAATAAGACAACATGACTATTAATTTGTCGACAAAATAAATAAAGCTACATCATGTGGATGTCGATTCATATAGGTTAGGTTTCTATCTTCCTTAAATAATGTTGTTGAAGACAGAACAAACCTTCCAACCAACATGGCTACGTTGGCGGTTCTTACTTTTGAATCTAATCAAAACTTAGCAAAACAAATGATTTTATTTTCTTTTATATATGTATAAATATTTTAATTTATTTTATATTGCTTCTCGGGCAACTAACAGACACTATGTCAAATATTAATTTAACTCGCATCCAATAACAAGTTGCCACATTCTGGTGACTTAAGATATTGTCTCACAGATCCAGACTGAAAAAATAATTAAAAACTGTATCTCCACCGGGAATCGATCCCGGGACCTTTGGATCAGCAGTCAGATACCTAACCAACTGAGCCACGAAGGCCGACATATATGTATATGTATTTTGTGAAGACTTTAAGTTGGTGTTTTATGACTTCAAAGTTGGAAAAACCATGCAAAATGAAGACCCATTATTATCATTTATAGTGAAAAAATTAATTTTCACTATTTTGGAAAAAAAATAGCACTAGTTTTCTATAAAAATAACACCCCTTTTATAAAAACTGAATATTAACACCAATTTCCTAAAAAAACATTCCTTTTCTGAAAAAATAACGCCGCCTTTGTACAAAAAATTACATGAATAATTCAGGTCTCCAATCCAAAGTGCTAAAAAGTATATTAAAATTTATGTAGTGAAAATGTATTGCATAATTATTGTTTGTATTACCTCTAAATTCTCAATACATACATATATGTAATAGTTTATTATAATGAAAAGAAAATTCATATGATTCATTGATCAAATCACACAGTATTTATCAGTGCATATATATACTCATATATGTGTTTCATTACAATCGTGTGAGACTGCTGGCACCAGATATTCCAGAGCATTCCACGTTATTATTAAAGAATAATATAATAAGTCATCAAATAACAATATTTTAAGATAATGAAAGCAGAGCAGAACTCGGGGGGGGATACGAGGTAGCCTATAATATACTATATACCCCCACCACATGTAGCTGAACACGCATTATTTAAATCCTGTAATATATAATACAATTTGTGAGAATCTTAATAATTCCTATACCTCACTCAGTACATTATTGCATTCTAAAATATAATATTTTTATTTATGCAGCACTTGAGAACCAACAAGAAAAAATTGACGCGTACAAAGAGCTGATCAAATTGTTGTATCCAATCAATCAGAATACTCTGAAAAAGTTACTTGGACATTTGCACTTTATACAGTCACTGGCCGAAGAAAATTGTATGAACATTAAAAATCTCGCTACTGTTTGGGGACCGACACTCATTTTGGGATCTGTAAGTAATTATTTTTTTTTATAGAGTGAAATATCTTAGTTAATATTCTCATTTTATTTGTTAGTCAATCTCATGATATAAATTTAATTAACTGTGAGGTACCGGCATAGGATAGTGCTTCCACCCTTTTCTATTATCATCGTTTTCGGGTTTTTCTATAAGAGCGCCAGATAATCTAAAATATAACAGACAAATTAACATTTCACATAGTTCAGCAATGATATTTACCACCCATTCTGAATATTGCCTTTTTGGCTTTGACGAGACTAGTGTGTGGGCATACAGCATGTGTCGTGCTTCCTTTTATAAGGTAAATCACACCTGTCTGATTACCCCACATTGTGGGATATGCCATGATGGTATGTATGTATATGTAATGTATGATATAAAGGATAACAAGACCATGTGAATGACATTCAATGAACAACAGACAAACATGTATGAGACAATGAATATTTTTGTTAAACTATAAAATGTGGCATTTGGTTTTCTCTGCCTACCCAGTGAGGGACATGTGGTGATTGTTTGTATGTTTGTATTCAACATTGTTGATAGGTATTTGTCTTTAGTGAAATATAATTATTTTATGTACTGATGATAAAGCCATTTTTGTTGAATATTCACCAAAAACATCATGTATGTTACGAGCTAAAGATCTCGGGTTCAATTACTGATGAAGACAGTTTTTAATTGTGTTTTCAGTCTGGATCTGTGAAACAATAGATATCATAGTCTCCAGAATATGGCAACTTGTCATTGTATACGTGTTAAATGAATATGTGACATAGTACCTTTTAGTTATCCGAGAAGCATTACAAAGAAATAAAAAATATAGAATAAAGGACTCCTGATAGAGAAATGTGCATTTTATTTGTCTTATATTGAATTGTTTTACCAATAATTTTAAGTATAATTATAGTTTTAATATTCACATATTTGTGCAATCATTTTGCTTGTTTTATAAACATGTTTTGTCCAACTTTTAAAGTTATTGAATTATTCCAGCTGCAGTATTAATATTGTTTGTATACAAAATAATGTTGATTATTGTATTATGTTAACAAAATTCCATCACTAAAGCTTATAATTAACGTTCATACTTGTTGTGGATTGAAACTGTGTTTTATTTTTATAAATGAATTTAAATTTACTTCATGTTTCAATAAGGATCCATAGTTGGAGTGAATTTCTGCCGTACTTTTACTTCAATATATTTCGATAAATTTCAGCACACTTCATAAAACTATTTGAAGTATATAGTTTCTTTAATAATTTCCAGGCAGGTGTCGATAGCAAGTTACAAAATGCAAATGAAGTAATGGCTGACTTGATCACTCTGTACATTCCAATTTATGAACCAAGCGCAGTTGACACAGAGAAAGAAAAGAAGATGCTCACCATATTGAAGCAATGTCAGAATGTGTCGAATCCCATTCAGAAGAGATCCGGGGATTTGCATGTTTGGATATATTTGTATGAGAAACAGGCAGGGAACTGTATCAACGTAGTGGTAAGAAATAGTTTTGTTCTCATCAAAGGATGTTCATTCTTCTTTTGTTCTTCCCTGCTGGGAATCCTATTATGTTAGTACAGAAGTCAAATTACTTACCACTTTCCGTTGTGTGTTTCAGTGGATTCGATTCCGCAAGCAAAAGTGTCAAAAATCTGTTTTTTTTTAGTAAAATTTATTTTTGCTTGTAGAATTTTCGAAAAACAAATGAAAGGTAACTGAAAATTTCTCGGTCCAAAGTTTTTTCTTAAATTCAACATATTGGAAAATAAACAAAGAAAAATTGAATAATTTTGACTGTACCATATGGCTATTTGTTTTATTTATTTTTACAAACTAAATTATATATAAAATAATAAAAATTTATTTAAACTGATACTTTGAGGAATTTTGCTATTTTACTTCTGGTCCGTCATTCACTTTGAAATTTCAAAATGTGGTCATATTAACATATTAAATGTATTCTTATTTTCAGTTGGTTCCCGGTCGTACCAGTGGGGAAGTGTGCATAGAACTATCATCTAAAGTAGATATTGAAGCTCATCTCTTGCTGTTAGAAGAAGTCATATGTGGGGAATCTATGAGACGACCACTGCATCATAAAGAAATTCTTTTGGATGTGGTTTTAAGGTACTTAACCTGATGACATGTATTTTTATATTAAATTAGGTTCAATATGAACCTTCAACAATAGATTAAGCTTCAAGCTTCTTTAAAGTCTGGTAGGTATATTAATGAGTTGATCATAAAGAGGAAGATTGAGGGCATAGAGAGGTTGGCAGGAAGTAGCTATCATGGCTCTCGAACCGGGAATGAACCGGAAAGAGACGAATCCTTTTTTTTTGCGGGTGGCAGTTCTTAAGGCATAAAGCATTAAGGCAGCTTCATTATGATGGATCAAACTCTCTTTCCACATTTTCCGCATAAGGGACTTGGGTTGAGAACCCATTTTCGAAGAAAGATTTGGGAATGACATAGTCGATATCTTCGGATGGTTTTTTGAACTCCTGAAGAAAAATGAAGTGCCCAATGTGTGTCTCCCTCCAAGGGTTGACACAATTCATTCTTATGGCAGCATTCGTTGCGAGTCTTTTCTAGAGGTGCAAGCGACTCCTCGTTCAGGATGATCAGAGCATTCCTCGTGTTACCCTGAACTTCTCCCACCTTAGCAACTTTCTAGTCTTGGCTGGGCAGATCTAGATTACTCCTCTGTATGAGCTCTAGTATCTTCTTTGGTTCGGCCGGTATTTCTGGGATCCAGGCTCGGGATCTTGGCCTGTTCGGGATTTAATCCTCGGGACGGTTTCGATCCTCGCGCCTGGACCTGGACTTTGAGATTGCCAGTTTGTAGGGATGTGCAGAGCGTTGGTCTCTACCGGCGATCAGCTTTATGCCCAGCAGGCCAAGTCAGTAAAAAAGTCGAAATCCGACAACGTATCGCCGCTCTTCTCGCCATGTTTACGCCCGTGACGACAATTCGTAGTCACTAAGCGCTGTCGAGTTCGTAAATGCACTTATTAGTATTTGTCGCCGTTAGGCTGGCTTGCGGTACATTTTTGAATTATCATTTATGGCAATACACAATATTTTCCCCATGATTTGAATTAATGTCAAATTTGTTTACATAAATTTGTTAAATAAATATAATATGGTCATATTTTAAAGCACGAAAGCAAGTTATAATCCGATTAAATTAACTTAACCAATTGATTGATCAGCCCACTCGATATAGACAGGGCCAAACACCTACCCTGCTGGACTTAGTACTAATTAATGAGGAAAACTTAGTGAGTGAAATCCAGTACCAACCTTGTGTTGGAAAAAGTGACCATGTTTTACTTATCGCTTTATTACATGTTTGCTTATCTTTTACAAAAAAAACTAACAAGAGCGTGACCACAAGGAAAAATTACTACCTGACAGACTTCTCTTCGGTTAACAACGCGCTGTCTGAACGGGCGTTTGATCGTATTTGTGACTACTCCCAGAATAACATAGAACCTCTGTGGAATAAACTGAAGGATGAACTCCTGAACATTGTCCAGAACTTCATTCCTACTGCGGGAAAGGGATGTTCAATTAACTATAAAAAACCTTGGATCAATAGTGACATAATCAGTCTGATCAAGGATAAGAGAAAGCTTTGGGACAGATATAGGTTATCGAAATGCGAAGCTGAAAAATAATGTTTGTGTTAAAACATCTATGGAGACCGCACATCCCTGGATGACCCTATATAAGTAGTTTTTGTTTTGGAATCTATGCTTAAAAAATCTGTCATTCATTTTGAAAAATGATTGTAATTTTAGCTGACTTGATTAATTAGATACTTTCATGTACATATATCATTAAAATAACTTGTTATTTTATTTAAGATGGGGTTATTGGGACGAAGCCGACCGAAAAGATAACTATCTAGTATTAAAAGGAAACATTATCCTTCAGGAAGCTATGGTAGCACAAGAACCTCAATCTGGTTTGACACTGATCAGAGAAATGAAATTTGCCAATGAAAAGTGCAGGACATTTCAACATTGCATACTTTCATTCAGACAGGCATCCCTCAAGTGCTACAAAGATAAAGTGGTAAATTTTATTACACATTATCTTATTTTTTTTAAATATAATTTGAATATTTACTAGTTGCATGTAACACATGAGATCCAACTGTCGATAGTGATAGTATGTATAGTTGAAGAACAAGTACCAAACTATTAACCCATAAATACAAATTATTGAATATTTTAAGATATTTTGTTTTCTATACAACACATGTACCTAGGTATGTATGTATGCAGGGCCGGATCTACCCAATTTGGCGCCTGGTGCACTAGAAGATCCAAAGCGCCCCCCCTCTGCACCCACCACATTTCCATTTTTTTCTTCAAGGAAAATAGCACACTCTGGAGTGTATTTATATTATTTACTAGCTTTTATGTCCCGCCGTTGGCCAAGAATGTAAATTAGTGAAGGAATAAGCAATCGTTTATATACCTACATAATATTGTCACACATAATTTTTTTTAACCGTAGTATGAAAAGTAGTTTGAAATTTAATTGAGTTTAAGCGGTGTAAAATCTTAAAGTGATGGCCACAATCTATTTGCTTTTATATATAAGCACATACAATTTCTGCACGCATGGACTATGGGAAATGATTTTAAATATGACTTATTATAAAAAGACAACGTCTTAATGAGTTTGGATTTGGCCACAACCCCTATTTTTATATATTGTCATCGAACGCAAATAATGTGTTTTAAATATTTAGTAATTTTGGATGATGGGAAATGGTTTAAAAATTGATTAAACAAAAGTACTGAAAATATTCTAGTGTTGGTCCCATCCCATTCGTTTTTATATTTTTCGTCAAGTGTGCATATAGTTTATTATAGTTTTGCACAATAAAACTGATAGACTTAAAACTGACACATAAGTCTACATTACAGAAGAAGAAGACTTAAGCTATGTTAATAGTTTTTAATATGAATATAAACGTTGTGAAGATCCAGCAATGGCCACAACCCCGATTTTTTATATATTGTCTTCAAAATGAAATGTGTAGTTATTGAAAATTAAGCAATATATGATGATATAATAAATGGTGTAAATTTTGATTGAACAAAAGTAATGAGAAGATTCTAGTGTTGGTCACATCTCATTCGTCATAGACTATTAGACATAAAACTAATCCAAAAGACTAAATAAAAAAAGAAGTAGAAGTATAAAACTATAACAAATAGTTTGTAATAAAAACTGACCCAATGGTCTACATAGAAGATGAAATAGAAGAATTACACATTAGGAAATGTATTATATAAAAAACTGACCAAAATGTCTTCATAAAAGAAGAAGAAGATGAATTGAACTATAGGAAATATTTTATATAAAATTCACTAAAGAATTAGACTAAAGGATAGTTTGATTAAAAATAGTTTGTTTAAAAACTAACCAAAAGGTCTACATAAAGGAAGAAGAAGACGAATTAGACTATAGGAAATAGTTTGTATAAAAACTCACCCAAGGTCTACATAAATTAAGAAAAAGAAAAATTAGACTATAGGAAATAGTTTATTTATGAACTGTCCCAAATGACTTCACAAAAGAAGAGGAAGAAGATTTAAACCCCAAGAAATAGTTTGTAGAAAAAATCACCCAAAGGTCTACATAGAAAAAAGAAGAATTTCACTATAGGAAATAGTTTGTAGGTATATTGAATGTGTATTGTAGTTAACCTAAAATAGTTTAATAATTTTCCTATACAAAATCAGTATATTCTTGGTTTTTAAGTAGTAAGTATTAGGTATGTAGGTACCTACCTACAATGATGTTCTAAATTAATTCGAATTCGATTTATAACAAATTTTATTTGAATATCAGAATGTGTCCGTTACCATAGTAACCATGTTCCAACATGTGAAAAATATCAAATGTTATGGAGACATTTTTTGAATATGTAGGTACCTACATTGGTTTGTTCGATGCCATAAAAATGAAAATTGTCAGAAAAATCAAATATTTTTAACAAATTATGCAATTTTATTACGCCTATATCTTTACTAATAATTAACAGACTTTTACAATATATGTCTTAAAACTTGCTGTAATGTCTTGTGTTTCATTTTATTATTTCATAATCACATTTATTTCAAAGGTATATTATTTTAAAGAACATATTCATTCGGTAGGAAAATTAAATATCGTATGAAAAGATATTAAAATGGCGGGGTTATATGTACATTTGTACAAAACGCTTACTATAAAAATAAGTTAAACATTATAATTAGACAAAATATTCACCATGTTTTTCACTTAAAAGCTAAGTTATACTTGAAAATATATTTTTTTCGTGTAAATACGTACTTCTAACTTTTAAACTAACAGATATTTGCGTGCAAAATGTACACTTTTTTGACAGATATGACTTGGAAAATTTTGTATGAAAAAAATAATTATTGAAATATCTTTAAAATTCAGCATTTTAATCGCATTATTTTTAGTGTGACACTGCATCAGGTATACTGGTACACGTTCGCACATAAATTAGATTTTTAGATGCAGTTGGTTTTTCAAAAGGCGTGAGACAAACACACACACACACACACACACACTAACATATTGATTGCTTTATTACTTTAGATATTGTATTTATAAATATAATATAAATACACTCCAGAGTGTGGCAACTTGTGATAGGGTGCGGGGTAAATTAATATTTGACATAGTATCTGTTAGTTGCCCGAGAAGCAGTACAAAATTAATAAATACTATACACATAGGAAACAGGAAGTCACTGCATTATTTTTTTTAATTTAATGCATTGGAAAAAATACTCACCTTTGAATAAGTATCTAATAATCGATTTAATAATTGATTGCTTTGAAGTCAGCCTAATCGTGACGGTGGGAGTCGAAGTCCGATATTTAATTTATCAATGTATTTAGTTTTCTCTTTGTGGTACCTACATTATTAAAAAAATTATATTTACATTGTTCTATAATTTTTAGTTTTCTACTCCCCGATTTTTATTATTAAGTAAACAATAGTCTAAATCGATTATATAATGTAAGCAAGTAAATAATAAGTATGTAAATAATTTGCTAAAACATACGTGAATTACGCAACAGATTGAATGTACATAAGTGTAAACTGAATATAACTAACTCGACTAACTTATAATATACATTATACATATTGTAAGGCGTAAAGTACCTACCTACTGTTACTTTCGGCGCGAGATTCATATTAGATTATTATTGATATTCGTATATATTATATTTTAAGCATTATTATTATTATGCAAATGCGGTTTTCGTTGTGTACCACTTCGAATAATAATATTAAGTATAAATTTAATATAATCATTCGTATTTAGTATTTATTTAAAATAACTCATCATCGACAACTCTGGATTGTTAATAGATAATTATAATAGTAGTAGTAATTGAATTCAAATTCATCCGTTATATTTTTTCTGTTTCGAGATTTAAGGTAGGTATATATTTTTGGTCTTTTTTATATATTTGTTGAATCTTTTTTGTTATATTTGGCGCCCCAGATTTATTTGCGCCAGGCGCAACTGCACTGTTTGAACCTATGGTGGATCCGGACCTGTATGTATGTCAAGATAGGATAGTATGGAGGTCAGTCCTTTTTTCCTATCCGGAATATGAAAACAGCATGATGGTATGTATGTATGTTTAGAGATTAAGTATCAAACTATTAAGTCTTCTCACATATTGTGTTTAGGCGACTGCCATACAAATTGTTTGAGGCGATGTCGTCACTAAATTCAATTTTTATAAAAATTGTTAAAAAATTGAGATGTACTAATACAATGTTGATATTTTTAATAGAAAATTAAATTATCTAGTTGGGGTGTGTGATGTACTGTGATGGGGTGCACAGTACTATCTCCTCAATTAAATATTGGGGATGGTCTTCTTCAATAAATAACTCAGTAGTTATCTCTGTAATCAATCTCTGCATTATCTCAGTACGTGCCCTATGGCAGAATGCCTCCTACTCTTTCATACCAAGCCTATATAGGCACAACATCCGTCTCTTTCACACACGATATCCCTTTCACACTTACGTACACTACAGGGTGTTTCGGCTTTTTTCGATATTTTTAAAAACTTTGGAAATATAGGCAGTTAAACACATAAATTTGTCATAAAAAAAAATATTTTTCTTAATAACAAATGTTTGAGAAACACTGGATTTTTTTTGAAAAAACTAATTTGAGATTTTGTATTTGTCTATGATCATACCAAGTTTCAGCGTTCTAGCTTTTATGGTTTCTGAGATAAATGGAAAAATAGAGAGGCTTTGAGGCTTTGCAGCATATATGTTCCATATACGGATTTACTCAGAATTCGGAGTAGAACATTTCGTGTGTGTGTGTGTCCGTCCGTCCCTTATAACTTTTGATCGGCTCAATTTACAGAGCCCAAAATTTTAGGATAAATAAATAGTTATAGTCCTACAAAACTTTTATACTCAGAATTGTGAATTTTTGTTTCAGTCAGGGGTTATTATTATTATTATTATTATTAGAGGGTGTTCTTATGCACTGCGACCCTTACTTGCCTACCGGGTTTCCTGTTACAGCATCCCCTTGAGTCCTAGCCCTCTTAGGAAGTTTAGGATCCGCATGGGATTCAATGAGGGTATGGATCCAATGTCCATTTGGGGCCTGCCCCAGGTCCTCATTCTAACTTGTGTCACAGCAACACACTGCACGAGGAGGTGGTGTGGCGTTTCCGCCCCCTCCCTACAGAATCTGCATGTTCCGTCTTCTTCTAGTCCTATTTTCCGCAGATTTTCCCCAAGTCTAAAATGGCCTGTGAGGAACCCTGTCAGAGTTTTTAGGAACCCTGTCAGAGTTTTCAGTCAGGGGTTATCAACTTTTGAATTTTTGGTTTTATTTTTCCATATATCTCTGAAACCATAAAAGCTAGAATGCTGAAAATTGGTGTAAACATAGACAAATACAAAATCTTAAATAGGATTTTTCAAAAAAATTCCAGGGTTTCTCAAACATTTTTTATTAAGATTTTTTTTTTTATGATAAATTAATGAGTTTAACTGTCTTTATTTCCATTTTTTTTAAATATCTAAACAATTTGTATGGCAGTCGCCTATACACAATATGTAAGAAGACTTAATAGTTTGATACTTCATCTCCAAACATATGTACATACATGCCATTATGCTGTTTTCATATACTGGGTAGGAAAAGAGGACTGACCTCCATACTGTACTATCTTGATATACATACCAACATGTGCATATGTATTTCAATAATTTGGTTAATACTTTGATTCTAATTCTTCAACTATACACTATACATACTATCGCTATCAACAGTTGGATCTCATGTGTTACATGCAACTAGTATGTAAATTAACACTTGGTTGTATTTGATCATTGATGAGTTTCATGCGAGGAACATTGTCAGAATAATAGTGTCCAAAAATAACCCGAATTTTCGGCCGAAGTCGAAGCTTTTTGTCAGCCGCTATTTGTCATCTCATAGATCCAGACTGAAAACACAAATAAAAACTGTGTCTCCACTGGGAATCGAACCCAGGACCCTTGGCCATATATCATACTAACTGAGTCACGAAAGCCGATTATTCATTATTTTAATTGAATTTTTTTAGTAAAATCAAACGACCCAGGACCCTTGGCTCAGTAGTTAGATATCTAACCAACTAAGTCACGAAAGCAGATTATTTATTATTTTAATCGATTTTTTTAGTAAAATCAAATCTTCGGCTTCGGCCGAAGGTTACGGCTAAGGCCGAACAATCGGCTTCGGCCAAAATCTGACCTTCGGTCGGACACTACAGAATAATGCCCTATACACAATATGTAAGAAGATTTAATAGTTTGATACTTAAATCTCCAAGCATACATACATACCATCATACTGTTTTCATATTCTGGGTAGAAAAAAGAACTGACCTCCATACTGTCCTATCTTGACATACATACCTACATGTGTTGTATAGAAAATAAAATATTCAATAATTTGGATTTATGAGTTTATAGTTTGGTACTTATTCTTCAACTATACATACTATCGCTATCGACAGTTGGATCTCATGTGTTACATGCAACTAGTAAATTTGATGTTTTATTAAAATTTTAGTGCGTTTTCAGAATTGAACACAAAATTATTTGTTACATTTATAGGGAGGCACTCTACTGGGCAGTTGGAATATTGAAGATATCCGTTGGTACACTGGCCATGAGACAAAAAGGAACCCACCATGTCGCTGGACAATTACATTCATTAAAAAGGAAGGAAAACCTTTAAGGTTACAAAATTTTTTAATAATTTAACCAATAAATTATTTTTCTTTTTTGATATTATGTTATTACTATTATTTTACAGTTTTAAACTAAGAATAATTGTCATGAGCCAATTGGCTTTTTTAATAATCAATGTAAATAAAAAAAAATATGTAGATGGGTGGTGGCAGAGTTGTTAGCATGCTGGGTTTGTCATCCAGTGGTCGCGAGTTCAAATCCTGCTACGACCGATAATGCAGTCAACTTTTTGATATTAATAATAATAGGACATATTATACGTGTCATTTAGCCATCAAATTGTGCAGCAGTGGGCATATTTCAGACATTTTCGAGTCAAATTAGAATTTGCGTAAAATAACGATATCTTTTTAACTATTGGATATTTCTCAAAGATAATTTCAGTGGCATATTTTAAAACTAGTCCTATATTTTTTATTATATTTATTTAATATCTTAAGTAAAATTGAAAAAAAAAACACTCTTTCACAATCAATGCTATTTTATTTATATTTAGTCACAATTTTTTCGAAAAATTTACTAGATCTAATAAAAAAAAGATAAACTAATGTTTCCGCATGTGATAATATTCAAAATACTCACAGAGTAATAGAGTGGGCATCATAAACTCCTCGCCCAAATTTCCTATGAGGAAGTGAAGAGCCACCTGCAGTGGGGAAAAGTCTCAGTTTCTCGATAGAATCCACCAGTGGACATGATCTGTCTCTCAGGGCTGACACAAATTGTGGTCGTTTAATTTGTTTTGGAAGATAATGTATAGAAAATTTTGGTGGTTATCAATTATTAGTGGAATTTTTTTTTCTACATTAAATAAAATTGAATGTTAATGGTTGATTTTCCTAATAGGATGTAAAAAAAAACCTGTCAATTTGTGGACATCTTATGTCATAAAAATCAGTTAATTTTATATTTGAAATTTTTTAGGTCAAAAAACATGCCATGGTTTGGTTGTACAATGACAAGTCATCACAAGGATGATTATCTGAATTGGATAAATGCATTTATGCACGCAGAATTTTCTGGTTCATTGTTGCCTCCTCCACAGTTGATAATTCCATGATGAAAAACGCACATGAATACAGATATTTTCTCAATACAAAGAAGTTTACTACAGTCCATTGTACGGTATAGGTATAATACATATTATTAGGCAACTCGTATTATTAATTACCATCATATTCAGTACTGTAAAATAATTGTTTAATATTTACTTGTTCAAAAATATAATTGTCATTCCTATCTTAAGAACTAAGATCTCTCCATTTACTTTAGATAACATATAACTCTAGACGAATCTAAAAAATAACAGACTCAAATTTTTGTTTATAAATAACATACAATATTGTGTTAAATTGCCTAAGTAATAAAAAAAAGATAAATTTAAAAATTATATAGTTAATTTATAGATAAATTTTGATTACAAAGAAACAAACAATAATTACAAACTGTTGTGATTTATATTATCAAATGCATTATTGTGTTTTACATTTTTTTTATCTTAACAGAAGAGATATCTTTAATAATAGTCTATGCAATTAAATATGAACAAGGAAAAAATATAAATAATTACTATGTAAATAAGATGGGTGGTGGCAGAGCAGTTAGCGTGCTGGGTTAGTTATCCAATGGCCGCGAGTTCGAATCCTGCCACGACAAATTTTTTTCACCTATAGGACAAGCATTTATGCTTATTTTAGGGAATGTATATGTACTTGTTTACAAGGACATATTCATACTTTTTAAATAAAAATAGTCTATTAGCAAATGATTTGTGAAAAGTTTTTTTTTAAATATGTTATTTATATTGATTTATATATTGTAGTACTGTTATTTAGTTACAGGTTTACTTATGTATATATTGTATTATAATTATAATATTATGTTCACTAAATAATAATGAAAACCAAAAGAGCAACATATGCACACAAATGATGTTGTAAATGTACTGGAGATTTAAATATTCTCCATTTTTAACAACTATGTTTTAACAATTGCAGCATTTAAATCACATTGGGACGAATTTTATATTTTGGGAAAAGTTTTAACTATTATTGACCAAAAGATTTTACGTCTCCAAGTAAAATAGTAACTTGTTAATTAAGAAGTATATTTTTACATAACTGTTATTATTGTCATAATCAAATGAGTGATGGGACAGACCAAGTGCCATATTTTCCTGTCTTAACATACATACATTGCTTACCCTATAGTGCTATTCTAGCTCTCTACGGCCCCAAATTTTAATATTTCATGACGCCTTGAATTTTCGTAAATTCTGCTTCTCATTTCCAATAAATATCTTTGTTTTATAAACTATTTAAGTGTAGGCAAAAACTTTACTAATAAACTCTGTGTAACAGATCAGTTGGTTAACAACTGTGTATCTCTCATACAAATTTTACACAACGCTTGCACGCCTGTCCAAGGTAGTTTAGGACAGCAAACTGTCATCTATCACAAATAAATTTTGATTTTGGTCTGCATGTTTATATTGTTATATCTTGGAATAATATGACGAAAAATCTTTATAAATTATTTTACTATCGATAGTTGTGCATTTACGGAACGAAAAGTTGTTAAAAAATTAGCTCCTTCATAATATCCTCAAACGTGTTTGCATGAGTATTCGTATGATGAAATTGGAGTGGTAGAGCTTAGCCGGACACAAAAAAGAAAGAAAGTATGATGAAATTATTCGTTATATTTTTCTCATTCCTATTTTAAAATGTGAAAAACATATAAAAATACTAATCATGACAAACGTCAAAATTAGAATGGTGGCTGGCGACTGGCGGGTGCGAAATTACAACATTGTCGGATTAATTTTTGCTGTACGGTACGACATTGTATAACTAAAACACTGGTCAACAGGTGTACAGAAAATTTTTATTAGTAAGACTGTTATTGGTTAGATACAAACAGTTACAGAATATAAATGTGTATAACTAATAGCAACATGTTAAGTCGACGTTTATCTGCAACCATACCGTATTCACAATGTAGTTTGCAGAGTAACACAATAACAAATAAAAGGCCATAAATAATAAAAACAAGTAAAGAATTAATAAAGAAATAACATTGACGAAATGAAATAGTTAAGAAATTGAGTATACAAAAACGTTAGGGGGGCAAAAAAAAAACAATAATTATATAAAAACATAAGAATAGTTGAATTAAAAATTAAGAAGCCATAATTCAAAAGTACAAGTGGTGTATGTGTATTATGTATAAAATCCCTAGATAGCGGAGAAATTACTCTGTGTGCGTTCCTAGACATAGAAGGAGCATTTGATGCAGTACCAATAAGCGTACTAATTAGTGGACTAAGACAGAAACATGTAGACAATACTATAATAAAATGGATTGACAACATGTTATCCAATAGATACATCATAACTAATCTGGTGGATGAGACAACTAAGGCTAAAACAAACAGGGGGTGTCCGCAGGGTGGAGTCTTATCACCACTCCTGTGGACGCTGGCTGTGGATGGCCTAGTATGCACACTGAACGAATGTGGATATAATACACAAAGCTATGCAGATGATATAGTCATTACAATCAGAGGGAAAGAATGTGAAACAATCTCTGATCTGCTACAAAATGCACTAAAAATAGTTGAAAAATGGTGCAAAGATAATGGACTAACAGTTAATGCAAATAAAACAACTGTTGTACCTTTCACTAGGAAAAGGAAGCTGAATAAACTATCACCTCCAATATTCTTTGGAAAAAAACTGGACTTTTCCAATGAAGTAAAATATCTAGGTATAACATTGGATAGTAAATTAACATGGACACAACATGTAGAAAAAGTTGCTCAAAAAGCAATCAAAGCATTATGGACATGCCATAGACTCATAGGGAATAATTGGGGACTAAAACCCCAACAAGCTCTGTGGTCATACACTACAATAATAAGACCCATAGTATCTTATGCTGTAACAGTTTGGAATGACAAACTACAACAAAGAGGCTGTGTAGATAAACTTAAACGTTTACAAAGATTAGCCTGCTTGCTCATTACGGGAGCCTTACACACAACTCCCACCGCTTCTCTAGAGGCCATGATTAGTCTACCACCTCTCCATTTATACCTTGAAAAAATGGCAAAGGAAGGTATTATAAGACTAACAAGTGGAAATAAACTAAACACAAATTTAGAAATCCAAGCAAATCTAAACAAAATAGAATCTCAAGACAAATTACTTGCATTCCCAACAGATAAAATATTAACTGTTTACAACTTTGAAAAACCATACAAAGTAGAAATACAAACTAAAACTACAATAGCAGATGTTTGGTATCAGGAATCCAATGGTGCACTTATATGGTACACTGACGGATCCAAGAAAAAGAATGGTATAGGATTGGGTATATATGGGCAAGTGCCTAGGGTGAAGATCCACAAGCACTTGGGACAGTATGCAACGATCTTCCAGGCAGAAATATGTGCCATAACACTCTGTGCCTATGAAATCCTAAGAAGGAATTATAAGAACCACAGAATATACATTTACTCTGATAGTCAAGCTGCTCTTAAAGCTCTTGATTCCTACACAGTAACTTCATCAACAGTACTAGACTGCATTGAAGCGCTGAAGACTTTATCAGTAAACTATGGTAACAAAATCATACTAAGATGGGTACCTGGACACTCCAATTATAAAGGTAACGAGGAGGCTGATGCTCTGGCAAATAGGGGAGCGGACATAGCTACCTATGGGCCGGAGCCTCACTGTCTCCTAGCTAATAGTATTGTTAAATCAACACTTTACCAAAGAATGCTTAACAATGCCACTGAACTCTGGTTATCTACCCCAGGACAAAGACATTCAAAAGCACTCATTTCAGGATTCTCTTCAACACACTCTAAGCGGATCCTAACAATGAGCAGGAATAACCTTAGGATTCTTACTAGAATCTTAACTGGTCACTGTAGACTCAATAAACATCTATGCACGATGAATTTATCGGAAATGTACCTATGCAGGTTCTGCATGGATGAACATGAAACACCGATGCATCTACTTACAGAATGTGGCCCACTAATGCAAACAAGAGTAAAGAAAATAGGTTTGCATATTGCTGATCAAAAGCAAATCAGAGACACCGATCCACAAAGGATTTTACAGTTCTTCCAGGAGATAGGACTATGGAATGACATCTAGCAGGCAAAGTATCACAATGGACTACTATTGAGTCGACGTGAGAAGGTCTCTAGATGGGTTATAAAAAAAAAAAAAAATGTGTATTATGTCATCGCGTCTGGTGGTGATGATTTTTGAATGTGTCGTATTTCATGTTTGAATGCTGCGTATGATTTGGAGAAGATGTGTGTGTCTGGGAAGGTTTTGTTGTATTTATTGCACATTCTGTTAGTTGGTTTCCTAAATCCTGCATTTGTTTTTGAAGTTGAGGGGAGGAAGAGTAAATTATTTCGTAGGCATCTGAGTGGTGCATGTATGTTAATTGCGCTAACGAGTGCTGGACAGTCAAAAGTGCTATTGATTATTTTGTGTGGTGTTGCCATGTCAATTAGGGTACGTATCTGTTTTAGTGTGCATAGATTGTAATTATTAAGTAGGTCAGTGTATGGTAATCGGGGATTCTGTATTCTGTATTGCATAATCTTGAGGTATTTTTTCTGGATTGATTCAATTTTGTCTGCGTATATGTTGTAATGTGGATTCCATAATTGAGAGCAATATTTGAGTTGTGAGCGGACTAACGTATTATATAACATCAAATATGAGCTGGTTTTCTTGAATTCTTTAGTTAATCTAAGCACAAATCCCATAATTTTGTATGCTTTGTTGATTATGTTTTGAATATGGATGTCAAAATGCAGTTTGCTATCAAATACAATTCCTAGATCCCGAATATTGTTGACTTTGTCATGTGGATGAGTGTCGATGTAGTAATTATGTTCGATAATGTTTTTGTTTTTTGTAAATGTGATAGTCTTGCATTTAGTTAAATTCAGATATAGTCTATTTCGCTTACAGTAATCATTTAATCTATTTAGATCATTCTGGAGAGCTGCACAATCTTGAAGATGTTTAATTTTTGAGAAAACTTTTAAATCTTCAGCAAATATTAAAAAACTACTGTTTAGGAAACATGAATTGATATCGTTGATCAGTATTGTGAAGAGTAGTGGACTAAGGATTGAACCTTGTGGTACTCCAGATGTTATTTTTACTTTATTGGAGGAATGGCCATTGAGAACAACTACCTGATGCCTATTTGTAATGTACGATTTTGTCCATCTGAGTAGGCTGCCTTTAATTCCATTTTGTGATAATTTATTCAGTAATATACACTGTGATCCACTTTGTCGAAGGCCTTCTTGAAGTCTGTATAGATTGCGTCAGTTTGAATTTTGTTATCTAGTGATTGGAAGAGATGTTCTGAATATACTAGCAAGTTAGTTGTCGTCGATTTATTTGGCATAAAACCATGTTGCTCCTCTACTATATTTCTTTTCACGGTTGCTAATATTTTTCCATGAACGATTTTTTCAAGAATCTTATGTATTGCTGACAGTATTGATATAGGCCTATAGTTTTCGATGTCATTTATGTTGCCGCCTTTATGAATTGGGGTGATGAATGCTTTTTTCCATTTATAAGGGAACATTCCTTCTGCTAGACACTGATTAAATATCAATGCTAGAGGCAGTGGCGACTGGTAGATCATATTTTTGATAATTTTTGGTAGTGCAATTTTTTCCTGAATTAATAATAAATTAATTGGTATTTAATCGATATGCTTTTACGTATGTCTACATAGATATATACGTCTACGTTGGTATATTATGGATAAAAATGAAATAATATACATATTCCAAATATTTTACCTATTTGTAAAGAAGTTCAATCCTGCGCTGTTTCTATTTGGCAAAAACTTCAATCACTCGTTTGTTATTGATCGATATCCTCAATCTAATTGTGTTCTAATGTCAACAGTATCTAAGTTAGATTAATTTATTGTATTGCGTAAATGAATTTGTGAAGAAATAATTTCTCAGATAAATGAGCCAAATTATTAACACTTTTATAATCCAAGTAGATATAGTCGCCATCGAATAGTAAACATGGAAAACAAAATAAACTATTTAATTTGTCACAACAACATAACCATTTAATATTATCATAAAACTGCATTTTAAAAACACGAACAAAATTCTTAGTTCTAATTTTGCATTGTCTTGGAAGACCACGATTTATTTTTAATTTATTTTCAAATTACTTTTAATGTAAAACACATCTATTAATTCACTCGTTTTTAAATCTATAACATATCTGAACTATACACAAATATTTATTGATTTAGATTATCTTGTAAAAAGCGATAATATACGATATAAACAAAGTATTGTTTCAAATGACTAAAACCTGACAAATTATTCTAATTGCGCATGATCAATGCTCATGTATACCTACCTAGTGTTTACATTACGAAGAAAAAAGATAACACGCGAATATTCATGTTTTAATACTAATTGCGAACATAGTAGAGAGAGCGAGATAGAGATATACATTCTAAGTACATCTAAGATATGATAATTTGGTGCAATGCACGAAATTTGTGAAATGAATGCATTGCTATTAAGTACAAGTATCTCTTTCTCATCTAATACGGGACTATCTCTGTCTGTTCATACATACGCTATACAATAGACAATTTTAACTCGGTGCGTTATGAATATCGCACGCAGTACTAAATAATATTTGTATTGCGGTCTTCTATTATATCGATCGCGAAGATATAAAGTGTATGGACAGTATTTACTAATTATTTTATTTTGAAAAAGTAACAGTAATAAAGTAAAGCGTAATATTATTTTTAAAATATATTTAAATATTATTTTTTACAATATATCATTTAAAAATTGGTAGTGCAATTGATCCAACGCACTTTATATAGAGTCGCCGCTGGCTAGAGGGTAACTTATTGAGTATGCAGTTTTTTGTCTCCGTTGTTCTTGTCTGGAGAGGTATTCAGTGTTATAAATATGTTTTCAATGGATTTGCTTTCCCATTCGTACATTCAGACTGCTGTGTAATTTTTATGTATTGCTACGAGGGCGCCGCCAAATCCTTTTTTATTACTAGTTTGACTATCCCTGTCTCTGCGGTGTACAACGTACCTATTATCAAACAATTCTGAGTTATAAATATTTGGACACAATCCTGTTTCTTTTAAAACAAAAATATCATAGTTATTATTTAATATGTTCAGGTATGTATCATTGAGTTTGGTTCTAAGACCATTACAATTTATATATACATACATATACATACATACCATCACGGCATATCCCACAATGTGGGGTAACCAGCGAAAGGTGTGCGGATGTGCATTGCCTTATAAAAGGGAGCACAACACATCAGTGTATACCCACACACCAGTCTCGTTTCACCTAAAAAGGCACTACATTCAGAATGGGTGGTGAACCTCATTGCTGAACTATGTGAGATGTTATTGTTGCCTGTTGTATTTTCGATTACCCGGCTCTTACGGGACACTTGAAAACAATAATAGAAAAGAGTGGAAGCACTATTCTAAGCCGGTGCCTCACAGCTTATTACAATTTTGATAATATATTGTTAGGATTTTATCTATTTTCGTGTTTATTTTTGTTGGTTGACATATATCTTGCACTAAACGCTTGAATTTTGAAGTGGTTTTGTGACACCGAGTGAGAATGTTTGAAAAAACAATTATTGTTTTTTATAGAAAGTGAGTGATTGATGTTTTTTGGGTACGAATGGTTGCAATGAAATGATAAAGCCATTGCGTGTTAACTGAGTGTATTCTATTGTGTTTTATTTTATGAAGAGAGAAGTATGAAATTATAATCTATTAGAGAATTCAGGTCTCTGATTTCAATTATTGGGCAATTTTTCATTTTTTCTTGTAAGAATTTTGCCGTTGTTGATCCATACAAATTTTATGTCCTTTTCCTTAGCTATCACTCTAGTTTTAGCATGCAACGATTTGAAGAATGGAGATAAGTGCTCGCCAATAAATATAGGATCTTTACTTTTGTGTCCCAGATATGACTGGTTAAGTTTGTTGGACTCGTTCCTGTTGAAAGCTTTTACAGAGAGCAGAAATTGATCCCGAATCCGAGGATTGGGTAACTCAACCACTACATTTCTCGGCCTACTGGATTCCTTCTGCATGTGTTGAACTCTATGGTCAGCTGATAGAAACTAACAAAACTGAGAAAAAACTGAGTCAAACTGAGATACTTTTTCCTTGATTACTGAAAGGTCTTTTGTTAGATCTTTCTTTATATAATTGGTGATGGGGTCCAGCATTTCTTTAAGATAACTCTGGATGGCCAACCATGAAGTGTCTTCGGGCACACTTGATTGGTTTTTACATCCCAAACATTTCAATTTATTCATCTGAAGCATACCACGAAATGATTTTTCATTGAAACCGGCACAAAAGAAATGAAATTCTTTTTTGCATTTGTGGCAAGCAATATCGTCGTCGCCGACAATTTTATCTTACATTTGTAACATTTCATGATCGTGTAGTTTAAGTAGTGTAAACTATGACAAATCAATGCCCAATGCGTAATGCTTCACCTCAATCCAATTTGAAATAATATCTCACAACACTTCACCTCAAACCACCGAGATATTTACAGAGTGCGCAATGCTTCACCTATGCACAACAAACTAGGAATACTGCAAAGTTAATTCCAACAATAAATACTGTCAGTTTCACTTATTTTAAAATGATTTTGATTTCAAGATTATTTCACCAAAAACATTGTTTTTAACTAACATAGCACTCGAAATGCTTTAGTAAGTGAAGTTTTATTAATCCGTCGCGACTTTGTGATGCAAACATGTTAAAAAACCAAATCTTTAAACAGATTTCTGGGACCGCGTAGTACTACGTGTTTACTAATTTACATGAAAGTTATTAAAATAGACATTTACACGTCATTGTATAATTTTCACCAAACATTGAACGAGTTTCCGGTTGCGCAGAGCTCAAATTTGTGTCTTTTTGCTTCGTAAGTTTACGTGCAAATCGCCCCCCTTCTCGGGCAAAATTTCAAGATATTTGGCTACAACTCTCCATTGTTAATTTCACCATTTCTATGAGTTTAGGTGGTATGTGAATTTGTCACATTACTGCATACTATTTATGCTGTCTTATGCCGCTCAAAAAAAGATAAAAAGTATCAATGTTGTATTCGAGTGTCTGTTAGAGGATCTTTTCAGGATGTTAATGACTATATTTCAATTAACAACACTTGTAATGTTACAACTTTTTGTAAACACTACTTTTTGCTATTTACACACTATGTTCTGTCTTTTGTTGATATATTTAAATCTCTGTACCATTCTATATTGAGTGATACATAGGCGCAAAAGATGTTGACAAAAGTTGGGCGCAATGATGTTCGGACGCTAAAATATTTAGATTCAAATATGTGCGAATAAACTCTGGGGTGCAAACAGCGTTGATATAAGTTCGGGCGGAAATAAAATATGGATATTCACAACAGCACCTACAAATTTAATGTTCAGGCGCAAATTGATGTTCTTGTAAATTTTATATAGAATAAGTAATAATGAAATATTCTCCAATATAGTTAATAAATAATCCAATATAAAAAGTGTTTTTATACAATCAAATGTATAAAAACACTTTTTTTATATATGTATAATCTTAAAATAAGTGTATGTCTTAATAAAAAATAAAATAAAAATAATATAATAAAAAGATCATACTGTATGTTCTAACTGGTACATGATATATATGTAGGCACATAACCTAAGGACAACATTCCACTATCACTATCACTAGACTGAGGATAATAATTTATTTCTCACAATAAATATTGGATACACACAAACATACACCGTACACATTGTTCCTCTCTCTCTCACATATGCACACTTCCACACATAATTCATGATAATTTTATTTGTATGCTTGTACTGTTTGCTGTCCTAAATATAATTAAAAGTAATTATTATCCCCACAATTTAGTGATCTTTGAAACATAAACTGAACAGGGGCGAGGGTACTAAATTGTAGCTCCGCCCTTTAATGCAAGGTCATTCGCGTTTATTATCACCTCAATACCATCATGGAATATCCCACAAGGTGAGGTAACCAGCGAGAGTTATGCTTTTCACCTTATAAAAGGAAGCAATATTTTAAGCTGGTGTCTCTCAGTAAGTTATTATGTTAATGACATATTAGGATATAAATTTTAAGTTTCATTGTCTAAGTGATACGTCATCATTTATATAATATGAAGATTCAGTGACTTGAAATACAGAAATAATTTAATGTAAAAAATGACATAATTTCTGTTTTGTATGGCAAAATTCTTCTTTCGACCATTATCAGACTTATGTAATAGTATCGTTTTTAGTTAGTCCCCATAAGCAGAATTGATGGTTATGTTTAGAATATCAGATGTCTTCTATGAAGTTTTTCTTTGTGGTCATGGTAACATTTCATAACCGGAAAAAAAAAGAAAAATAATAACGAGTGTTATTATAGTGGGTAGGTGATATAGGTAAATTATTATCAATTTTTGTTTAATTTTGCATAAAATCAATGTAAACTATGTGATTGCATTGATTTTATAACAATATAGAGTTTTGTTTATCAAAATTTAGAAACTTGGAAGAATTATACTATGACGTAATAAAAAAAGATATAATGTAGTTTATTAGGATTTTTCAGACCAGTCATTGTATTAAATAGTTTTTTTTTTTAACATGTCTACGTAGGGGACACCAGCTATTAGGATTTGGGTCCATTTTAGTCTTCCGAAGAAGCGCACTACGTAGCGTTGGGAGGGGTTTGCAATCTAGAAAAGAGTTTATTAATTCGGATTTTAAAAAGACCCGGCTTGTACGAAATTGAAAACACAGAATTCGGAAGATCGTTCCACAGTCGGGCTGCTGTATTAATAAAGGAGTTCGAGAAGCGACTTGTTCGTATATGTTGAAGGTCCACTGTGAATGGGTGCTGCGATTGAGTAAAGCGAGTGACTCTGTTGCGAGTGGGTAGAGGAGGGACCAAAGATGCAAGTTCTTCTGAGCAATTTCCGTGGTAGTATCTATAAAATAAGCTTGAAATACCGACTTTACGTCGATAGAGCTGCTGTTAGGTAGGGTGCTTCCGTTGAAAGACACTTGCAATTCATTGGGGTTTCTCTTTAGCAGAAATTAGACATGCTTGGGTTTTTGAGACGTTAAATGAAACAAGATTACTTTCACCCCAGTTATTGATTGAGTAGAGGTAGCTTTTTATTTTTAGATGAAGATCTTTCCGAGCATCTGATATTTCATTCTGTTTAGTATGTATTTCAAAAGAGAAATTGTCATGGACTGTGCTGTCATCAGCGTAACAGTGCATGGGGGCGCCTAATAGCAAGTCATTAATATGTAGGAGGAATAGGGTTGGAGATAGAATGGACCCTTGAGGAACTCCCGCATTGATGGAATGGGGAGAAGAAGAGCAACCGTCCACTACAGTTATGACTTAACGATCTTTTAAAAAATTCGCAATCCAAGTACACAGAGAATGGGGTAGTCCATAAAAAGGGAGTTTCATTAAGAGACCTCGGTGCCAAACCCGGTCGAAAGCTTTAGAGATGTCAAGACAGTTTAAGCTTCTCCAAAGCGTTCCATAACTCAACCCCAAACGGATGTCACATACGCGTGTAGGTCGCCACAAGATCGATTTCCACGAAATCCATATTGGTGGTTGCTTAAAATTTTGTTTGCTTCGAGGTATGTGATCAACTTGGTGTTTAGTACCCTTTCCATTATTTTGGAGAGTACAGAAGTAATAGCGATGGGTCGGTAGTTAGATGGGTTGGAGCGATCACCTTTTTTAGGAATTGGGTGGATGACAGCTTTTTTCCAGTCACATGGGACAATACCAGTTTTAAACGAGAGTTTGAAGAGTTTAGTGAGAACTGGGGCTAGTTCGGCGGAGCATTTTTTTAACACAAGAACAGGAATTCCATCTGGTCCATTAGCTTTGTTAACATCCAACCCTCGGATGGCGAGTAAAACCTCAGAGAAGTTAATCCTTACTTCATTCATTTTAAAACCACAATGTGGAACTGGTTGAGGAGTTTTTCCTCCATCGTCAAGGGTTGAATTGCAAATAATTTACCGAGAAGATTAGCTTTGTCGGTGGCAGAGTTAGCAATGGATCCGTCATGGTTCGTTAATGGTGGAAATGAAGATGTGCAAAAGTTCTGACCTATGGAGGTTGACAATGACCAGAATCTTCGGCTACCGTTAGGGCATAAGGAGAGTTTTTGACATATGTTGGTCATGGAGTTTTTAGCCTGATTAATGGTATTTTTACAATCCTTTGTCATCTTGTTGTATGATTTCTTGTTTAATGGGGTTTGAAGTTTTTGAAGTGTTTTGAAAGCCAGATTATTGCGCTTGACTGCTTCTCGGCATTTGGAATCAAACCAAGGTTTTGTGCCTGGTCTGCAGGTTTTTAGGGAGGAGGGAATATAGCCATCCATAATAGAAGTGATGACATCCCCTACCTCACACGCACAGATAGATGGGTCTTTGGTTCTAAAACAGACTTCATTCCAAGGAATGTCGCGAAAGTGTATTCGCAGTGCATTCCAATCTGCTGACTTGTATTGCCAAATTTTCCTTTTAGGTTTTTCGGGTGGAAGGTCCGGGATGAAGTGGATGGCCGTTTGCACAAGGCAATGGTCTGAAGAGCCCAGTGGGGCTGTGACTTTCAGTGTGTATCCCGTTGGCGAGGTAGTCATGAAAAGATCAAGATAGTAGTAGAAAACCAAAACATATTTCTTTTTGCATAGTATGAAAGTATGAATAATGATGCGAGCACAACTTAAATTATACCAAAAAGTTAATTATACTGACATCTACGGATTTAAATTATAACGACACATTCTACAAATATCAGTTTTTGCGTATGATAATATAAAATAGTATTTTAACCAAACTTGTCAAAATCCATTTTAAGTATATAGGACTCGCCAAACGAATGTATATGGGTGATATCACCTGTGCATAAACCAATTTTAACACAGACACATACTTTAAATATCAACCAATAAAATCAGTTGATGTTCGACGTTGTACAGCGTATTGAGACACATTTCCCCGGACCTTTGCAAAAATGATTTATAAAACTGTCACCTACATCCTCTTATATGTCGAGCACTACCTACATTGTGATTGTTTCTATAGACACTCAATAGATTCTTTTGAATTTGATACACGCTTCTTTTGAAATAAACCACGTAGGCTCAAAATTTTCTTATACTAGTCGCTAACACCTTTATTTTAATTTTATTCATTTTATTGAATACAACAGCAATACCATAAAGATTTATACAAATATACAAAGATAATTTTTATGTTGCCAATTATAGTATTCTAAAATATATTACATACACATTTTTTAACAATATTATGAAAATAGGATGGGAAAGGAGAGAGGTAGGGAGGGGAGTGGGGGAAGCATCGACCACTAGAAATTCATATTATGATTTATACCTCACGTGCCTCAATGAATGAATAATAATAAATCAAAATTAAGTTAAAGGGGCACAATTATATATATATATATATATATATATATATATATATATATATATATATATATATATATATATATATATATATATATATATATATATATATATATATATATATATATATATATATATATATATATATATATATATATATATATATATATATATATATATATATATATATATATATATATATATATATATATATATATATATATATATATATATATATATATATATATATATATATATATATATATATATATATATATATATATATATATATATATATATATATATATATATATATATATATAATATATAGACTCGAAGTAAACATATCCAATTCCGGATCACTCAAACAATCTCTATTGTACCCAGTACAAGCTCTATTAATATATGAGTATGCATATGGTTAGTTTTAGAAGATTCTATGTAAAAGCGAGACTGGTTTCTATTTCTACTAAGTGGACAGTGAAAACGGAGTGAGCTTAGAAGGGGTGTACTGCCAATCAGACCGTTATAATTTTGTATAAAAAACAAATATCTTGGATTGATCTGCATGTCTCCAGCAGTTTTGTGTTGTGGTGTTTTAGAGCTTAAAGATAGTTATGGAAAATGTAATCTATTACGAAAATTTAATTGCTTAATATATTTTTTTTTGAAGAATTTCTATTGCATTAATACACTCGAGAGCAATAAAATTGTACATCTTGAATTTTTCCATTTAAAGCTGTTTTTTGTCCTGAATATTAAATAAAATAACCCTAACTGAAAGTTTATTTCAATACCTTTTCAATGATACCTAAAAACATTTTATGAATTATCCATATCGGGTTTTAGGACCTAAAATCTAGCATACCTACCGGAAAAATTACAAAAATTTGGTTTAAGGAAAAAGAATATTAAACAAAAAATTATTGTTGTAAATGCTTATTAATATGCAGTATTACCTCCACTCGCTTTAATAACAGCCTCTTATCGATATTTCATCGACCTTATTAACTTAACAACGAAATCTTGAGGTATTTCGTTCCACTCCTCTTCTATGGAAAACTCAAAGCTCTTGGAGCCGGGCTTCTGGGCCGAACTCTTCTTTTGAGCTCATCCCAGACATGCTCAATGGGATTGAGGTCAGTTCTACGAGCTGGCCAATTTATTGCGGTGATTCCTACATCTTCCATGTAAACACCAACTGTTCTAGTGACATGCGGCCTGGCGTTGTCGTGCATAAGGACGAATTCTTCCTCCATAAGTCAGGCAAGCGGCCTCACGTGGTGTTCAAGCACTTCCTCGACGTATCGTGCAGCTGTTAATGCTCTCGATCTCAGACCGGTATATGCGCCAGTAATGAACACAATGTCCGTTTTGGTGTCCAGCATTATGCCACCCCAAAACAAAACATACAAAATGCTCTGATGATCTTCTGTAGACTCTTGAGCGTTCATCATGACCATGTAGAGTCATCTTGCACTCATCAGAGAACATAACAGCCCGCCACTGTTCATACGTCTAATTTAAGTTTTCCCTAGCAAATTGTAGTCGAGATTGGTGGTGTGCTGTGGTCAATTTTGGACCATTTGCAGGTCGATGTGCAGTCAGTCCACCTTCAGCCAATCTTCTTCTGACTGTCCACCGGCTTATACTCACATTGCATTTCTTGAATTTGTTGTCCCAGTTCAACCGCATTCAGTTGTCAATTTCTCAAAGACTGTGTCACAAGAAAGCGGTCATCACGCTCTGATGTTGTACACCCGATTCAGGTCTTCGAATGTAGTCACCCGGAACCTCTGGTATACACGACGAACGGAGTAGCGACTTAAATTTAGCTGTTGAGCAACTTGAGATTGATTTTGTCCTGCTTCATGCAAGGCAACAACTTGAGCGGCTTCTGCAGGCGTAGTATCCATGTTTCTTCAGAGGAGATAGTATCACGTTGACCGCTGAGATGTAATTGAATGTAATACTGCATATTAATAAACATTTACAACAATAATTTAATTAAAAATCTTTTAAAAAATAATTTTTTGTTTAATATTCTTTTTCCTTAAACCAAATTTTTGTAATTTTTCGGGTACGCTATATTTTAGGCCCTATAACCCACTTGGGGAAATTCATAAAATGTTTTTAGATTTCATTAAAAAGGCACTGAAATAAACTTTCTGTTAAGGGTATTTTTTTTATATTTTAATTAATATTCAGGAAACAAAAATAGCTTTAAGTGAAAAAATGCAAGTTGTCCGATTTAATTGCTCTCATGTGTATGTGTTTCATAGTTTGGATTCCATACAACCGATCCAAAGTCCAGTAAGATTCTAATAAATGAATTAAATAATATACGCAGCGTGTCAGAGTTATGAAAAGGTTTCGTGTTTCGAAATATGAATCCGAGGGTTTTATATGCTTTAGTTGTTATGTATTCAATGTAATTTGTGAAAGATAGTTTTTCGTCCAGTATTATACCTAAATTCCTGATTTCAGATTTATAGTTCAGTTGATTTTATATTTAAATAATATTTTATTACAGTTTCGTTAATATGTTATGTAATTACATTTTTCCACATTTAAGAACAATTAGATTTAACTTTTTGATCGTCAGTTCTTGATGGAATTCCATTTAAATTAATTTATATTTTTAATAAATAAAAATAAAAACACTTGTTTAAAATTAATTCCACTATTTATTTGAGGACTACAACCTACGACCGGTTTCGTGCTAAGCACATTTTCAAGTACTACTTAGTAGTACTTGAAAATGTGCTTAGCACGAAACCGGTCGTAGGTTGTAGTCCTCAAATAAATAGTGGAATTAATTTTAAACAAGTGTTTTTATTTTTATTTATTGAAAATATAAATTAATTTAAGAACAATTGATTTTCCGCACAATAACGATGTTGTAAACTATAAAAATCATCTTGGAGCTCCAAACAATCTGACAGGCTTTTAATTTCTTTAAATATTTTAGCATCATCTGTGAACAACAGTTTGTTGGAATGTTTAAGACAAGATTTTATATTGTTAATGTAACTTAAGCATTTATAAAGTATATATCTATATCTACTCAAGATTTTTATGAATAATTTTAAAATCCAATTCTAACTGTCGACTGTCGCCATAAGTCATCTTCTTTTTGGATGTGTTAGCCTGTTAAAGTCCTGTTTAAGATTCCTTCTTGTGACGTAGATTGCCAGCTATCCTTCTATCTCTTGGGAGGACGTCCTGAAGGTCTGATTTCTTGAGGAACATTATCCCTGGCCACTTTTGTTCGTTCGTGTTCGTTCCAAAACCTTTTTCTCCTCAATGGTCCTCAATTATAAATTCCTTTCTTGTTCCATATTGTTCCAAGTTTTCTAGAGCAGAATGACAATTCTCTGAAAAGATCATATTTGTTGATTAAAATGTACTAATTTGCATACAGTGAAGGGTATGAGAAGTTTGATGGAGAAGGAATATGAGAGACAAAGGAGTACAAAATATAAGTATAACAATAAAGAGAAAAATGTAGAGTACATAGAATAACAAAGTAAAACTTTAGATGTTTATAAGTAAGTATGGTCAGTTGGCACGAAATTTGTCGAGGTCACTAATATTAACTATATTCATTACTGGAGATGTTGTGTTACATCTTATGAAGATGTTTCCATTTCGGGTCCAGCAGAACTTCTTTTTTGCCGTGCGATGACTTTACTTTCAAAGAGTAGTTTTTTCTTCAGAGGTGAAAGGTGTTCATTACAGTAAATTGATGCGGGAGGTCCCTGTAATCCGATGTCCGATGTAGTCAAACCTCGTCGTTTCTTGACGGCAGCCAAGAATCCATCTCTCGTTAGTTGTGTAACAAATTCGATAACGATGGGTTTTGGTTTGCTTCACTGTGATGAAGGTATTCTGGAAGAGTAATCTATATTCTCTTTGTGAAGAGGAAAATTAATTGTATTGGTTTTCTTTTGCACAATTTCAATTATATTTTCCCCATTTTTCTGGACGATTCCTTAAATTTCGATATTGTTCCGTCGTGACAATTGAGACTGCTTGTCAGAGAAATGCTGAATTTAATGATTTGTTTTTGCAATTCTTCAATTTTCGCATGTAGGCCATCAAAGTTATTTATTTTTTTTCTTGTGCAATATGTTTTGCCTCTGTGGCATTAAATTTCTCATTCGTAAATGACATGCTCTCTTTCATACTGACCAGTTCATCTCGCATGGAATGAATGTTGCCTTTTAAAGTTCAGTCAGGTCTAAACGGATATTTTTTATTTCACTTAGTATGGACTTGGCATCCTCTCTGTTGACCGTCCCTGATATATATTCACTGTCAGTCATAGTGCACTTATCCCGTAAGATACCGGATATACAGTCAGTGCACTTTACCTTATTGCGGTGCTCAACATACAGTTTTTTGTAGGCAGCCTCTGGCAAATCTTAAAATTTTTTTTGTAAATTGTGTACAAGCATGTTTATTTATTTTTATTTATTTACATATTTCAATACAGTACATTTCATAAAAAGTATACATAATAAAATATTGAAATTTTACTATCTCACTAGGCTGAATGCCTGTTCCCTGTTCTGAGGTAGTACTCATAAAGCATTTAGTCAAAGGTTAGATATTGAGGGTATATTATTAATAATAAATAAATTTGGATTATTTTTATAGCGCCGTTTTTGTGATAACCTCACCTCAAGGACGCTTTGAATATATTAGGGGTTATTGTAAGACTCGCGGAAGAAGTGAGTTTTTAGGTGTTTCCTGAATAGTGCTAAATTGTCGATTTGCCTCAGTTCAGGTGGTAGTTTATTCCACGAGGCTGGTCCGGCCACAGCAAAAGCACGATCACCGAAGGATGAAGTGTTGACTCTATTTATTTCAGTCAACTTGCCAATCACGGATGTGGTGGCTGACCGAAGTGTTTGTTGTCGCTCGTTTACGGTGAGAGGGATGCAGAAGTCTGAAAGATACGTGGGAGCCATGCCATGGATCGCTTTGAAAGTCAACAAACATAATTTGTACTTGATTCTTTCTGGCACTTTAAGCCAGTGAAGATTTCGTAGATGGTGGGATATGTGTGAGAATTTCGCGGCTCCGGTGATTAGCCTAGCAGCAGCGTTGAAGACGGATTGAAGTTTGTTTAGCTCCAGCTTTGGAAGGTTTGCGTAGATACCATTCCAGTAGTCCAGGCGGGAAATAACGAATGCGTTTACTAGAGATTTCGTTGCTTCCGTAGGTATATTTCGTCTGATAGATTTTATTCGTTGTAAGTGGTAGAAAGCAGAGGATGTTGTGCGGTTTATCTGTTTTTTGAGACTTAGACTGGAGTCAATATGTACTCCCAGAAGTTTAACGGCGGACTTAGGAATAATGTCGGTGTCTGCAACAGAGACAGAGGTGTTGTCTATGTAATGCTGCCGGCGGTGTGTGGCCGTCCAGAGAAATTCGGTCTTAGTTGGATTTAGTTTTAGTTTATTTGAAGACATCCACCGCTCTATCTCTTCGATGCACAGACAAATTTTGTCTTTTAGAAGGCATGACTCACTCGGAGTTGAATAAAAGTACAGCTGCCAGTCATCGGCGTAGCAGTGTGCAAGTAGATTATGCGATTTAACTATGTTAAAAATGTCCTTTGTGTAAAGTGTCAACAGTAACGGGCCAAGCACAGAACCCTGGGGAACTCCTGTCGTCACTTTTTTAGGGAAAGACTGTTCTTTATTTATTATTATGGTTTTAGAACGGTTTTGTAAATAAGATTGCAGCCACGAGTGGACTGTTCCGTGAATGCCATAGGATATGTTCAGTCTGTTTAAGAGAAATTGATGGTCGACTGTGTCAAAAGCCGCGCTCATATCCAGAAATGAAAGAAGAACTAGTTTGCCTGTTTCTGTTGCAAGGATTATATCTGAAAGTAATCGAAGGAGACCCGTTTCTGTGGAGTGATACTTTCTGTATGCTGATTGGTGGGTAGTGAACATGTTTTGTGATTCAATGAAGTAGTTAATACGTGAAGTGACGATTTTCTCTAGTAGTTTCGACAAGAAAGATAGGTTAGATACTGGTCTGTAGTTGTTCAAATCACAAGGGTCCAGAGATGGCTTTTTCAGTATGGGAGTGACTAAGGCCTTCTTGAAGAGGTTTGGTACTACGCCTGAATTCAAGGAGATGTTAAACATCATGGAGATAAAAGGAGACAGTTTGTGAGAGCACTTTTTGAGGAGCCATGTCGGAATGGGGTCGAGAGAGCAGTTTTTGGCTATTGAGTTTTTGATTAGCTTTTGAATTTCATCTATATTAGTCTCATTGAAAATGTTGATTTGTGCTTTCGTGCTTTGTTCGTAATATGGTGTATCAGGAGAGGTTGTGTTTTTGAGGATATTTTTCATTTTGTTGTTGAAAAAATCCGAGACGTCGTTGGGGACCAGGTCTGTGGTAGGCGGTTGTATTGACTGTCCTAGGACAGAATTGAGAGATCTCCACATGCGTTGGGGGTCGCCTCGTTCTGAGTTGATTTTTTCCGTCCAGTACGCGTTTTTTTTTCCTATTTATTATGTCTCTGTAGTTTTTTTGTGCGTCTGTCCATTCATGTCTGTGAACTGTTTGTTTTTTAAAGGCTCTTTCCCGTTTCCTCATGAATATTTTTGCCTGTCGACACTCTTCGTCGAACCACTTGTCAGAAATTCGTATTTGTCGCCTTGTCGTTTGCTCAGGAGCGTGTTTATTTAAAAGTATAGTCAGTGTATTGTCATAGCAAGCAGTCATTTCGTCAATTGTGAGCGTTTTAAGTTGGTTTAGGTTACACAGAGGGGATCGTTGAAGTTCGGTTTTGAAGTTTTCTATATTAAAGTTTCTCCATGCTCGGGATTGTACTGTGTGGTATTTCGGTGGAGGTGGAATGAAGTTAATTGTCGTGTGAATTAATCGGTGGTCTGATAGGCCGATGTCCGTTATTTGTGGGACTAACTCCCTGTTGTCAGCTCCAGTAATTAGCAGATCGAGTATTCCCCCAGCGTCATGCGTTGGTTGTTGTATGTATTGTGCAAGTCCAAAAGATGTTAAGATGTCATTAAATCTAATTATGATAGGGTTAGTTTGTTGCTCTAGGTGGACGTTAAAATCTCCCGTTATATACATGTTTTTTGTGTTAAGTAATACAGTTTTTCCTAGAAGAAGAGATAGTTCATTAAAAAATAAGTCATTGTTTGTCACAGGTTTTGATCCAGGTCGGTATATGGTGATGATGATGAAGTAGGAGCTGCCGATAGATATTCGACACCCTAGACACTCGAAGGTCTGGTATTCTCCTATTGCAATTTTGGTGATCCGCAATCCTTGTTTCCCGATTATCGCGATTCCTCCGTGGTTCGTCTTAAGGGCGTTAGTGGGCTGATCTTGTTTTCGTTTTCTTGCTTCTTCGACGACGATGAGACCCTAAGATTACATAACTAAAAAAATATATTTCTACTGGATTTGTAAGATAATTTAGATGTTCATCTTTGCGGTAGCACTTTTTGTAAGATTATTATACACTGAATTATTTTTTCAATTATGCACTTATCATCATCATCAGTGGCTCCACAGCCCAGGATGGGCCTTGGCCTCCTCAAGGAATCGTCTCCATTGCACCCTATCCATGGCCTTTTCTCTCCAATTCCGCACACCGGCTATCTGAAGGTCCCTCTCGACTCCATCCATCCATCGCAGTTTCGGCCTTCCCACACCCCTTCTTCCCTCCGGAGGCGTTGTGAAGATTCTTTTTGGTGTCTGGTCATCTTCCATACGATGCATGTGTCCTAACCAGCGTAGCCTCCCTATTTTTATCGTTTAGACGATATTTGGTTCTTTGAATAGGCTCTGTAGTTGGTGGTTGAACCTGATTCTCCACGTGCCTTGATCGCAGAGGGGACCGAAAAATTTTTCTTTCGAAGACCCGTAACGCAACCATATCCTTTTTAGCAAGAACCCAACACTCAGAGCCATATGTTAGTTACAGGTCGTAAAAGAGTTTTATGGACGAGGATTTTAGTGGTTCTTGACAGTACACGTGATCTAAAGTGCCTCTGTAGTCCAAAGTAACACTTCTTAGCCAACGCAAGTCTTTTCTTGATCTCAACACTGGTTTCATTACCACTTGTTACGACCGAACCTAGGTAAGTAAATGTGTCCACACACTCGATGCTGTGGGTACCTGCTCTTATCGAAGTTCCTGGGGATGGTGTTTTTGGATACCTCTAGTTGCCGGCATTTATCTCCAGTCCTATATTATTTGCTGCCTCTTCTAGGTCAGCGAAACCAGCCTTCACATCACGGAGTGTTCTGGCAATAATGTCTATGTCGTCTGCGTATGCTAATATTTGACATGACTTTCTGAAGATCATTCCGGATGTTTCTATTCTGTCGTCCCTTATAGTATTTCAAGCGAATTATGCACTTAGCAGCAGCAAAATCACAAGGTTTTATGTTATTTCTGATATGGTGGATTTAATTGTGGTATTTCTTTTGCGTTTAATGGTGTATAACGTATATATAATAATATCAAATGATATTGTTTTTTTTTTGCAAGATGACTCCTATTAAATGGGTCTTACGGCCAGTTTCAAGTTAATAGATATACATGGTATAACAATAATTAATAATAATTCTCCTTTAATTGAAAGCAGCAATTAAAGAAAAGCGTTGGGAGAATGAAATGTGGATATCAGAAGTTAACATACTGAGATTGTCCATAGTACTTTTTTTACCCTTTCTGAATCCAAATTGATGTTTATCAAAGACATTATGATGTTCACAAAACCATTCTAGATGATTTTTCACAATATGTATCATAATTTTCAACAAACATGATGACAAGCGATGGGGCGGTAGGAATCCCCTAGAGAAGGGTCTTTATTAGATTTTAGTATTGGGATGATTTGCTGACTTTTCAAATTTTCAGGTACCTTGCCTGAATCAAAGATCAAATTTAAAATAGACAAGAAGTAACTTCGAGTGCAAGGTTTTGTGAATTGAATAAATGAATAAGGGATTCCATCTTGACCAGGGGAAGAGTTTTTGACACTTCTGAGAATCAGGTTAAGTTCTTCTAATGTGAACAGGGAATCTAGTTGTTGGGTATGATTGGGAAGGTAATATGAATATGGAAGATCTTCATTCCGTGGAACGAAGGATGGGGCCAATTTAGAAATAAAATAATTTAGCCAGGATTCTGGCGGATGTTTTGGGGTGTAAGGGGACAGACTAGAACGGAATTTGTTTATATTTCGCCATATTTTGTTAGCGGGAAAACTTTGAGATAAAGATTGTCAAAACTCTTTCCATCCCAATCGTTTTTTCTTAACGAGAGTATGTTTGGTTTGAGCCTGAATTTTACGAAATTGAAGAAAAGAAGACACACTAATGTTTGTTTTTAAAGATTTAATAGCCTCTTTGCGGAGTTTTACTGCATCTGAACATTCTTTATCCCACCAAGGAGGAGATAACTTTTGTTTTTTCTTATTATGGTTCTTAGGTGGGATCTCAAGAATACACTATGTCACTTTGGTACTGAAATGATGCATGGATCCAATGCATGTATAGATCAGTTAGATCATAAAAGCAAATAAATCATCGGGATTAGACATCTTTTCAAATATTTTTCCAACTAAATGTTCTAAAAATTGTTATTTGTTTAATGCAAAATATTATTCAATGGTACAAGTGTACTGGTCAAAGTCTCGATTCTGGTACATCATTAATGGAATAACAGCTGTTGGATCATGATATGTAAGATTGGGAGGAATGAAGAATTTTTTGAATACTCTTCAAACCTCTTTGTATTTCATCTAATTATTTATCTCAAGAATACACTATGTCACTTTGGTACTGAACTCATGTATGGATCCAACGCATGTTCAGATCAGTTAGATCATAAAAGCAAATGAATCATCGGGATCAGACATCTTTTCAAATATTTTTCCAACTAAATGTTCTAAAGAATTGTCATTTGTTTAATGCAAAATATTATTCAATGCTACAAGTGTACTGGTCAAAGTCTCGATTCTGGTACATCATAAATGGTATAATAGCTGTTGGATCATGATATGTAAGATTGGGAGGAATGAAGAATTTTTTGAATACTCTTCAAACCTCTTTGTATTCCATCTAATTATTTATCTCAAGAATACACTATGCCCCCAAGTCAAATTGAAAACGCTGTTCGTTATCGCCAAGCGCTAATTTTTTTTCTATGTGATTTGACGTTTGTTGTAGAAATTTTTTCTACAATAACAAACAACAAACGTCAAATCCCATACAAAAAAAAATTAGCGCTTGGCGATAACGAACAGCGTTTTCAATTTGACTTGGGGGCAATGTCACTTTGGTAGTGAACTCATGTATGGATCCAACGCATGTTTAGATCAGTTATATCATAACCCTTTACAAGCGGATACTACATGAAATCTTTGAATGAATGATAAAACATTATTATTTGCTTTTCTTATCTTTAGAACATAGAAAAAATAGGGAAAAAAATGTCTCTTTTACTGGTCTCTGGCAATCAGACCCTCATGAACCCTCATAAGTAGCATGAACATGAGTTTTTGTAAACATTATAATTATTTTAGAAAATACAAAGAACTATAAAGAAGTATAAACTTTATTTATTATTTTAAACAGTCTTCAAAATCTTTTGGTGAACTTAACAAAATAAATGCAAATAAATATCGCATTTAACATATAAAATACAAAATAAAACACCTAAAAAACATTGCAGTACTTATTATCAACGATAGAGGTTCTATAAATAAATATAGGAACAAATAATTGAGATCTTAGATGCAAAATCATAATTATTGTAAATAAACTTATAAATGAGAAATGTTTTTTGATATATTTATCCTGTGCTGGAAATTTGAAGTCAGGATGACAGAAATCTGTCAAAGGACTTTCAACCGTAAGAGTCTAAAATTAAGCCAAGAAATAAGTTATTATAAACAATTAAGAGTTGACCAAGCTCCTTTTGATACTGTAATTGGAGTGAATACTAGGCAAATAAAAATGTCTACTCTATTTTTTTTAATGTTATACCAATGAGGGTGCGGTTAGTGAATATTACAACTAATAAAGATTTACATGATTTTGTAACTTACGCATCAGTAAATTCGCCACGAGCTATTTTATCGGCACAATAAAATGCACCTTTATGAAGCCAACAATAAGTGTCAACTGCAACAGTATAGCCCGAAAATTCAGATATGTTACATTTTTCCATAAAAGGCAACAATCCTGTGATACCCATAATTGTATTTAAATTTTAAAGCCAATAATTGCAAAATTACTCAAAAATATTTAAAAAACTAAAATGATATCTCATATAACATTCATAATCAATCAATTAACACAAAAAAAAAACTTAAATTATGTTGCTATATTTATAATTTTAATTACTTACGTTATCGTGTACCGGGGTCAAAAAACACTGCCATTCCGCACAAGAGTTCTGGACGACTGACATGAATTTACATGTTTGTACAGTAGAGAAATATGTTTTTTCTCATTCACAGATAACCTCACAATTGATCGAGGGCGGTTGCGTTCGCAAAAGTCAAATCGTTTTTGGCTCAGATTTTGTTGAAGTCAAAACTCACGATCACTACAACTCGGTTGTAAAGGGATAAAAGCAAATAAATCATCGGGACCAGACAATGTTTCAAATATTTTTTAAATTGTTCTAAGAAGTTTCATTTCGTTTAATGCAAAAATTTTATATATTCAAAAAATTGTCATTTCTTATGTAAGATACGCTCCGCGCAACCTCATGTACAGGTACTTACTTGATGAACTTCTTTTGGATTTGCTCCAACATATCAAATGATGTGGATGGAGTAGCTTTATTCAGAATTATTGGATCATTTGGATGGACCTTATTTTGTGTAACTTGTATTTGATCAATATATTTTGACCTCAAATTAATATTACTACCAATATTCTTGAATTTGAGTAACTGTCATACTTTTATTTTCCGTGATCACAATGTGATATGCAGTTCGAAGACGACTATCTCTGTTCAAGGTATGATTTGAAGTGCCCTATATTCCAATGGAAAATATCTACCTCATCCGAGAGTGAGTTCAATTTTTCCTTTTATACTCACCAGTGCTGCAGACCACTACATCCATTCTGGAATGGAGGACGTTCAGAAGATTGTCTTCTTCCCCTTATGTAGTTGGGTGGTACAAAAGCCTAAGCCTTTCTAAAAATTTAGGAGAGTCAATAATATATGTAGTTGAAAATCTTGAAGCCAGTCAAGAGTAGTGCATTACCACACCTACTTTCGAGATTTTGATAGGAACATCAAAAGTTCTGGGTGGTGCATGTTTGTCGGATACACTCTGCATGTTCAGGTACCTCATGAACTTCTTCTGGATTTGCTCCAACATAATATCTAAATATTTTATTTGGTAGAGTGCCATAGTACAATTTGGTACGCATCATAAAGTTGAAACCATATTTAAAATTTTGCAGTCAAATTGTGCAGTTTCTGGAGAAGGATGTCATGGTCCAAACGATTGAAGGCCTAAGCAAAATTGGTGTATAAGACATCCGTTTGCACTGCGGAATCTATATTCATTGAAATATAACTGGAAAATGTTAAAAAAATTTAAACGGTCAATCTCTTTGGAAGGAAGCCATGTTGAACTCCTCTAAGATACGGTTGTATCTGAGGGAAGATATATATTCACATCCATCTTGTCATTACATTTATGTATAGGCGTAACTCTTGTTGTTTTCCATTGTGTAGGAAATGTATTATTTGTTAAACAGATATTAAATATATGGTGTAAAGGTTTACTAAGATTCTTGATATTTGCAGGAAAAAGCATTTGCTACTGTCCCTTCATCTTTCAATACCTCTTCATCTCTTGTCTCAAACAAATGTCATTATTTTCACATATTTGTTGATTCTTTACAAATTTACACAGAGAGAATCTATATCCGTTTTTACATTGGATTCGCTCTCGTAGATATATTGAGTATATGCAGATGCGATATGTTTTTTTACCTCAGTGATTTTGCTAGCAAACATTGCGCGATCCGTGACTCGGGAATGTTTCTTATGAAGTGTGTGATATTTTTCTTTCTCCTTTATTGTGTCAATTGTTTTAGTAAACCAAGATAGATATTCTTTTCGACTGCTTCGTCGCTTCAAGGGAGCGCACACATCCAGAATTTCTTGGATGCACATATTTAATTTGAAATTTGTTGTTTGTACCCCTCAATTTTTACTAAACTTTTGTTTCTATTTTAAGTTTAATGTTACAAAATGATTTTCTTGTGTAGGTATGTTACATTATTTTGCAAATCAAGATCTAGCCATATAACAACCACTTTAATCATTAAATAATTTGTGTGGTGTCATAGTTTGAAATTATAGTTGATAAATAAATCATAAGTTTTACTCGGCACATTATATTCTATTTTGTTTTTTTTTTGCTGGGTTTATTTTAATGCTAGGTATACAAAAATCATTCATGTATTTAAAAGCTATGGAGCCATACATACTTGAATAGAAATGCCAAATTAGAAATAATGTTTATCATTATTAATTTTATGTATGTAATTTTATCACTGAGTATAAGTAAAAGGAAATGTGGAGTCGTGGAGAAATTGTACGTAATTTCAACTAGTTTATTTTTATATGGCAGCCTAATACACAGTCAATCTGGATCACCGGCTACCATCCATAGTAATCTGCATCATGATCCTTGATCTTGATTGCAGATTAACTGTGTATGGGCTGCATATATCGAGTAATCAAATAAATTAATTAACTTTACTTAACACCTTCCTTACATAGAACAATCTGTGATGCAAAAGTTCAAAGAGGAAAAGTATGTTTATATATTATTTTCAAATGTTTGAATGTTAACTTTGTGGTTCATATTTAACAAATTAAATTTAAAGATATAACTTTGTATTAACCACGTTTTTTGGTTGAAACGATGCGACCGGTTTCGGAACTAACCGTTCCCTCATCAGGCTAACTTTCTATCCTGATGAGGGAACGGTTAGTTCCGAAACCGGTCGCATCGTTTCAACCAAAAAACGTGGTTAATACAAAGTTATATCTTTAAATTTAATTTGTTTATATATTACTTATGTAATAAGTACCTTTTGGATTTTGACTTAAAAATCTGTTGTGATAACGTTTTGGGGCAGCCATATAGTCTGAATTTAATTTTGAAATATTGATTCGCTTGCCTTAGAAATTTTGAATCAATACCCCTATATGTGACCACTTTTATATTTATGTGAATTGTAATAGGCTACATCTACTTTTTGAAAAAAAAAATAGTTAATTTTGTATGTATAATATTCCTTAATACACATGTATATTGAAATTTTCATCTTTGACAAATCAAAATATAATCATTAAAAAATATATATTGTAATAAATACATTTTTCTATGAAAAATTGACAATCAACAAACCACTGATCAATTCAGGTAGTCATATGTATTCCTAAGACCTGTTTCAGAAAAATGTTTAAAAAGGATTCTTTCGGATGTTGGCACTCAGAGTGAACCTGACTAGTGTTTATTAAGATATGAATTGTATTTTTTAATTACGGTTTTTGAGTACAAATCGGTATTTCTTGACCATTTCAATAGACATATTATATGATATTTGGTCTAGTAAACATGACCTTCAAATCATTTTAGATTTAAATTAGTTATAACTCATTTTTATGTAGAGCGGAATTTAAGTGTGCGAATACATAGTGCCTACAATGTCATTACATAGTACCTACAATTTATAGCATAACAATTTATTAATGGAAAGAATCTTGAATTGAATCGAAGAATGAAAATTGAATATAGAAAAATTCTATAAAATTTCAATTCAAGTGAGATACTATTTTTTTAAGTTACCTCTCTGGGTACATAAATATAATTTTATATTCCCTTATTTAAGTTTATTCAAATGTAGTCATAATATACATATTATATTATTTTTCATTTAACCATGCACCACTGACGTTTGGAGATTGGTTACATTAAACACAAAAAAATTTGATTTTATTCAATAGAATAATGATGTATTATATTTTAATTGAATCACTAAATTTATATTTATATTGTAATGTACAATCAAGATCAAAATTATATAATTTGTATTAATGAAAAACAAATTTTCGTATTTTATACAACAAAAAAATATTTTTTATATTAATATGTTTTTTTCTTTACACCTTATAATTTAATTTAACCCTTTTTATAACAAAAGTATAATAAACAATTATAATATTTTTGTAGAATATAGGAAATATCTTTGAAGTGTCATTATGTGTAGCCGTTCCTCATCCAGAGTTAAGATTTGTCCTTTCTTGTCGAGGGTGATCAATTTGTTTCAAATTTGTGCTCTATTTTTCCGTTTACTATGGCATCATCATTTAATATGCATAGAAAGTTAAAAAAACTAGCCGGTCTTAAAGCCTTCACATGCCTTACAGACGATTCCAATAAATTAACTCTGGAAGACTCACTTGTTTTGAGAACTTGGGAGGATTACATAAAAAGTCTATTTCAAGACTCTCGCGCTGATATAAATATGTTACAACTCAATGAGGGTCCAGCAATACTAAAATCTGAATTATTGTATGCAATTTCAAATTCGAAAACTAGAAATGCCTGTGGAACTGATGAAATTCCTATGGAGGTTGTAAAATTGATTAATGAAGATAATATAGACTGTCTACCTAAGTTGTTTAATAACATTTATGGCACAGGGATTATCACCCAAGACTGGCAGACATCATTGTTTATTACTTTACCGAAAAAGCAACACCCAAAAAAATGTAATGACTATCACCTTATTAGCCTTATGAGCCACATTCTGAAGTTATTTCTGAAGATTATACATGCTAGGATATGGCTTAAATGTGAACGTGACCTGGATGGTACACAATTTGGGTTTAGAAATGGCTTTGGAACCCGTGAAGTGCTGACAACAATAAAATGTATTACTACAAAAATGTTATAACCAAAGGAAAGACATATATGCCTGTTTTATTGATTACGAAAAGGCTTTTGATCGCGTAAAGCATACAGAATTGATTAAAATGCTTCAAAGGTGTGGCGTAGATGACAAGGACATTAGAATAATTAAAAACCTGTATTGGGACCAAAATGCTGTTATCCGACATGGAAATGGAGTCACTTCTCAGTGTATTCCCATACAGCGGGGAGTCTGGCAGGGATGTGTATTGTCACCTACACTGTTCAATATGTACTCTGAACTGGTCTTCAAACAGGCGCTTGCCAATGTGGATATAGGAGTTAAGGTTAACGGTGTAGCCATCAGCAACATAAGATATGCAGATGATACTGTTTTACTTGCAGATAGTGCTGAGGACCTCCAACAACTCCTAAATAAAATCAACTCCGCTGGTGAACGCTTCGGTTTGAATATGAATGTCAGCAAGACCAAAATGATGATTTTTAGTCGGGAGAGCCACTCAAACGTACGCCTCAATTTGGGCGGTGTTGACATTGAAAGAGTGAAACAATTTAAATACCTGGGCAGTATTACTACCGAAAACCTAGACCCTGATATTGAAATAAAATGCAGGATAGAAGCGGCCCGTAATTCTTTTAATAAAATGAGAAATCTTCTCTGTAACGACGACATCAATCTGAAACTACGCCAAAGGATAATCAAATGCTATGTATGGTCAGTCCTGCTCTACGGTGTTGAGGCATGGACCCTCAAGGTTGGTATCATAAACCGTTGGAAGCGTTCGAAATGTGGATTCATCGTAGAATGCTAAGGATATCCTGGACCGACATGGTGAGCAACGTTGAAGTCTTGCGTAGAGCTAATACTGACAGTCAAGCTCCGTAAGACTTCATATTTTGGTCACATAATGAGAGGCGAAAAATACTCGATCGTACAGTTGATCATAAATGGAAAGATTGAGGGCCGTAGAGTAGGGTGGGTCGAAAAAAAGTATTTTTTGAATTTCGAAACGCTTTAGTGCGGAAAAGTTGCCAATTGTAATGTGAAGAAAAACGCCATAAAAAAATTTAAAATCGGTTAACATCTTCCGTTCGCGCATCGTACCTAAAGTTTTGAAAAATTTCAAAAATCGCGCCTTTTTTGTAATTTTTTTAAGCAAGTTAAAACTTTTAAAAGAAACAGCATTTATATTTATGTGCTTGTTTAATGATTCAAATAATCTGAATAAATTTAATTCTAATCGACAGTTTATTTTTTTCCTTTTGCAAAACGTCTTTGAAAATACAGAAATTTACCTATTTTTATTCAATTTTCACTTTTCACTGTGCAACTCTTTGCTCATTTTACTAGAACAAAACGACCCAGAACGTCGAGTTCTACCCACACCCTATCCCACCCAACCATCCAATTGTTGTGTGTGGTACATATTTACATTATACATATTTAAAAAATATATATAGAGTAGGATTCTTTGGCTTTTGTCTATCTGTATTTTAAACTTTTTTTTATCTACTACACATTTAAAGTCTGATTTTTTTGAGAAAAGAGACATAACTAATCTCAGACTTCAGTGTTGCTCGAATGAAGCCATCTCTAGCTTCATGCCCATAAACCTTATTCGAAGCCTCTGTCACGAGTTTGACACACCTATCCACAACCTGGGTGTGACAGGGAAATTTTTGTATTTCCCTGATGGATATACTGTCATGATGAATATATTGATCACTGATTTTATATCATCTTTACTTAAGTCTCGCAGAATTGGGTGAGGATACATCACACAAGATTCCAATCAATCATTAAATATATCCAAAAGCTTGAAAGTTTATCTTCGGTGGTATGAAATTTCTAAAAGTCTTTTTTATCGGACGGTTTGTCTTGCTTTTAAAATCCTTCTATAACCGAGCTCCCGAATGTGTTTTCTTTTATCAACAAGCATTGTCAACAGAAAATTTTCTGGATTTGCTAAGTACGCATTCCATTGTATAACTCGATCGACAATTTGCAGTAATTCTTCGGTCAAATACCGTAATGTTTGTATTGCTTGGAAGACATGTTTTGGCCCACCAGTAAAATATTTGCTTTTTATGGCAAACCATACAGGCATATATGTATGTCTTCAATATGATGCCAACTATTTATTTTAAGTTTGCAGATGGATCTGTTATAATTATGTGCAATCTTAGGACTCGGTTGGCCACGGTTAGCCATCTGAAATGGGATAAAGGACATTTTCCAAGTCTTTTGGACAATGATAACATTTGAAATATCTAATAAATTTGGTCTTTGCTCAATACATTCCCGTCTATATCAGGTAATAAACAGAAATGGAAGTTCATTTAAATGCAGCAGGCATATGCTCCACTGTAACGGGCGTCCTAAATAATTTTCTAGTTGGTGGATGACACCGTTCTTCTTACCAGTGTTGATTTCAGTACCATCACATCCTACTACAGTTTTTCTAATGACATTGATAGATCGGACAAACGAGAAATAATACTTCGAGTTTTATCATTTGATGAACTCGAGGACGGAGATACATGTCCAATATAATATGATGATTCAGGTTCCTGGATAAGAGAATAATGTTCTTCTTTCTTATTCCTACGAAATTGCTTGGCAAACAAAGTTTTCGACAAACAAAGTGTCATCTTTTCGACCGTCAAAGAAAGACCCCAACTTTCCTCAGGTTGTGTGAATTGAATTTTGAAATCTATACTAAATCTATACTAATTTCCTATCTATCTATACGTCTCTTCTTATTGTACACTTATCAATAACATTGGAATAATCTCTCTCAGTTATTAATCCAACATCTCTAAGAACACTTGATGTTATGCAAGTCGTATCTTCATCTGCCTTCGAGGGTTTCCTGTCGATGTACTTGATTTGTATTCATCTTCATCTTCATCATACTCTGAGTTTTCAATACAACTATGTTTATTTCATCAATTTCCGAGCACTCGCCTTTTTATAAGAACCTCTTTGCCATCCAGTGTTCGTTGGAGATTGAGAACTTTCCGTTCGGCCTTCTTATTTAATTTTTTTGTAACTGTCTAGTCAATAGATCCGATTTTACCTAAACTGTACTTCCTTTGAAGAAACATGAATCTCAAGTCGAGCACAGGATTTTTTTGTTTTCTCACATTTTATAAAAATTTGTTAAAAATTGCACATTTACATGCATTTGGTGTTGCATGAACAGCTCACCGTTATCGTACATTTACAAGCAGAGACGTCAAAAAGTGATGTAGCTTTATATTTAGTCTTTCAATTTTGCTTTAAATGAAGGCCTATCATTATCATGTTTAAATGACATCTTTATCTCAGTATAGGAATTGTAATACACCTTAATAATCTTTACAATTCGGCAGACAGACTACGAAGGTATAGAAGATTTATTATACAAACATTTGATATTTTTCGCTACCGTAGAGGCTACAATAGAAAAACACATTTTTATTATTCATCACACGTGACAAATTGTATCTTTCTTCAAAACCGCATAAATGAAAAAAAACATTACACATGGTGAATCCATTTCAAGCAAGTTCTGCTTTATTTTATTCCAGCAACACGAGCCAAGAATTGCATAATGAACAAGTAAAAATCGTTAAAAGATGATAAATTTATGTTTTTTCAAAGACGTTTTGCGAAAGGAAAAAAATAAACTATCGATAAGAATTAAATTTATTTAGATTATTTGAATCATTAAACAAACATAAAAAAATAAATGGTGTTTATTTTGAAAGTTTTAACTTGCTTAAAAAAATTACAAAAAAGGCGCGATTTTTGAAATTTTTCAAAACTTTAGGTACGATGCGCGAACGGAAGATGTTAACCGAATTGGCAACTTTTCCGCACTAAAGCGTTTCGAAATTCGAAAAAAACTTTTTTTCGACCCACCCTACCGTAGAGGGGTCGGCAGGAAGCAACTGTCCTGGCTCCGTAACATTCGGGAATGGACTGGAATGAGGCGTGTGGAGGACTTATTCCGCACCGCACAGGACAGGGAAAGTTTCTCCCGAGTGATCGTCAACGTCAGGGGGACCCGACAGGACACATAGAGAAAAAGAAGATGGCATCATCTTCCTCTTACTAGTAGGTTGTCTGGGTAGTTTGTCTGTCACTATTTTGTTTGGCTTTGGGCTTCTAAATTTTTAATATATTCAGCTGGCATATTTTGAATTTTGAGTGAATAAGAAAAACAAAATTAATATTGCCTAGTGTTCAGGTAATGTGATTACTGTACTGGACTAGCAATTCAAATACTAAAATCTTATAGGACCATTTTCATTCAGCCAAAGCAGTCATTTGCTTATTTGAAGAAATTTTTACCAATAATCAGGCTATACTAGTTGCGTGTAACACATGAGATCCAACTGTCGATAGTGATAGTATGTATAGTTGAAGAATAAGTACCAAACTATAAACTCATAAATCCAAAATATTGATTATTTTAGGATATTTTATTTTCTATACAACACGTCATGTTGGTATGTATGTCAAGATAGGACAGTATGGAGGTCAGTCCTTTTTTCTACCCAGAATATGAAAACAGCATGATGGTATGTATGTATGTTTGGAGATTTAAGTATCAAACTATTTAGTCTTCTTACATATTGTGTATAGGCGACTGCTATACAAATTGTATGAAGTGATGTCGTCACTAAATTCAATTTTTATAAAAATTGTTAAAAAAAATTGAGATGTGCTAATACAATGTTAATATTTTTTATAGAAAATTAAATTATCTAGTTGGGGTGTTTCGGCTTTTTTCGATATTTTTAAAAACTTTGGAAATATAGGCAATTAAACTCATAAATTTATCATAAAAAAATATTTTTCTTAATAAAAATGTTTGAGAAACACTGGAATTTTTTTGAAAAAACTAATTTGAGATATTGTATTTGTCTATATTTGTACCAATTTTCAGCGTTCTAGCTTTTATGGTTTCTGAGATATATGGAAAAATAAAGTAAAAATTTAAAAGTTGATAACCCCTGACTGAAACAAAAATTCAAAATTCTTAGTATAAAAGTTTTGTAGGCCTATAACTGTTTATATATTCTGAAATTTTGGGCTCTGTAAATTGAGCGGATCAAAAGTTATAAGGGGGGGGGACAGACACACGAAATGTTCTACTCCGAATTCTGAGTAAATCCGTATATGGAACATATATGCTGCGAAGCCTCTAAGTTGGTGTTTTTTTACTTCAAAGTTGGAAAAGCCGTGAAAAAAGTAGACCTCTGCATACAATTCTCGCGTATCCTGGCTTGAAACATTGTCGATATGTTAAGAGAGCAAAGTTCTCTTGAACAAATCGACAGTTGGATTACTAGTTCATTCTTTGTTTCTGTGAGCCAAAAATTAAACTAGTGATCAAGTGATCTTGTATCACTCCAAGGGCACTTTATTATTTATACATATTTTTAAAGTTAGATACCTACCTATTTAAACAAAAAAATTATATATACACATTTTAAAGATTTTTAGACAATCGTAAGCTAAACATCCCTATGTGGGCCTTGACTGAATCATCCAGAAGTCTCCTCCATTCTTGTTTGTCTATTGATTTTTAAGCAATTTAACTAAGGTCCAATATTACAATAGCATGATTATTCTTTAACCAAGCTATTGTAATATCCCCATTGAAGCGTGATAAGAATATTATATTTGAATATAAATATTCAATTTACATACACATTGGCACAAGTATATAAACAAGCTTAAAATTATCTAATAACTATGGCACAAATCAGGGAAGACATCTATTTGATAGCATGGTCACAACACATATACGGATTGTGGCTTGTTTACGAACCAATTTCACAGTAGTTGGCATCAGAAAAAAGTTTTATTGTCATTCCATAGGTGGTGATAGTGTTTTCAGCTTATTTTCAAGTGTTGAAATTTATCATTCAACATTATAATAGAATTTTCAAAATTTGGATTGATAAGGTAAGTCAATAAAAATACATGATAGGTGGTGAACATTGCACAAGCGCTTTAACCCAATCAAGACGGGTTGGTACAAGTAATTGCATTCCCTACTGACGGACAGTATTTCGCGTCACACACAGTTTTTTTTCAATCTCGTTTTAATTGAATATAATAACAGTAAAAAAATAATCTAACAATGTAGATATATGATAAAAAGATCAAAGATAAACAAAAGATCACATAAACTCAATGAAATTGAACACTTCATAATATAAACATAAGATAAATGAAGAATAATATTATTGTGGTTATCTCCATACATAAAAGTAAATGGCGTCATCAATATGTCACGAGATCCTTCCTGCATTTGATGTAAGTAAGGAATATGCGCCAATTGTATATTGGTAAAGATCTAATTCAAAGCAGAATGTTGAGCGCGAAACAACAAAATGAACTGGCGCAGTATCCCTCTTTCCTACGCGCATGCGTATTAGATACTTACAAAGCGCGGGAGTGTGAATTTTGCCGGCGATGATGGATGAATTTCAGTGTTTAGAGTTCTTAATTTTTTTAAATAATTTAACAATTGTTTTGTTGATTCACCGACAGATGTCTTGAAGTCTATGGGAGTAATATTCATCCAATTTTCATCTCTATCAAGTATGAATTTCTACAGGTGGAGTGTGTGGATCAGCCTCTTAGTATCCGGAGACAATATTTGAGTGATAAATTCTTCCTTCGAGTGTATACAATGAAATCTCACCCTCTAATAAAAAAAATTATGGCATTATTCACACTTTTTGCTAACATCCCAAGTTCACTCGTAAATAGCTTCGAAAATCTTTCTTTCTCTGCATTGAAATGCATCAGAACATTCAATAACCCAACATTTGACACATCATATGACTCTCTCACTCATATCCCAGATATTAGATTGAACGAAGATTGGTTGAAGGAAAATATTATACATTCCCAACCCCCGATTTTACGGTCTCTTTTCGGTTCATTTGTGGAGAATTTTGGGGGCTACAACATAATTTACACCGATGGATCAAAATCCCCTTCGAGGCCTTTTGTCGGGTGCGCATTCTTCGACTCAACGTTGAATTTGAAGAGGGATTTAATCTCCCCAAAGAGGCATCAATATTCACCGCTGAGGGATGTGCTATTATGCAGGCATTGATTCATATTCATAATGAAAAAATTCATCGTACAATCATTTTTACAGACTCACTTAGCTTCCTAAAAAAAATATTGTCCTGTCCATTTAGGGGTGAAACAAATCTGTTGGCAATAGAGTGAAATCTCAACTGTATCTTCTTCACTGCAATAAGCAATCTGTAGTTCTGGCCTGGCTACCTGGTCACAGGGGTATTGCGGGGAATGAGAGAGCAGATGAAATGGCAAAGGAGGCTACAGTCACCATGTGTGGGAAGATCAATCAAATCCCATATACAGACTTAGTTCTGGGCTGCAAGGGGAGTGCATTAGAAGAAAGGGGGAGGAGTTGGAGAGGGTCTTTGGCTTTGCGAGGTCGATGGTTTGGAGAGATCCAGCCACATATTCCAAAAGTTCCATGGTTCTGGAATCTGAATATCCCAAGATGGCAGATTTCTCTGGTCTGTCGACTAAGATCTGGCCACAGTCTCTCTCCTGCCCACCTCCACAAAATAAATATCATAGATTCACCGCATTGCATTTGTGGGTCAGAGCTGGGTGATGCAAATCACTTGATCATGGAATGCGCACACATGAGAGGTACAAACTCTTTGATGGGGATGCTGAGACGGGCGGGAGTGGGGTTTCCTACCCAGCTTTCGCTTGTTCTTGCTGATCCATCATTGAGTTATTATGAGGTCTCTTGGTTGGTTTGCTCGGGAGAACTCCCTCAAGCTTTAGGTTCTTTTTTTATATTTGTTTGTTCAATTCACGGTTGTTAATAAAATGATATAGAAAAGAAAAAAAAACTTGAGACTGACCAAGAACGCCAAAAGGCGAAGGTCAAAAAAAAAAAGTATGAATTTACTGAGATATGAAGGTTCACAGTTGTGTATAGCCATGAGGGCATGTATAGATGACGCTCGGCGTTTAGGCACGCTGCCGGTGGGCATCTATACATGACGCTCGTCTTAAAAAGGTTAAGTGTCAAGACCCTGATTTCCCAGTTCTCTCATAGAACATAAATATAAATTCCAACATCGTCTCTCTATTGAAAAATTAATTTTGTCAAGATATGGAACTAATAAACTAAGGAAGACTGAATCAAGTATTTATATTTTGTATGGACATTAACATAATAGCGGCTTCTTGATGCATAAATTATTCATATATTTAATAATTTCTTGTAAGTACATATTATTTCATTTTTGTATTTGTTATTTTAGAATCATAATCGGGCATAGATATGAAAAAAAAAATCAAGATAACTGTTCGCTTTTTATTAGCAGAAGAAAAAATATATATTATTGGTAGGTTACAATAAGTTAATACAATACAATAATTTGTGTGGTAACACAGTACTCACACAAATGCATATGGAGTGTTTAAAAAAATGAAGATTGAAGTTGGTAAAAAAAAAGAAAAATATTAAGTAAATATCAATAATTCTCTTCGGTTGATCTATAGAGATATACATAGGGGTGAACGATAGAAACACACTGTATGTCATGTCGTTGGCAATATCAAATCAATAGTATTCTCTGTTATGTCTGACCTAAATACTAATCATGTTTTCATTGCACAGTTGCTCAAGTAAGTTAGGAGATTACGTAGCTTCCTCACTGGAGGATGCTACCAAGTTATTGTATGAGAATTGCATTGCAGAGTCATATCTAAATAATTCGCGTCGACGTAAACTAACATTTGCGACTTGTCAAAAAGTAAGCTTGATAGCGAGGAACCTTATGAGTGATTTAATTCTAAAATTTGAGATGTTTTCGATGGGTGATGATTTTAGCGACATCGTTGAATATGTATTTGGTAATTTTGTCAAATCAAATTTCACACATGGTATTCAGTGATCTATACGAGATGCTGAAAATTGGCTGGGATTCCAGAAAAATCGTGACATCGAGCTGTCAGTGTGAGCTTGGTTACATGTGTTGTTGCTAACTTAAGAATACTAAATACTCCAGTGAGGTTAGGAGTTAGTATTTAGTTACCTAGAACTGTGCATTCGAGTCAGAGTCCTTTGACTATATGCGTATGCAGTGTGACAGTCTATTCACCGACATTACACTAGGCAATTTGTAATGTGTAAATGTATTGTTTGTGCCATCTTAGAGTAATTTACCAATATTGAAAAAAAAAGAAATATTTAAATGTAAAAAAAAAGAAAACAAAAAGTGGCATTTTTTTAAAGTTGGACATATTGCATGGGGGTTTTTTGTTAGTTGATACCTCCAATTTTTTGTAAATGTAAAATCTCAATGGAACAATCAATAATGGAACGGGAGGACTGAGGAGACGGGTAGGACTGATGGGACTGCAGCACAGAAATTACTGTCTTATAGGAGACCTGTCCACTTCCATTTGAGAATAAAAGATCAAAAAAAAAATTACAAGTGCATATTTTTGGCAATTCATGTTGAATTTATCTTCTGTGTGTAATTATGATGCTCCTCTCTTGAGTTTTTAACTTTATCAAGAGAGTATTAACATTGTAATTTTGTTATATATTATATCATTAAGTAAAAATATTGTGTTTGTTTAGTGTTTGGCCGCATATATCACAACTACAAAACAGATATTGTGATATTAATAATAAATAAAAAAAAATTATATACCTAAATAAAATAACAATTAAAAAAAGATACAATATCCATTAAAGGGAGATAACCGCCAAGCCTTTCATACATTTAAAGAACAATTAAAAAAAATTATAATTAAGTTGAATATGCCCCATAGTTTTTTTTAATCTGGATTTAAAACTACTCCAAATGGAGTATGATTACATCTGTGTCTCAAAGTTATTGGCTAATGGTTAAGGGAGTGATTAACCCATGGATTGACCCTTAACTTTGACCTTTTTTCGAAAAATCTTAACTTAGACCCAATAAGTGCCAAAGTCAAGAGTATATCATGCTGTTTTATTTTTTTCTAAGTAACTACCCTATAGTGTGCAATCACTGCAATGGTTATTTTCGTGAGTCACTTATGGAGCAGATATACAGGTTGAAGATATGACAAAACCATGAGTGATTCACTAAATAATTAATGATAGCATATACCTAGTATCAAGTAAAATCCATTTTACATAATATTTCATGGGTTACTCAAGGCTTTAGAAGTAAATGATCATATTGAGTGGTGAAAGGCTGTTTGTTTTGAGCGACATTTAATAACTTTACAAGATGAGCCATTCAAAGTTTAATTTTAATAAACTAGTGTCCATATTTTGAACTGGGTGAGGTAACTATTTCTCAAAAAAAATCTCAATATAATTTTCAATAAAAACACAGCCCTGGCCTAAAAGATAATGTCAATATAGAAAAATGTCGCTTAAAACAAATATTCTTTCACCCCTCGATATAATTTGCACCAAATATTCATATCCTTGGACTTCGACCTCTATTCGAGATCAAACGAGTCAAATTTAAGAGGAAAAAAATCCCTGTTTCTTATAACAGTAATTACTACTAGGGTATTGTGAAAGTTTTAGGAAAATTTAAGGCTACACCTGTCAAAAGTGTCCAACATTAAAAAAAATAGCTCTTAAATTTAAGATAAATTTTTCAGTCCTCAACTTGGTTGGCTGGCTGCAGCTTGTGTAACTTCATTAAAGGCCTGTTCCAAACAATGTTTTAGTTCGGCAAAAGATACGACTAAAACGCTTTGTTCATCTCTGGACATTAGTTGGACCTGTAAATTTAAAACATTTATATCAAGTTTGGGCAAAATTTTTTTTTTTTTTTTTTCATAAAAAAATGAATATGTCCTTGTTAAACAAGTACATATACATCTTCCTACGTATAAATATATATGTATATTTTTTTTCTCTGTAAGGCTTTTCACCCATAAAGGATGTTGCAGCCGTTACTAATCAGAAACATTAGATTACACAGATTTAGTCACAAAAAAAAAACAAAATTCAAAAAATAGTCATATTCTTTATAATAGATATAAATATTAAACCATGAACCTGAGGATAATTCAGCCCAAGAAGAACTGTAGAAATGGGGTACTGTAAATTCTCAAACCTAAAATAAATGTTTAGCGCGTCCCTGATTGGACAACTAAACAGAACGTGATACGGCGTTTCCTCATCCCATCCACATTCGCAGAATGGGGACTCCACCATATCTATTCGGTATGATTTGAATAAAAACAAATTCAATATATAAGCGTCAAAATCTTGGCGCTAAATGACAGTAACATAATCTAACAGTTATTTTTGTAAATATATACCATGTTGAACCAAAAGCAAACCAAACTATCAAAATATTCTTGCACTCATATATACAAACTGTTTAAGAAGCTTCATAAATGCCCAGCATAAATTTTACCTTATAAAATACACAGATACACTAACACATACAAACAAATTTGTTCCTTTATTCATGTATATTGTATGCTCAAATGTATCGGCATACTACTATGAATATTAACGACAAAAGTAAAAAGAGATTTATAATTTGTAGGGAAACAAATTGTGAACGATAGAGTTGTTCTGACATTTTAGTTACTATTATAAATATTTTGATAGTCATGCCAGGTATAGAGGCAAGTATGGCTTGCACGCCACTGGTTTTAATAGTAGTAGTCAATTATTTGAACGAAAATTTGAAATTGGGATCGAAATCGAGTTTAAAGAGTAAGGCTTCAGGTACTATAGATAGTTTATAAACTAGACCATTAATTACTAGTGAAACTAGAACAAGTGTGTTAATATTTCTATTTTATAATGGAATTTCATCAAAAAATATTCACCGAAAAACTTTAATAAACCGAGTTTTTAATTTTTGAATCAAGGCACGAAGCACTTTCTAGGGGCCAGCAAACACAGAAAAATGTATTTGTCTATATTGCAACATATGTATATTATACCATAGTATGGTTTTTCAATCTGTAGTTGCCCAAGAAGCATTACAAAATAAAATAAATACAAAGGTACTAAACACTTACTTTATTTTGTGTACCAACATCTAGTTGATTGAGACAGTATGTGAGATGAGCATGATCCAACCAAGGTCTCCCATCCGGTGTCACAGGATGAAAGAGATAATCACGAAACAGTTTCAGCATATAACGGTCACCAGTCTCCGCCCATGAACCATCCATGTGAAGTCTGCAAAATTATATCAAATCATCATTTTTTAAATCAAAAACAACCCACTATTTTTATTTTAACTTAATAAAACTGATTTCAAAATCGTATGACATAGTATACAATTATTCACTCATATGTATTGCAGTTGCCTTTACAAATTGAAGAATTTGATAATATTCTATGGATCCCCATTAAATTACTCAAATCAGGACCACTAGAGGTACCACCCTTTCAAATAAAGAAAAACAATGATTGAAATTTGAAAATTTGGTAAAGAATCATTACTGAACATACATAAAAAAATACACACAAATTAACAACCTCCTCATTTTTGAAGTCTGTTTAAAACAGTTCGACCGTTTTGCAATTTAATACTTACTCAGGACGTTCATTCACAGTAGCAAGCTTAACAAGTAGTTTATACAGTCTTGAATTATCCAATTCTGAAGCGAATTGATCTTCCAGAGTGTCAGCTCTTCTTTGTAGGGCTTCTATCTGGGTATAGAATCTTGCACCAATCATTGGCATCAAATCAATCACGCTGCGTCTTGAACTTACATTTAACAGGTACCTGGAAACACGGAATTTTCAATCATAGTAAAGGTTTCCAATAGGAAGTTTTATGAATTCAAAGTTTTTATAAGATTAATAATTAAACATTTAGGGTAATTAAGGTGACATAAGAACACCAATAATTGCATTCATAGTTATTTTATAGTTTTCAATCTGTCATGATATCCAGAATAGAGAACATGCATGTGTGAGGGATATGACTAAAAAAGAATGATTTAGCGGTAAAAAAGAACGGCAATCATGAAAATACTTATTGTGAAATATTACAGTTTAATTAAAAATTTATTTGTTATCGGAATATTGATTAAATAATAATTTGAAATGAATTATGCACATAATATTAATGACATAAAGAGTCTGGAGTATTCATTATAATAATAGATGAAAATAAATCTCCTTACATAGTGAGATTTTTGAAGTCCTGGGAATATGTTCTTGTGAGCAGCAACACATCTTGTGGATTGAACGTTGGGGTGGGTGGTACACGAGATGCCAGCATCAGCACAATATGTCCCAGCGCAGTCAGATCCTCCTGCTGTGCCGTGTCTGTGTCAACTGATGACACATTACCCCCTCCCACTGCACTCGCTATCTCCTCCGCACCACACCATGACAGACGGACGCGCTCCCCGCTCACAATAACTCGACTAGCCTCCAGTTTTCTGAAAACATTCAAGTAAAAGTTTTACAAGAACATATCAACCATGATAAACGTCTAGAAAAATCATGTGGGTGCACAGAAGACAAATGTTTTTTTGCTTGGTTGTTTTGATCACCATTGTGTGCATGTGCAAACCATCTCACTTTTGGGGGCAAGTACCGTCAAACAAAACCCTCGTGATAACCCATATCATGGATATAATTATCTTATGTGTATAGAAAGTGTGACTTCAGAAGCTTCTTGAAAATCATTAGGCTAGAAGCTTCTCTTACACCATTGGGTAATTGGTCTCACAGTCAGCTGCGTGAATTGTGAACAAGTAAGTGTAGGAGGATGTTTGGTGTATTCAAAGCCAGATAAACGTGTTTTTGCATCCGGAGAAATATATTACAAACCGATAAAAAATTATTCAATGGGGTCTATCCTTTGTTTAACAGATTTGTTTACACTAACTAACAATAATAGACAGGTGCGAACTTTTAAGAGATACAGCATTGCCTTTGCAATAAATACACCAGAAAAAACACAAATAAAAAAAGAGAATGATCAATTTAACATGACATGTGACATTACAATTGTTGGATAAAACGTACAAATGGATAATAATAATGTACTACATTAGAATTACAATGTTAACTATAAATTGCCATATGCCAATTGGATTTTTAATAATTAGTATGAATAAAAAAAAAGTAATCTGGATTGATTTTCTGAATTTAGATGAATGAAACAGATGGTGCCTGACAGACACACACAAAAAATTATCCAATGACTAATGTACAATTGACAATATGAAATAATACCTGCAAGCTAAACCAGCTGCGTGTATATCCCGAAGTGCTGCAGTCAATTGAACAAGTAAACTCCATATTGTAGCTTCAGGGAGGAGGGCTTTTCCATGTGCAGCACGTAGAATTGTATTCTTCTGTAATTTTAATATTTTCTTTATAATACCCAGATAATTGTGGATTCTTCATAACAAATTTATGGACAAAATTATAATTTTGAAAAATAAAATGCAAAGAAAGTAATTCTTTAAAAAATATTACAAATTTTCTGAGTAAAAGAGAATACTTTCATCGATGTAAGTGTGAAACTGTATATTATGTTTGTTAACCTTATTATTTAATATTACAGAATGTTATTAAAAAAAATACATATTCATATTATTTAAGGTATTGAAATTTTGAAAGAAATACTTCAAATTATAGATATAATATGAAATAAAATTATGTGCATTACTCAAACATACTGCTAATGTATTTTTGATTATTCATTTCAATAATGTTTAGTTTGAATAACGGCAATTTCAAACTGAAAATGTCTGATATGAATGTAAACAATAAATGTTATTTATAAACGTGGATCATTGAACTCCAATTTTTTGATTCCTTTTCTTGTTTATAAACATAGATCAAGAGTTGAATCCAGATTTAACACAAATGTCAAATTGAATCGGTGACGGGTAGTTTAACACTTTGTTTCAACTTGACATTTCACAATTTTGAAGTAGCTATAACCCTTTTAAGGTTAAGGTGTTAGTGATAACGAGAAGGTTCTAGAGAGATGAGTGGAACACTGCAACAAATTGCTCAATAGAAACACCCAACAGGAAGAAGGCGAATCCTTAATAGAGGAATTACCAAATGACACCAACATATCCGAACCCACACAGAAATTAAATTAGCAATAAAAAATTTGAAGAACAACAAAGCCCCTGGAGAAGACACCATACCTAGTGAATTATACAAGCATGCTCCGGAACCTTTTACTGAGTTGATTCACCAAATAATATAACCAAATAGGAAACTATCAATGCGGATTCACACCAGGAAATGGCACGTCTGACCAAATCCTCGGAATAAGGCAGATACTAGAGAAATGACAAGAATATAATATAGACACTTATCATCTCTTTGTTGATTTCTGAGTAGCCTATGTTAGCATAAATCGAAAATGTATAAGATGATGATGGAGCTGGAAATACCTCGTGGAATAATCGTGGCTTGTAAGAACAACGATAAATCCAACCATCACCAAAGTTAGAATTGACAAAGACCTCTCTAAATCATTCCAAACATTCAACGGCTTGAGACAGGGTGACACTGGAATGCCTAGTGTTCAATACAGCACAGGAAAAGGTAATAAGAGACTCAAATATAGACACAAAAGGCACTATATTTTTCAAGTCTATCCAGCATTTAGCCTATCTTTGACGTCGTTCATACAAAGGGGAACTATATGAGATCTATGGAGAGCCCGATGTTATCAGTTCCATCAAGATAGGGCACTTGAGATGGGCTGGTCACATAATCTGAATGGATAACAACAACCCCACAAAACACCTCAGACTCTCTGTGCCACAAGGTCGAAGGAGACCAGGAAGACCAAGGACTCGATGGATGGACAGTGTCGATGTGGATGCATCCGCAGCAGATATTAGAAACTGGAGAACGAAGGCAACAGATAGACGGGAATAGATAGACGGGAATGGAGACTCCTGGATTCAGCCAAGGCCCACCTAGGGCTGTCAAGCTCATGATGATGATGATGACCCTTTTAAATAATATTGATTGGTTTTTTTACAAACAACACTGTAAATGTCTCCTTGGAATCTTAGAGAATAAACCAAACCAAAGACTAAACTGGTAAATAATAATATGTTGTATGTACCTGATGTGTGTACGGTCTCGGTGCATCAGGATCAGATGAGAATGTGTCTGTGAATGAACTCTGTGTGGTTAATTCACCGACTCTCTTCTTTAAATACTTTTGTTCCATTGTTGTACATCCAGGATGGTAATCATACACAAATATCAATGCTGAAAATTTAAGTACATCACACTTATAAAACAAATAATGAATAACTAAAATCTGAATAGCAATTTTCCGTTATTTATAAACTTTATAATTTCACAACTCTCCATAGGTGTGATTGTTTCTGTAAGCTTAATTGGTCTTCAAATGGAGAACTTAATATTCTTGTTTTACTTGTAATTAAAACTGTATGTTTACAAAATAAAATAAGTGTTGTCATGTTACGAAAAAGTAGCAAATGGATTATTATTTATAGTAACAATCATATGCTGCCAGCTCCCTAAATTTACTACATATAGAAACAAACACCGTTAAATTAGCTTACATTTTTTTTAACACTTCCTCTTGCACCCTGCGCAAGTGGCGAGTTTATTGCCGTTTGGCAATTCTCCCAACTAACCAGTGTTTCCAGCCCAGAGAAGCAATATTTGCGTGAGAAATGAATTTAAATAAATTTCTCCTCTTCTGAGAATTGAACCCAGGATGCCCGCATAGAAACCAAACGGCTTACCAATTGTGCCACGGCGGTCGGCTTTTGGTCAGGGACAATCAAAGCTGTCGCCAAATCATGGCAAAAAGGAAAAGATCACCTTTTGGGTGTGGCGAACAAAATACAAAATAAAAAAAAAAACATATAAATTAAAAAAAGAAGGGTAATTCAACCGGCGAAATCAAAACCCTAGTGATTACCCATATCATGGATATAATATCGTATGGAGTTCTATGACATCTAAAGATATTGTATAACTCCATATAATAATTATATCCATGATATGGGTAATCACGAGGGTTTTGATTTCGCCGATTGAACCGGACTTGCCCCCCAGATCATTGTGTAATATTTAATCTACCAAAAGGTGTGAGTTATGTTCCTAGTCAACTGCTGTTTTTCTTACTAGGGTCTCATAGTTTAATTGCTGAAACTAGACGGTGGAAAGTGGAAGGTGTTGAGCATCTATTTTTTTTGACCAACTTTATTTAAGCTTATATACACCTTCACGCTCGCATTGGTGCTGTTCACCTCTATAGTCACACAAGTTGCTTTTCCATAACAATTTTCGAGAGATTGTCTATTTCAATCTGTCAATTTATGTAATTTTGGTCACTCGCAGTGTATAAACTTATTTAAATACAATATAGAAAGAATGAACGATGAATGTCTTATAAAGCGTAAAGTGTACAAGGCCAGAATGAGTGGATTAAACGGTGAGGGTTGACCATGTAAACGTTTGTGCAAAATATTATCTGAATTTTGAAGATGAAAATGTAAGAAGCACAGACCTATAGACATGACATAAGCAAAAAAATTTGGTACTTGCCGCATTACTGACAATATAACGTATTTGAATATTTTTGGAATAAAAATTGAAACAGTACTAACATTAAAAACTAGCATTAAAAAGTACATGTTTTTAATAAATGGATTTAAATAACGAAAAGCAAATTTTTTTACCGCTATATTTATTTATTTTTTACTTCATGTACAATGGCAGGTTAATTGCCAAAGGCAATTTCTTCTAACCAAATATAAATGTGTCATTAATACCAATTTATATTTAAACATGGAATATGTTTGGGATAACCCCACTCCACCTAAATATGCGTACCAATCTCTTGGCCTAGTCAAGATTATAGAAGTGTAGATTGTAGATGATGCATAAATATGAATAAGGAAGTATTGTGTCAAACAACTTTAGGAATAACCTCACTTTCACACTGGACTACATTATATGTAAATTAAACTGTTATGATATAAATAAATAATTATTAAGTGAGAGCAGACCAAGGTACCTGACCAATGTCGCCGAGAAAGTCGCCACTCTGAAGTGGAACTTGGCACAACACATTGCCAGATACTCTGGTAGACCCAGCAAGTCCTGGAATGGCAGCCGAGACAGGGAAAGAGAAGTGTGGTACGTCCTCAGACACGGTGGTCAGAATGTATCAAGGGAGTGATTGGATGTGGTATGTCTAGGACAAGTGTAAAAAGAGAGGGGAGGTCTATGTTCAACTCTGGACGCAGACAGGCTGATGATGAAGAAGTAAATATTTCTACTCCCTAAGTGTTCCCTCAATAATAGCCAAAAGGTTTACAACAACTTGTGACGTAGAATTATTAACATATGACTTACAATTGTCTCCAAAAGCTTTGGTTGAGAAGACCTCCCTCAGACGAACAATGTTGGGGTGCTGTAGATATTTCCATTTGTCAATCAACACTGGACATTTGGTGGAGGACAGACGAAAGTCGTGGAACCTTCGTAGAACAAAGTGCTGACCTGTGTGGCGGTTGGTGGCCCGATAACACGAGTGAAGAGCTCCCATTGTAAATTCTTCTAGAGGTAATATATCCACGTATCTTTCAACTGCCGATGGCATATCGACTGAAACAAAAAAACTCGTAATCAAACTTTCTCTATAACTTCAATATTGTGATAAGTGTGGAAGAGATAAAAATAATAATGGAATTTGATATGTCCTCTAGTATATGTGGGTAGTCAGCTTCTAATACATCTATTACATAGTTATTCTTACTTATGCTATTGTTCACTAGTATTGCCAGTTATAGAGACCCGGGCTGCCACATTGATGGCATGGGTCGTTTGTAATGCCTCCGCGGGGTCACTTTTAAGCCGTTCTCACTTCCCCATGGTGGCTGGGGGTTGCAGTACTACCTGGCACACACACATTACTCTGGTATGGTCGTCTGCACTCTGTTGGGACAGTCTTCCTCTTTTATTTTATTTTTTATTTTTGTATTGATTCTCGGGCAGCTAACAGGTACTATGTCAAATGTTAATTTAACATGCACCCAATAACAAGTTGCCACATTCTGGAGACTTAAGATATTTATCGTCTCACAGGACCAGACTGAAAACACATAGCTGCAGGTCTTTGTGAAAACATGGCAAAGCCTTATTATAATGGACCCTTTTGACGGTGTATTGTAATCAAGTCCTAATCCTACTGCCTGAGGTGAAAACACTTAGATTTTCAACACACTAACATTATTACTAAAACTTACGTAATGGACAATTACTTAAACATAAATAAATATTACGCTCCATTAGGACTGTAGACAAGGAAGAGTCCACTGTGGAAGCAAGCAAGTGTTAAGAGTAAATAGATAAATATATGTAAAAGGTAGATCTGGGAGCAATTCTGGTCAACCGGCGGAATCAAACCATCCATGTTTACTTATATCATGGATATAATTATCTTATGGAGTTATATCTGAAGATATTATAGAACTGCATAAGATAATTATGATATGGGTAAACTTGGATGGTTTTGATTTCGCCAGTTGACCAGACTTGCCCCTCAGATTGTTTCAAATACAAGACAATAGTTATAAGTTACGATACTTTGAAGACTTCTGTTGTTTGTTGTCTAACATATATAGCCCATCTCTCTTGTTAGGAGCCATTTGGAGTTTGGATCCGTGGTTTGGAATCCTCACTATAAAACATATATTGACAGAATCAAAAAAATCCAGAGAAAGTTTGCTTCATATCTTGATTTTCCCCTTGGTTTATACTTAATTAACTATGCTGAATCAATCCATTACCATAATTTGGTAACTATGACGAACTGCAGGACCTTAATTGATATTATATATTTGTTTAAGTTGGTTAATAATTTTGTAGATAATACCTCATACTTAATTGCTTTAAAAATTGCTTTCACTGTCCGAGCAGAATAACCAGATATCCTAACATTCCAAAATTTTGCGAGCTCTCTCAGTGTGTTTAAGACTGTTATTTCCTCCAATCTTTTGTAATATTTTGATTTAAACAGCTTTAATGTTTTGTATGCGCTAGTAAATTTAGTATGTATTAATTGTAAATTTCTGTAGTTGAATTATCCCATTGAGTAATGCATGGAGTTTTCACTGGTCCACTAACAAAGCAATGTATGTACTAATATTGTTAATTTATAAATTGTGCATGACTGTATAACTCTATTAAATAAAATAAAATATTCTGGAACCCTCAAAGACTCAGTCGTATAACTAACTTAGACATTTAAGAAGATTGCATTGAAACATAATTGTAACAAAACTAACAAGAAATACTCACCTGGATAATTTTGTGAGTCAGGTTGGACCAGGGATATTTCATTCTTCAGTAATATTTCAGCTCGAACTTCTTCGGGTATATAAAAAGATGCTAATCCTGCAACAACAAAATTAATTTGTAGGTAATATAATTTGTAGGTTGGTTAATAATTTTTATCGCTCAAGCTAGCAAGTTTAAAAATTAGGATAAAATGTTAGATTTTATGATAGTTCTTCTATTTCTATAATATGATAATCTATACATGAAATTAATTGATTTCATTAAAATCAATCATTATTTTGTATTATATAAAGTATTTTACAATTACTTTTAATAGATGTTTATTTTAATGAACATTTTTTAATTATCGTTTTTAACACAATCAGAGCAAAAATTATATTCTTCAAACAAGCTATTATTGTTTTCCCAATTCCAATTTTATTTTTAAATTAATTAAAGAAAATTGTTAGAAGAGATATTAAAAAAAATATGACGGTTAATGTAATACTGAAAAAAAATATATTAAAGTTAAATTCAAACTTTTATTGATCCAACTAATAAGCTATATATTTTATGGAGTTTTATCTACAACTTACTTTAATTTAAAAATTCTGACATGTACAATGAAAATAAGGAGATAATAAAATATAACTTCCACAAAATATATCTGCCTTATAGAGCATGTTGTCAAATGCTTGGGACCAAATTTATTGTTCAAGTACGCCGCTACGCTGCAAGTTCTAAATTGAAATTTCAGTTAAACAAGAAATAAATCAAGGGCCCACCCTCAGCTAAATATATAAAATCCCTAATTATGGCGAGAATTCTAGCAAAACCTGAGCTTTGTAAGAATCCGGTAGACATTTTAATGTTTTCGTTTTTGTACTTCCCAAGATGCCCGCATTGCATTGCATTGCCTGGCATTCAATACCGATAACAGTGTATCTTTAGTGTAACTATGTTTAATCTACATTATCATTTTTCTTGTCTTTGTAGTGTCATCACTGACTTTGTGACTATGGCCCAAATTAAAATATATCATGATTTTGTAGAAAAAAACATTTGATAATTGAATAAAAAAATCTCACAAAAAAGAGGCGATATATTATAATGATTTTAGTTAGTTTGAATGTAAATGCATTTCCATTACTAACAAATTCACTTTTAACTGTTGCAGTTGTATGTGATTTTTCAAAATTTGTTTCAAATTATTTCTTACCAGTTTTTCCAGGTGAAAGTCAAAATATTGACTATTTTGTTGAAATCAATAAAACAGTACGATTAATACCTGACTTTAAGTTACTTGGTAGTGAAGATACATGTGTGGGTGTTCCTGAATACATTGGCGGCATTGCAAATGCTCCAGTGGACTGTCCTACCACTGGTACTTGTGTATCAAGGGAGCCACCACTCTGTGACATGGTGTCTGCATTTGTAGAATAGAAATATGTAGTTCCGCCAACATTCTCCTAAAAACAAATTGATTATTTCTCTCAAACCAAAAATATTATTTAATACTAATTATTACAACCTTCCTAAAATGTAATGTACGCATATTGTTTATAAACTAGAATTTTTACTGTACATATATAAAGATTATTTAATATGTACACTTGTTTAAAATTTGATCTTTTGCAGGTCCGGATATACCAAAGGTTCAAATTGCAGAACACTGATATCAAAAAATACATGTTGTCAACAAAGGGATTTAAATTTCGAAAGGCAAATACGTCATTAATATCTAATTTATATTTAAACATTGAAAGTTTTTGCAATGCCTCCCCGTTCCACCTCGATTAGTGAAACGATCCCCTGACCTAAGGTCGTAGCTTATGTCAGCTCTGCATATTCCTTACTTTGTGATTCAAACACTTACAAAAGTAGTAATTACTAACAAATAATTATTTTGTGAAATGAAGTTTTATTATTTACGAAATTGGGCAAATATATAATTAATTGTCACACATTTTGAAGAGAAGGTTTGGTGAATTTTAAATTTAGTGCTCCACATAGATGCGACCTTGCTTTTTGCTAGCATTTTATTATAAAATTTCAAATACAGGCATCAAACACAAACATTTTATGAAATTCACTCAAAGTATCGTAGGGCATGTTCATGTTTGGTGCCAACTTCAAAAGGTGATTTGATGTAAAAATAAATATTTTATAACCTTAGATTTTGTGTTAGATGTAAAAATGACATGCTTTATAGTTAAATTAGGTATTTATTTTATTTGGCACATTCTGAAGACTTATGATATTTATCGCCCCACACAGATCTAGACCAGAACACGCAAATAAAATTGCGTTTTCACCGGAAATCAAACCCAGGAACTTAGGCTCAGAAGCCAAATATCAACTATATTTTATACTTTGCAGTTCATTTCATATGATTTTTAAGTTCTGATGAATTTATTTTTTGTTGCATTGATTTTAACCAGTCGTTTTTAGTTAGTATTTTCTATTTCTTAGTAAATACTCTTGTAGAGTGTGATATATATATATATATATATATATATATATATATATATATATATATATATATATATATATATATATATATATATATATATATATATATATATATATATATATATACATATATATATATATATATATATATATATATATATATATATATATATATATATATATATATATATATATATATATATATATATATATATATATATATATATATATATATATATATATATATATATATATATATATATATATATATATATATATATATATATATATATATATATATATAAATAAATTTCTATAGATTCATAAAATATGAAGACACTGTTAACCTGGTGAACTTGGGCTGCTGATGATGATGCCATTTGTGCTGATGTAACAGGTATATGATGTGTGGGTGATGATTCTGTGGAAGAGTTTCGTAAGTCCTTTAAACCGGTGTAAAATGTTCCTGGTATAAATTCAGCATTAACCTTTAAATAAACGAGAGATTATAATAACATTATGTGATAACAATTTAAAAATTTATTTAAAATAATAAAACCAATTTTGTAAAAATAGCATAATCTAGTGTATCTAGGAAACCAATGGATATGTTAAGAACTACCTAAAATTAAGTAATTCCTACCAAGGCCCTCTGGATTTGTTCATTTACCCCTAGACAGGACGAAAGGTAGGAAAAAAAATGGCCAACATATTTGTCGTATGGAGTTTGACAGCTATCATTATTAGCAATTAATCTTTTTTCACACATTTAAAATACGTCCAGCAGAAGTCACACGAAAGCAGAATAAATGCTGTTGAAATGAGATCGCTTAGAAGAATCTGCAATAGAACGATGTATGACAGGGTAAGAAATGAGAACATAAGGAAAGAATGTAAGATGAAGAAAGATATCATTAATATAATGAAAGTGAACACACTGAGATGGTTTGGCCACATGGGTAGAATGAATGAGGAACGCCTATCGAAGAAAATATACAATGCGGATAGGATTGGATTGAGGCCGGGGCCGCCCAAGAAAGGGATGGCACAACCATGTGAACGATATTCTGAAAGAAGGAAATGTTAGAAGCGTGTACAATAGACGAACATGTATGAGACGATGCATGAATGTTGACGAAGGGATAAATGTGTGCCAGGATAGAAATATATGGCGTTCGGTTCTCTTTGCCTACCCCGTAAGGGACATGGCGTGATGGCATGTATGTATGTAATAAAATACACTTTGTATATAATAAAACTAGATTAAAACATAAATCCAATAAAACAATTCAATAATTTATTCAATTCAATTCATATATTATGCGACGGTTCATTCCTTGCTTATTTATGGAATCGTTGGTTGGGGAGGAGCATATGACAATATTTTAAACCAAGTTAGAGTTGTACAAAAGTTAATCATAAAGGTTATACATAAGAAAACACGCACTTTCCCCACTACAACACTATTTTACATATTCAAAGTACCCAAAGTAGATAATATTTATAAAAAAGTGTCTATTTTGCAAATTTTCAAAGATAATGTTTTACAAAAAATTGAAAAAAAAAAAGTCTGCGATTCCAAAATGATTTTAAAATACCCAAATGTAATACAGGACAATTACAAAACAACTACATTTATTTGGGAATAAAATGTTTCAATTGCCTCCCAAATGAAATAAAGCAGATAAAAGAATTTAAAAAATTTAAACAAAAATTAGAATTGTTCTTAACTTCTAACTTCTAAAATATTAATTTCGATTTTGTTTGTTTGATTTGTTTCAATTGCCAGTATTTTCTTTTTTTTATTTCTAAATATGAGTTTTGGTATGTTTGAATAGTCTATATTGCTCATTTTTCAATTTATTTTCATGTATTTCCTTTTGTTTTATTTGAATATGTATTTAGATATGTTTACTCATTTGTATATTTCTCATATTCATTTATTTTCAAACTTTTTTAATGTTTATTTGATTTTTTATTCATGTTGATTTGATTTAATTACTCTATTGTTGACTTTGTTTAATTGCTTTGTTTTGATATTTTTTTTTTTTATATAAGTGATTTCCCTCATCAAGCACTGAAAGATTGTAATCTTTTTGATGAGGCACTGCAAAGAAAAATTTGTAAAAATATTATTACCTGTGAATTATCTCTTAATTTGTTATTGTAAAATTATTATGATAAATAAATAAATTTATGAAAATATAACCACAATTATAAGTAAAAACAAGAATGACAAATTTTAGGCCGTATTTGTATTAAATCGAATATATTTTTTAATTGCATATACGCAAACATTGGATTTTTTTCCCTGTCGGGAATCAAATGATGTTTTTATTAACATCTCAATAGAGACGAAGTTGGGATATCATAGAAGAACCAGAAATTCAGGCACCTACAGGGCTTACGACCTGTCATCGGCTGGTTTACGTGATCGCTTTATGCGCTTCGCTTTATCGCTTTATGATCGCTTTAAATAAATATATATATATATATACATATATATATATATATATATATATATATATATATATATATATATATATATATATATATATATATATATATATATATATATATATATATATATATATATATATATATATATATATATATATATATATACCCTTGATTACAATTTTCAAATAAACCAACCTACTGAAACCAACATACAACAACAACAACAAAATTTAGAATTTTGGTATAGGTAGGTACATACCTACCTGGCACATACTAAAATGTTGCATATTTATTCCATACTTATTACAAATATCGACTTTGTTGATTTTTAATTTTTTTTCATTTCTATAGTTAAAATTAAATACTCATACTAATATTTTAGAGTGTAATATTTTTTTAAGATAATGTAGTAGGTACATGTAATTCAATAGAAGGTAATTATTATGTAATATAGGTGTATGATTTTTAATTATTTATTTAATAGCAGTGTTTTAAAACAACGGTCATAGATCACAATATCAAATTTGATATATTGTTATATCTTATAATGATTAAATGAATAAACAGGATTTTAAAATATATTTAGGCATTTATTTTAAAATCTTCATAAATTATTTTATTTTCAATAGCAGTAGACTTTTATTGGTAAGACTGTTAGTTTACAATCTATCAATGTGAGTTCAACATTAAAATTATATACATTATTTACAAATAATATTCCTTCTTATTAATCTACTTGATTTTTTAAAACTCTTTCAAGTTGTTGTTGAAATGATTATTGTTGTTATAAGCTAGTTAATGCCCTAACAAGGCGAAATAGGCCTATCGCGCAGAATAAAAAAAATAATGTAGAATCAAAAAGTCTTAACTTTTAATTATAGATATAACTTATAATGGAATTTTACCAAATGAAAACTTCGTGGATGATTAATTATTGTTGTTGTTGAAAAGTTTGAAAGATTCTGAAAAGACTTGCAACATTGTTAAAATTAGATTAAGCACTCAGCTTATTGTTACTCAATATTTTATTAATTTTTTTTCCAACATGTGCAATATCACCAGAATTATTTAAAATATATAATGATAATTAGTAAAAAGTACTGTGTACAATATAACTATATGCTCATGTTGACAATTTCAGATCTTTGAAATTGAATACTATTCCAAAGATAATTATTTTACATAAACACTTATCTATGTATCTTTATAATCTGAGTTAGTTTGAAAATTTTTGATGAATTTCAGCTAAAATTGAATAAACAAATAAGTTGACTTATTGGTATTTAATAAAAATAAATATATACCTTTTTCAATTCCTTGGGAGACGATGGAACAATTCTTCCTATGGATGGTATAGAATTAGTTATAGGTGCACGGTTCTAAAAAAGAAAACCCCTCATTGAAGTACCTTAAAACCATTTATATACAGTACTTAATATAAATACACCCATAAATGTAAAAATACAAACACCTTTTTACATTTTGTGCGTCCGATTATCACAAGGCTCTTTTTAATATTATAGAGAATTTCATATTTATAATTATTTGATTCATTTAGTATTGCATATGTATGTATTTAATAGCGTAGAGCTGTAAATGATTTAAATTCAAAATATAACAGTCAAATTAAATCGAACAATATTCATAAAATATTCTATTTAGTCCTTCAACATACATCTCATCCAATGTAATAATACATACACAATGAATTTGACGGTCCTGACATAACGGAACATCTCTCCTTCAACATATGCCCCATTGCCTCATACACAAAGCCCACTTTTATTTCATATACCACACCGTAATAATACATACACAATGTTGACTGTCCTGATATAACGGAACATCTCTCCTTAAACACACATTCCATCGCGTCGTAAACGAGGCCCACTTTTATTTCACAAACCACACCGTAATAATACATACACAATGCAGTTGACTGTCCTGACATAATGGAACACATCTCTCCTTCAACACACGACCCATCATGTCGTACATGAGCCCACTTTTATTTCACATACCACACCGTAGTAATACATACACAAAAAACTCTCATATGTATAATGAACACTTAACGGTGAACATCTGGGGTCTTTCTCATTTACCACTTCAATTAGTTCAGAGGGGCAAGTCTGGTTCGACTGGCGAAATCAAAACCCCAGTGATTACCCAAATCATGGATATAAATATAGTATGGAGTTCTATGACATCTAAAGATATTGTAGAACTCCATATAATAATTATATCCATGATATGGGTAATCATGGTGGTTTTGATTTCGCTGATTGAACCAGACTTGCCCCCCTGGATTAATCCAAAACAATGAATAAATTGTACCAGACGATTGTAATATCGAAATTGATTGGGACTTATCCGAGCTTGCAGATATATATTCTCTCTCTGACACTTACATATATACACACATTCACACACACACACACACACACTATTCTTAAATACAATAAATATAAATATATTTCAAAATGTTAAGTACGCAAACACAACAGTTAAAGTTTATTTTAAATGCTGTGGAAATTTTTAATTTGTTTTAGTTTTTATTATATAATACATCTGTAAAAAAGGTATACTGTAAATTTCCTGAATATATATATATATATATATATATATATATATATATATATATATATATATATATATATATATATATATATATATATATATATATATATATATATATATATATATATATATATATATATATATATATAAGTTACCGCATTCTGGAGACTTACGATATCAATTGTCTCACAGATCCAGACTGAAAATACAATTTAAAAATGTGTCTCTGCCGGGAATCGAACTTGGTAAGCAGTCAAATACCTAAGCAACTGAGCCACAAAGGCCGACACTGATCTCAATAATAAAAATAAATAGCCAGACTTCACATTACTAAAAACTAATAATAATATTCACCAAGAATCAAATTCCATGATTTTATATATTTAGATATTTGATACAATATATCATACATACCATCACGCCTAAAGGGGGTAGGTAGAGAGAATATATTTCCATATACCATATATACTAGCAAACATTCAATCAACGTCCCATAGATGCTCACTAATTACTCCATCTCTATGTAGAGTGTACCTTTGCATAATTTTTTGATAGCCAAGTATTTAATTGCACAAGTTACAATTTGTCCTGAAACGGATCATTTAGACCAGTCACAAATGATCGCAACCTACCAATGGAAGCCAACGTTGCCTTTCAAAACGTAATCGTACTGCCAACCCTGACGCATGCAAGTGAAACATGGACAAGCAGAATAAATGCAGTTGAAATGAGATTGCTAAGAACAATTTGTAATAGAGTGATTTATGACAGGATAAGAAATGAGGACACAAGGAAAGAATGTAAGATGAAGAATGATTTGATTAATAGATAGAAAGTCAACACATTGATATGGTTTAGTCACTTGGAAAGAATGAATAAATAACGCCTGAGGAAGAAAATATACAAAGCTGAAAGGAATAGAATAAGGGGTTGGGAGCACCCAAGAAAGGGATGGCATGACCATGTGAAAGATGGAAACGTAAGAAATGCGAACAACAGACGAACATGTATGAGACAAATGTGTCAAGATGGAAAAATGTGGCGTTCGGTTCTCTTTGTCTACCCCCTGAAGGACATGGTGTGATGATATGTATGTAGGACTCGACAAACAAGAGATTGCGGGTGACAGTTTAATAAAGCGTTGTTAAAAATCTATGTATGCAAAGGTCAGGGAAGAAGTGACACGTAATTCATTGCACAATGTCAAAAGCCAACTAATTTTATTGGTTAATACAAATTAGAGTATTTTTCTGCACTAAAATTGGTTTATGCACAGGATATGTCAGCCGCAATCCTTCGCTGGGCGAGGTATATAATTTACCATAAAAACAATAATGTACATTCACCCCTGGGGGGCAAGTCTGGTCCAGCCGGTGAATTAAAAACCCTCACAATTGCCCATATCATGGATATAATTATTATATGGAGTTCTACAATATCATTAGATGTCATAGAAATAGAACTCCATATGATAATTATATCCATGATATGGTTAATCATTAAGGTTTTGATTTCGCCGGTCGGACCAAATTTGCCCCCCCCAGTATTCATTTATTTACTATCACCATTCATTTTATAAAATTAAAATACAAAACTTACCTTAGTATTATAAATTTTAAAATGTGTATAAAATGCATTCTATATTTATACTTATATTAAATTTAAAAATTGTTATGAGATTTTAGATTTTAAAAATACATGCCATGGAATATAAATTGAATATACAAATTTTGGCATGCAATATAAATTGATAAATAATGTAGCATGCGCTTGAAATACTTGTACTTGATATACATTCATTAGTTAAATGAAAAAAAACTTGAGCAGTTTTGTATGTCAAGTACATTATTTAGTAAGTGCTGTTGCAACTTTCAGTCAAAATAATGATATTTATGTTCTTTTAATTAATTGAATACAATAAAGATATAAAAATAAACCCTGACACATGTTGAAATTAAACTTCTGAAAAATTTATGAAATTTTTTTTTTAATTGATTTTTGGCGTTCCATATGAAAATTATGAAAAATTATAGCTTACAAAATATGTTGGTTGCTATTATATTATAGTCTATTCAAAATTTGTTTAACGTAAACAGATGGGCGGTGGCAGAGCGGTTAGTGCGCTGTGTTAGTAATCCAGTGGTCGCGAGTTTAAATCCTGCCACGACTAATTTCATTCACCTATAGTACAAGCATTTATGCTTAGTTTAGAGAATGTATAAGGATGTGTATGCACTTGTTTCAAGGACATATTCATTATTTTTAAAAAGAACAAATAAATTTACTTCATTAATTTTAAAATGTCTACAAAAGTGTGTACTTTATAATTTAAAAATAGTATTTAACTCAAATTTTTACAAATTAGCTATGGAGTTCCATCAAGATTTTACGTTGAAAGTTAAATGAAGAAAAAAATTATCAATTATTTATATAAAACAAATGTATTGCATTTATTTAAAGGATATCGCTGGTTTGTGAGAATGTCAAAACAACTCAAAATTGAACCAAGTATATACAGAACGAAGGGTTATCACTGATGTTTTAACAGAACAATGACAGACAGAGATAGCGTCGTTATTCATCCGAGACAAAATACTCTAATGTGTCCAACCTCATGTTAGTCAATTTGTGTGAATACAGTCATTTTTACCATTCAATAATTTATTATGTCAAGAATACATACTGTCAAATTAATGATTAATGACACATCTCAATAGAGAATGTGCATGTGTGAGGGATATGAATAAAAAATAATGATTTAGAGGTAAAAAAATAACAGCAATCACGAAAATACTAATGAAAGCTGTGAAATATTAGTTTAATAACTATACAAATTTCATTTTTCATCAAAATTATAAACGGTCTGTCATTGGTTGATCACCTTATGACGCCACACATCACAATGGATAATTCATTTTGACGTATTGTCTATAGCGTGAAGCGTTTCACTGAGTGTTTTCACATATTACAATTATTTACATTTCAATTATCAATAAAAGCAACACGGTACATATTTAAGGACAATCAGACAATGTCCCTAAAGTGAATGAACAAATGAGATGCTTTTATTATGATAATCTGGACTTTTGCACTTTGCGGTATCTTAATAGAAAGGTAAAAATGTTTTAAAATATAACTGAAGATATTCGCTAACTTTTAAGTTGGGATGTAATAAAATAATATTATTTGTAACTAGCCGAGAGAGACAAGTTGACTAAACTCACTAACAGAATCTATCTATCCTTGTCACATGCACAGATAAGATAGAAGTAAACATAAGTGCATTTCATTCTAACAACGCGACATTGTTTTTTTTTTATTTTGTCTTTATTACGTATACATGGGTATCAACGTTCCCTCTAATTTTTCTATTGTGTGTGCGGAACTTCGATGCATCTGTACAGTGGCGGTGCGATTAATTTACACCCCCCCCCCATAAACATTCATTTTTCATTAAAATATATATATTTAGGGTATTTATTAATAATAGTGATTTTATATAATTACAACACTAACAAAGATAATTTTTAAATAAATAAAAAACATAACTTATTTATTTCAAAAATTGACTGTGCGGAGGGTAAAACATGTGTGCGGACACATTTAAGGTACCAGTTCGCTGCGCGACTGAGACCGGAGACCAAGACAGGTGACAGATACGCGAGACCGATTCCGTGAATTGACTGTATGCAATTGTATGAACACCAGATTGCGAGCGAGACCGAGACCGGAGACCGAGACCGAGACGCGAGACAGGAGACCGAATGAGAGTCTCGAGTGAGACCGAGACACCAATAGTCCTGGACAATTGGTGTCTCGGTCTCGCTCGAGACACCACTTGCGAAATTGTAGAAAAAACGTCTTTTTCTGACGAAGTCATTAATTAATTTATATTAACTATTATTTCCTATTATAAACCAATAATTTATTTTATGATTTTTATATACCTACCTAATTTGATATTTTTACTAGTCTGTTTTATATAAAAAGTAAAAAATCCTATTCTAATTTCTATATTTCTTTTTAAGAAAAATATTTTATGTTTTTTGATTATAATAATATATTTAATAAAAAAATATTAGAGGATTATGTATAATATGATACGTATTATTAATTAATAAATAAATAAATTATACATATCTATTGTATACTTTCATTGAATAAAAATTTAAAAACTAAATTTTTCAGTGCATGAGAGAATTCTGTACCTATACGGGTAACAATAATGATCTCTGTTCAATCAATATTATCGAGGTAGTCGTTGGAGTCACGTTTGTTGCGTTCTGGAAAGGTATTGATCCTCAGTGTTATGAATAGCCATGCAATATTGAAGTTACTATTGGAAGAAGAAGAAGACGATGATTTACTGTTGTATTATTATTACTAGTTGCATGTAACACATGAGATCCAACTGTCGATTGCGATAGTATGTATAGTTGAAGAATAAGTACCAAACTATAAACACAAATCCCAATTATTGAATATTTTAAGAAATTTTGTTTTCTATACAACACATGGCTCAAAATCACCAAGGTGGAAAATTTGCTTCGCCAGCAAATTAATTATTGAAATCATAAACTTACTGACTAAACGAACATGATAAAATACTACGATTGATTGATTTTAGCTGTACATCATACAATATGTTTTAAAAGTACATTAAATTTTAAGTTATTTTTAAATATTTTTTTTTTTATTAAGTTCACAATAACATATACAAAATATAAAACAAACTATATAGAAAAGATGCACAGTAAGACAAAACAAATTTCCCTTTACTAGAGTGCAAGCACTCATGTGTAAAGGAGACAATTTAATACAGAATACACAAAATATTATACATACATACATAATTATTATCTATACAAAAAGAAGTTAATATAATTTACATATCAGTCAAATAATAAGTTTGATTTATTCTTTATTTTTTTTTTTTTAAATCATTATGTTCAATTGCCAGTCTCAAATCTGTTTTCAAGTTGGTTGAACCACACCACCCCATTGTACGTGTAGTAGTGCTGTGTTGTGTATGTATGTGTTAACGGGGTACACAGTTGACCCATTATATTATGTCTATCACTCGCCACACGTACAAAGGCATGGTGCGACCTTCCAATGTCTTTATGTATTTGAAATAGCACATTTTTTTTATAAATATTTTAAAAAAGATGACACTTGAAAATCACGAAATAGTTGCAAAGTTGGGTAGTCGATGGTTTTTTATTCATAATTTTTATTATCAACCTTTGTGTAATTTCTAGAGGCAAAATGGATGTTTTATACGCCCCCCCCCCCCATGCAAAAATGCCATATTGCATTATTGAATGGGCGAAAGCGTAATACACATTTTTAAGTAATTTTAAGTTGAGAATGTTTCTAAGGTTAATAAATATGTAAATAAGCTTTCTTAATCTGTTTATAGTGTTATTTATTTGAGTTTTCCATTTAAGGTTGCTGTCAATTATTACTCCTAAATATTTTATTTAATTTTTATTTGTTATATATAGACAATCATATACGAAATATGTATACGAAAAGTCATTTTGGGAACGCGTCCTAAAGTACGATCTTAAAGAAGAATCTCCATGAAATTATTTAAAAATAACAATATTTTATAATTTATCTCACTTAATATCCCGTATTTTTTATCAAGAACTTTAGTTTGAAACGATTATTTAAAAATACACTAATTTCAAATAGAAATTAGCTTAAATATTTTGTCCGAGAGTGCACGCGTCATTTTCGGGAACGCAGCTGTGATTGGCCGAAAATAATTTAGGGTGAATGCAGCCATAACGTAACTGACCTCAGGAGTGAGTGAACATAATAATTAAACTGGCTGTCAGTGTGTTTATCGTCATTTTAATTTTAAATTTAGTGGTAAGTACCTTTCAATTCATTATTCGCAGAGCGTACATCAATTATTCATCAACACGGGAACACGTTTTTTAAGTTTTAAATATAAATGAAATACTTTTAGCATTATAGTAACAAAGTAATCTTAAACATTTCACATTAACCGTATTACCCCGCGACAACGATGGCCGCTTTCAATATGACGCACGTGTTTTTTGATATCTGGTAATTTTAGATACTCAGATATAATAAATGAATACACGCATTTTCACTTAACACAGTTTATTATAATCAAACAGTAATTATATTAACAGAGAGAAGTACAATTATAAAGTTATATATCCAAGAACCACAAGGTGAGAGCACTGTCGTTGATCAAAGCAAAAAGCCCCTCCAAAAACCCCGACATACCTTTATATTTAAACCCGAAGATTTCCGAATCATATATTCGTATGATATCGTAATTCGCTATACACCTTGCCTGATACCAGGCGCAACATCAATATATTACATGTTTATTAAAATTTGTCATTTCGTGAACGTTCCCGGACATGATGGCACGTTCTCGAAATGACGACGATGTTACCGGAATGGTGATTTTGATTTCGTAGTGGATTCCTCTTACAATTTTTCGTAAACTTACTTTCTTTGTTATGCTTATATCATTTCCAATACATTGACATACGTATTGTATTTTTTTAATAGCAATATGGAGACTTCCGCTGCAGAAAAAGATTAAAGGAGAACAAACAAATAAATTAAAATGGATAGTGCGGCTTAATTGCGCCAAAGAGAAATGGTCAATGCTAGGAAAAGACAATTTTTAGACAAGATGATTGACAAACAGAGAGAAATTAAAAAGGCTAAAGACAGGGAATATTATAATAAGAAAAAATCTGACAAAAAAGTAAAGAAAATTGCTGATATGAACAAGCGTAAGAAGCGAAAGCAGAGAAAAGATCCCGAAGATGTCGTGAGTAAAGAAAAAAACAGCATACCACAAACTTTGGATGCCATACCAGGTATTGTGAGCATCACAAAAATTTCTTAGCAAAGAGGGCTAGAAGTTTTGATAAAAGTATATCGATATGAACATTTTTAAAAGGAAATAAAACTGTCCATGCTGTCTAGTCTTTGTTAGCTCAGTGAGATATATAGATAATTTTATGCCTGCTATAGAATCTCCTATTTCTAAAGAGCCCATGGTTATAGATGATTTGGAAGATCTGTTGAAATTAAAGAAGAGATACAGCATTTATAAAAGCATTTGCAACTCATTTTCGTCAGATGACGAAGATCAAAAATCAGTTTTATTTCGTCAACATACATAAAAAATAGTTGGCACTGCAGCAAGTACATCTTATGGCCAAGAACACATACATCCAAATTTCATATGCCCTGGTACATTCTTATTAATAACGGGTGTTTTTTTTAGAGGTATAGAACTTTAAGATGGCAACACTATTTTAACTGGCGGCCATTTTGTTAGCTTTCAAGTGATTTGTGTTTAGTTTGGTTTGGCATTTCAACATGAATAAACTGACGCCTGAACAATGCTTCCAAATAGTGCAAATTTATTTTGAAAATAATGGTTCTGTTCGAAATACGTATCGTGCACTACGTCCATTTTACGGCCAACATAATTGTCCATCAGAGCAATTAATTCGAATAACTATGGACCGTTTTCGTAAAAGTATAAACAAAATAAACAAAACTGCCGAATTTGGAGTGAAGATAATCCTCAAGTGTACGTTGAGACACCGTTACATCCAGAAAAACTGACTGTTTGGTGTGCTTTATGGGCTGGTGGAATCATTGGTCCGTACTTCTTTAAAAGTGATGCTGGCCAGAACGTTACAGTCAATGGTGACCGCTATAGAGCCATGATTACTGACTTTTTAGTACCTCAATTGAAGAACCATGATGTGCAGGAGCTGTGGTTTCAACAAGACGGCGCAACATGTCACACAGCTCGTGCCACAATTGATTTACTGAAGGAAATGTTTGGTAGCCGCATAATTTCACGTTCCGGACCCGTGAATTGGCCTCCAAGATCGTGCGATGTAACGCCGCCAGACTATTTTCTGTGGGGATATGTGAAGTCTCAGTCTACGCCGATAAGCCCGAAACGATCGACAACTTAGAGGATAACATTCGTCGCGTTATTGCCGATATACGGACACAAATGTTGGAAAAAGTGATTAAAAATTGGACCTCCAGATTAGATTACGTCCGAGCCAGCCGTGGTGGTCATATGCCAGAAATCATATTTAAATTATAATGCCAGAAAATAATCTTTTGAATAAAGTAAATTTCATGTCAATTTTAAAAATTCATCCTTGTTTTATTCAATGTCAAAGTTCTATACCTCTAAAAAAAAACATCCTTTATAAGTCCTTACTCAAAAAAGAAATTCCAATTATTTATAGATATATTGCTACCTGCAAGACTTATCGATGGGGATGATGAGGAAATTCTATTAAATTTCTTGTAATCTGTGCGAGACAGTAACAGAAAATTTAAACTGGAATAACTGACCAAATAATTGGTATTATATCAACCTTGATCTCAACACTATTACTGAAAAAGAACAGAATCTAGAATATTATCATTTCGATACTTATATTGACGTATTCGAAAAATTTAAGATTTGTCTTATATTTTGTTTTAATTTTCTATTGTTTCTTTAATTTGATTGTATTACGTATGACTATTTTTTAATGAATAAAGCATAGAATTATAATGTACAGAAGCCGCTTGTAGTACAAATTTCGAATTCAAATGTATGCCAAGTTTTTTTTACATGTGTGTGTGAGGCGGTAGATCGGTTGGTCTACGTATTATGTAGGTGTGCGTATCGGTAGGTGTGCTTATCGGTGGGTGTACGTATACGGTCGGGCGAGTGAAATTCGTCTGTTTCAGCGTAGTTTTAGTTGGCATACATTCATTAAGTTGACTAGGTATCTGTATCATACATAATCTAAGGAATAATGCTTATCAACAAATTACTTTAAGATATAATTTATGATTATAAGAGTTATACTTGACTGTAATGCAATTGCAATTCAAGAACTGAAATGCAATATTTTAATTAAAGTTTAGTTAATTTCATGTGTAAAGTAAAACCCTTATGTCATTATCCTACGACCAAATTTCTCTGGACAGCCACACACCGCCGGCAGCAATACATAGACAACACCTCTGTCTCTGTTGCAGACACCGACATTATTCCTAAGTCCGCCGTTAAACTTCTGGGAGTACATATTGACTCCAATCTAAGTCTCAAAAAACAGATAAACAGCACAACATCCTCTGCTTTCTACCATTTACGACGAATAAAATCTATCAGACGAAATATACCTACGGAAGCAACGAAATCTCTAGTAAACGCATTCGTTATTTCCCGCCTGGACTACTGCAATGGTATCTACGCAAACCTTCCAAAGCTGGAGCTAAACAAACTTCAATCCGTCTTCAACGCTGCTGCTAGGCTAATCACCGGAGCCGCGAAATTCTCACACATATCCCACCATCTACGAAATCTTCACTGGCTTAAAGTGCCAGAGAGAATCAAGTACAAATTATGTTTGTTGACTTTCAAAGCGATCCATGGCATGGCTCCCACGTATCTTTCAGACTTCTGCATCCCTCTCACCGTAAACGAGCGACAACAAACACTTCGGTCAGCCACCACATCCATGATTGGCAAGTTGACTGAAATAAATAGAGTCAACACTTCATCCTTCGGTGATCGTGCTTTTGCTGTGGCTGGACCAGCCTCGTGGAATAAACTACCACCTGAACTGAGGCAAATCGACAACTTAGCACTATTCAGGAAACACCTGAAAACTCACTTCTTCCGCGAGTCTTACAAAAACCTGTAATAGTTATATTCAAAGCGCCCTTGAGGTGAGGTTATCACAAAAACGGCGCTATAAAAATAATCCAAAATTATTATTACTATAATTACCTGCCATTTTTGAAACTGTCGTTCATGACTTAAATTTACCCTTGTTTATAGCCCATAATAAGATTATCGTCATTTTCTAAACATACTTATCATTTCGGGAACGCCTGATCATTTCCGGGAAAGATGATAAAACTTCATAAAACACATACAATTTTATTTATTTTCACAAAAAAATAATGTAGTTATATTAAGAAACCTGAATAAAGTCCACGTAATGTAAACTTAATTATATATATTACTGATATTTGTATATATCATAAATTATTTACTTGAATATAGTGGCTAATCTTCGTTTTCATATTGTACTTTGCCTCAGAGATTTTGTTTGTATTATTGTTGTTTCTTTTTTCAGATTATCTTGATATATATAAATCTAAATCATTGAATAAAACAAAAAATAACATATTTTCAATTTTTTTGGACAGTTCATTAACTTTACAAAAACGTTCCCAAAATGACCGTTTTTAGCGACAGCTCAGACACAAATCAATATCACATAAAAAATTGTGAAATTTATGCGCTGCCCTATTGAAGTATTGTTAAACACATATATAGTGACAATATAAAGTTATTATCATCATTACTGCGTTTAATATTTTTTGTAACAAAATCAATCTTGAAATTTGCCACCTTGGTGATTTTGAGCCACATGTAGGTATGTATGTCAGTCCTTTTTTCCTACCCGGGATATGAAAACAGCATGATGGTATATAATATGTATGTTTGGAGATTAAGTATCAAACTATTAAGTCTTCTTATAGGCGACTGCCATACAAATTGTATGACGCGATGTCGTCACTAAATTCAATTTTTATAAAAATTGTTAAAAAAATAAAGATGTAGATGTACCTACTACAATGTTAATATTTTTTATAGAAAATTAAATTAACTAGTTGAGTTGTTTCGGCTTTTTTTCGATATTTTTAAAAACTTTGGAAATATAGGCAGTTAAAGACATAAATTTACTATAAAAAAAATATTTTTCTTAATAAAAAATGTTTGAGAATCTCTGGATTTTTTTTTGAAAAAACGGGACGGATGGACACACACACACACACACACACACTATGTTCTACTCCAAATTCTGAGTAAATCGGTATATAGAACATACATATATGATGCGAAGCCTTTAAGTAGGTGTTCTTTAACTTCAAAGTTGGAAAAGTCGTGAAAAATATAAACCCTACATACAAATCTCGCGTATCCTGGCTTGAAACTTTGTCGATATGTTAAGAGAACAAAGTTCTCTTGAACAAATCGTCATTTGGACAAAACAAAACGAAGAATGGCTGTAAACAAATTATACAAAACTAGAGGGAAAGAAAGATCGTTTTTATTTTGATACAGAAATTTATTGTTTGATGAAAATATGTTCAGAATGTACTCTCAGCTAAATAAAATACTATTTACTGCAAAAAACAATGCGAAAAAATTAAACCATAACCTGAAATATTGATGATAAATGTCACTCTGACATTGTTCGGTCACGTAATTCTCAGAGAAACCACGAGACAGCACTTTTGTATGGAGGAGACCGCTTTGCTGTCTCGGTCTCGCTCGCGAACTGGTGTTCATACAATTTCATACAGTCAATTAACGGTCTCGGTCTCCTGTCTCGGTCGAGCAGCGAACTGGTACCTTTACAGGGAACATTGATGGGTATATAAGTAGATCTCTTTCTAACTGAAGAAACTCAAATGAAATGATATAGTACTTTTACTGTGCTGAGCCAAATGTCGTTCTCGCAACCAACTTGAACAGAGTCTATTCTTTTTACACATACATATTTAATCCATCTCTTTCCAGCAACCCGTCAATTCGCAACTAGATTCTCTGTTCTATGTACATATTATTACATATTTCTTATGATATCTGACATTGTTTTAAACTATTTTTGAAACTGCGAATCATTTTCGACAATGACTTTGTGTTCGGTTTTGTTTCAGTATGCCGAATTTACGCGCCAAAATAATATATATTGTAAGTTATCATTTATCAGCGCAAAGGTACGAACAGCCTTCCCCCTCCATACCTCTCTCTACCATTTACCTTCCGATCCCACCTTCAAGGCCAATGAGTTGACCAGTAGTCGACAGTAGTCGTAGCCGATCGGTCGCAAGCACTGTCACGTTTCGTTTGCTGTCGTTTGTGATACAAATTTTCGCTTGTCGCAAAACATCTCGTATCGTAATATACAAAATTCTCAGTGCACCAATTTATCAGTGCAACAGTGAAAGGAGGCGAATTAGAATATTGGTGAGTCCTATCTAATATCCTTTTGTTTCCTTTTACCGGCTTTTCACATAAGCACAGATTCAGGATTCAATATGATGCATAACCTGTGACAATATTGTCGGAGACAAAATATCTTCTTCAATCTTTTCGATAATATACAGTCCACTCTTATAGCCCGACTTGTAACTTCGGCAAGTCCGGCGCTAACAACTTTGGGAATATTAGTCGTATTAATACACCTCGAATCCGAATAATATTCAAAATATACATTTTTAGCATCCCAAGTAATGATTTCATTAGACGCAATAATCAACAAGTCGTAAAAAAAATGTATGAGTTGCATTTGAAAAATACATCCACTATGATGTGTGAGGTCACTCATTTTACGACCCAAATTAACCATTTTAGCGCATAATTCAAAATACGTTTTTCAAATTGCTATAAAAAGCTTTATAGAACAAATAAAAAAATAAAAATTTTAACATATTTTCTACTATTTTTTGTACCATTATTTTAGCAAAAGAAAAAAAGTCAATGTTCCCTATTCATCCAGGGGGGCAAGTCTGGTCCAACTGGCGAAATCAAAACCTTCACGATTACCCATATCGTGGATATAATTATTATATGGAGGTCATACGATAATTATATCCATGATATGGGTAATCACAAGGATTTCGTCCATTAACCAGACTAGTCCCCCTGGTCATGAAATCTATAGTCTCAGAATGTCATTTTTTTTTTATTCATACCATTTGTCATCATTATTAATAATCTGAAATTTTATACCTAGTGATATCTTGAATATTGAGATTTTAATATGAGACTTAAGCCAGTGAGACATGGTTTTAGGAAAGAAAATTTAACCATCTAATTAGGGTGTTAAGTGTTTTTCAATATTTTTATATATTTTGGAAATGTAGGCAGTCAAAAACATAAATTAAAAAAAAATATATATTTCCTTCCATGGAATTTTTTTCATAAAATATAGTTTGACATATCTACATTTATACAAACTTTCAGTGTTCTAGCTTTTATGGTTTTAAAGATATGTGGGAATACAAAAAACATTCAAATGTTGAAAACCCCTGACTGGAACCAAAATTCGATTGAATGTTGAACTACTAGGATGTTATTGATATTTTAATAAATTGGTAAATAATGTGAATTACTTACTATTTTTCTTCAAATTTGTAAATGAAGTCCAGATTCTGCAAGATTTTTGTCTGGACTGGGGGGTGGTGGGGAGGGGGTAATTTGTGTTAAATCCTGCAATTCAACTATAAAAGTGAATGTGTTATTAATATTTTAATAACTTGGACTCAACTAAATTTTCACAGCAAACTACTGCACATGTGAACCATCATTTTATGTATATATTTTGGAAAGTAAAATTTGGGTTTTCGAAGAATTAGAAAAACTGGCAGACCAATTCATCTTACAGGATATGATAAATTGAAATTTTACGAGTGTTAAAAAAAAAAAGAAAAACTTTGGTGAGAGAGGGGTCTTTTTTGAAAATTTCATTTTAATTTTTCATGTTTTTTCATAAAAAAGTTGCAATACAAATGGCAAGATGTATTTTATCCATATTTTGTGTAAATATAAGTGAACAAATCATTCTTATATGATGAAAATTGTTATGAATTGTTGAATGTTATGAATTTTTCCTAAAACCATGTCTCTCAGACTAAAATCTCGGAAACGAGGAAAACTATTTATTTTACAAATTTTGAAAATTCATATCTCAAAAAGCATTCAAGATATCACCCTGATATTTCAGATCGCTAATAAGGATGCCAAGTGGTATGAATGACATGAATTTATAAAATTTAATTAAATTTTATATATTTTTATATATTTTTCAAAAAAATTTATAAATTATGATATTTAATTTAAAATTTTAAATATGATTTTAATAATAATTGTTCATATATATAGTTTTTTTGACCATAGTAAAATAATGGTATTCTAAGCTGTCACTCTAGCAAAAAGATGGAGTGACAGCTGGACATCCAGATCACAAGAGGCAGTCTCCGACTGAAAAAACAGGCCTTAAGCCTTAACCAGAGGAAGAAGAAGAAGAAGATTCTGAGACTATGGATTTCGTTTAATTTTGGATGTATTAAAATGGATTTATCCCTTGGTTGTTAACCATATTTAACCATAAGACATGATTTGATATTTTACTATTCAGAATCTTGGGAATATTGACCAAAGTCTGAAGGGGCTCTTATATGACGAATATTTATAATCCTTTAATGTAAGAACTCAAAATATTTTAACGTGCTTCAATACAATTATAATATTTTAACTTACATCTTAAATCAACAATTTATTATTTAACTACATATAGATATAAAACATTTACTACTAGTGGGGCTCTGTGAACGGCACGCGTAGTTCGTGGTTCTCAGTATGGGCTTGCGTGTACTAGAGTATGCTCCATTGGTGAGAATTGGATTCATCCGTAAACTGTTCACGTAATATTAATGTAAATCTATGTGTGTTATTCTTAGTAATATTATAATGTTATTGAAACAAATGAACGGCACAAATGACTGTGCTCCTCCCTCGAACACGAGATTTGATCTCAACTGAGGGATGAATAGATCTTAAAAAATTTAATTTTAAGATACTGTTTGTAATTCTTATTATAATTAATGTATAATTGTTATTTTATTAAATAAATAAAAAATAAATTTATAAATTAATTAAAAAATCAATTGTTCTTAACCACGGGAACCAGTGATATCTTAACATACCTGAACTTATAGACCCGAATGTACAGTCCTAGGTAACTAAATACTAACTCCTAACCTCACTGGAGTATTTAATATTATTCGTAAGTTAGCAATTGCGTTGCAGAGACAACACTAACTAAATACTACACCAAACTTAAGGTCAATGGCGTAGAATTTCACATTATTGTGTACAAAGAAAAGGGATAGATAGTTTTCTAAGAGTTTATACTAACGTTTGAAATTTTTTTTTTTTCATAAAAACACAAACACATGAAACCAAGCTAACACTGACAGCTCAATGTCATGATTCTTCTGAATTTTTGCACATCTCGTATAGATCGCTGAATACTTGTGTGGGATTTGATTTGACAAAATACATACAGGGGTCGGCACTCGAAGTGTTACTAATTAAAAATGCTGTAAATTTGTCAATTTTTATTTTTCTTCTTTAAAAACCTCAGTATACCATAAAAACATTTCAAATTTAACAAAAGGTATGTTATTGTTTGATGTAGCTACCTGTAGTACGGATAACAGCATCGAGTCAGTCTGAGAAGACTTCACACACTGCACGAATGTGGTCTGATAGTATTTTGTCCTATTCTCAGCGAAGAGCGATCTTTAAGGCGTTGACTGTCTCACATTTTTAGTTAACACTTTGGCCTGCAGAATGGATCATATGGAAAAATCCATTGGGTTTAAGTCCGGGGAATATGATGGCCATTGTTGTGAAGAAATGACATTGGGATTTTTTTCTTGTAAAAAACTTTGGGTTTCACGGGTTTTATGGGAGTCTTGTTGAAATGTCCAATGGTTTTTACTGAATTGTTTACATGTCCAAGGTTACAGATATTCGTTTAAAATCTTTTCAGGGTAGATTTGTTGATTTAACTTTACACCCTGTTCAATGAAAACGAGTGGTGAGCGTCATGTGGCAGTAACTGCGATCCAAACCATCACTGATGCAGGCACATGTTTTCGCATAACATTTCGCTGGTCTAAATTGTCTTTTGATTTGCACTCTAACTAAACATGATCGTTTTGTTTGTTTACATGTTGCTGAACCATAAAAAAAATTCATCAATAAATACCAAATTCTAAAGCTAGCCACCAATGTGCGATTGTTTAACATTTGGATTTGGATTCCATTTCGATAATTATTTTTAACTGCTATTTAAAACGATATGCTTCTGTAGGCTTGTTAACAAAATAACAGACTGACGTTTGTCAAAAATTGACCGCGCTGTCATTAGCCGTTTGGTTGCTACAGAAGTGTGAAGTTGGTAACACTTCGGGTGCTGACCCCTGTATTTGACAAAGTTGCTAAAATCATCATCCATCGAAAACATATTTTAGTATTAAACCACTCGTAAGTTTCCTTGTGATCAACCTTACTTTTTGACAGTTTGCAAATGTTATTTTAGGCCACCGAGCATGCGCTAAGTATTTAGGTATGTCTCTGCAATGCGATACTCATACAAAAACATCATAGCATCCTCCAGTTAGGAAGCCACGTGATCTCCTAACTTAAGGGAGTGATTGTACAATGAAATAATGGTTAGTATTTAGTATTTAGGTCGGGCTATGCATTTGGGACATAGTCTAAAATATAGATAATAATAAGTGCAAAAAATAAAAATAGCAATGTATATAGCATCACACTAGATATTTAATATAATAAATAAATTTGGTATAAATAATATGACAAGATGGAAAGATAAATAATACCATGTATGTGGCCAGTTTGGATTCCTGTGGCAGGACATTATTTGGAGAATATGTAAAGAGGGATGGATCCATTGTAAAGCTAAAAAAAATTACATTTATCTTAGCGCCAAATCATAAACAAATATCTTGCTTTGAAATCATGTAAAAAGAAAAAAATGTTACTCTGTCACAAATGTATTACATTAGAAGGTCATATAGTGTGCATAGTTGTGTGCACCCTTATGCCCAAGGTATACAAGGGCATTAAGATTAACTTTTTTAAGTACTAATCAGATCACTGAAACACCAATGATTGAAACATTATCAAAGGTGTACAAATATTCCAAGGGAGATAGGCAATTCAATTTGTCATCTTTCTATTTTTTGTATGTCCTATCAAGTCTTGTAGTATATTGTGTAAAGAAATAATACACATTCTTCTGGTCCATTTGTGTAGTTCGATGATATTAATAACAATTAAGTACTATATACAAATAATAATACTTGTTTAATATTAATTACCATTATTTCACTTCCTCAAAAGAATTTGCAGACCAATGCGTAAATTGTGAATTATTTAAAAGATTAAAATAAAATGCAACAAACGCACAGACCAAACTTTCAATCGGGAATAATTCACCCATCCGGATACTAAACATATCAAAGGATTAGGCTCTGAAGAGGTCCTTGTACTACCTATCGACAATACGAATTCCTGATTATTTAAGTTTAAAATGTCTTTTACGATTCTACATTACCAAATTTTGAATTTTTAATATTAATATTTTTTTAATAATAGCAACAAATAATTATTGTAACAATAACAGAATGTTTTACATAACCTAGTACTTGAATAATGAATGCCTGATAAAGAAAGCAAATATTGCTAACTGGAATGAAATTAGACGACAGGATGATCCAAGAAAAGGGTGGCGTAACCAAATCAATGAAATTATGAAAGAGGAGATTGTAAGAAGATTGAAACACATATTATACGAGAGGACTCATGAATATAAATGATCAATATAACACAATTTATGATGTAACATATGTTTGTAATTTGGCAAAAATCAGACTTATAGTTTGTAAGTAAAGTTTGTAACAATACAGAATAGCTGATGGGAAGGCTCAGTTACAACTTTACAAACTATAACATACATACATACCATCACGCCATTTACCTATTTGGGGTAGGCAGAGAGAACCGAACGCCAGACTCTTCTATCTTGACATACCTGTTTTGCCTCATTTACATTCATACATCGCGTCATACATGCTCTCCTATTGTTCTGACTTCTTATGTTCCCCTCTTTCAAAATCTCATTTATATGATCATGCCAGCTCTTTCTCGGTCGACCCTTACATCTCATTCCACTCTTTTCAGCCTTGTATACTTTCTTTGTCAGTAGTTCATCGTTCATTCTCTCTACATGTCCGAACCATCGCAAAGCATTTATCTTCATTCTACTCAAAATATCCCTTTCAATCTTACATTCTCTTCTGATATCTTGATTCCTTATCCTATCATAAATTGTTTTACCACACATTCGTCTTAGGAACCTCATTTCCACAGCGTTAATTTTACTTTCATGCGTCTTCTGCCATGCCCATGTCTCACTTGCATACATTATGGTTGGAACGACAATACCATTTACTCTATTTGCTGCCGTTACCCTTCTTTCTATATCCTTTTCCAATTTTCCATCACGCTGAAACATACTTCCTAGATACACATATTCATCCACTTGTTCTAGTAGTTCATTATTAACTCGTATCTCGCATATTGTTCGTCTTTCGCTCTTCTCAAATACCATTACTTTAGACTTAGCTCCATTCATTCTCAGTCCATTTTGGATGCATCCATCGAATACCATTTTTACCAAGTATTCTAAGTCTTTCACACTTTCTGCCATTAATACCTTGTCATCCGCATACATAAGATCGCATACATTCACATCATCCAGCTTCAAACCTATATTTGCATTCTTCAGTTCTTTTACACAGTAGTCAATGTACAGATTAAAGAGCCACGGGGACGCAGCCCTGTCGTACTCCCTTGTTGATGGGGAACCAATCCGTGAGAGAGTTATCAAACCTCACACAAGCCTGGCTACCCTCATAAAGTGACGCAATTGCTCCTATCAACTTAGACTCCACTCCGTACACTGATAGCATGTTCCAAAGTTTTTCCCGGTCGACTTTATCATAAGCCTTTTCCAGGTCTATGAAAGCACAGAAAAGCTTCTGGTTTTTTGCCAGAACCTTTTCAAGTGCCATTCGAAGGGAAAAGATTTGGTCAGTGCATCCTCTACCTCTAACAAACGCTCCTTGTGCATCCCATACCTTGCTTTCAGTCACCTTTCATAACTTTTGATCTAAGATCCTAGCATAAAGTTTTCCAACTGACTGATAGCTCGGTAGTTCTTGCAGTCTAATTTTGACCCTTTCTTAAAGAGGGGCACAATCACTGCGTTTCTCCAATCTGACGGAGTATATCCTGTCTCCCAACATTTGTTGAAGAGGCAATGACACCATTCCATCGTCTTTTCGCTACCATATTTGATGAGCTCAATTGTTATGCAATCAAATCCCGCTGCTTTTCCTGTACGTGCATGCTTCACTGCTTCTCTTACTTCGTCTATTGTAATTTTTTCTCTATCATTCTCGTTTTCATTCTGTGTTATTCTTACATACCTCATGCTTTCACTCTGCGAGCTTTCGTACAATTCTTCAAAGTACTCCTTCCATCTCTGCGTGACTTTCGTTTCATCCATAACCATATTTCCATCTTTGTCGTTGATGCATTTTGATCCGTTCGACGTTACTTGCTTTCTCCTATTCACTCTTTTCCAGAACATTTTTTTGTTACCTGCAAAATCATTCACAATTTTTATACTTTCACTATCAAGGCATTTTTCTCTCTTTTCACAACTTCTTTTGTTTTCCTCTTGCATTCGTTACATACTTTTCGCGCTTCTTTTTCATTCCTTTCTCCTTTACACGTCAACCACTTCTTCCATGCTTCATGTTTCTCTTTCACTATTTCCTGTACTTCTTTATTCCACCATGCATCTACTTTCATTCTGCATCTTTTCACTTCACCACACGCATTCTTTGCTGCACTAATTAGAGTGTTCCTTAGTACATCCCATGCCTCACCTATATCCATATCTCTCGCTATGTGAGTGTCAAGAGTGCATACAACCTTTCTTTCAAATTCTTGTCTGACATTTTCTTCCTGTAGCTTCTCCACTTTGATTCGCGACGGTGGGCTGATCTTTTTAGTTCGAGATCGCTATCCAGCAAAAAGATTAATTTTTGAGACAACCAGAAAATGGTCTGTCTCCAGTTCGGCACCTCTATAAACCCTCGTGTCCACCGTCGCTTTCCTCAAAGCAGAGTCCACGCACAAAAAATCTATGATAGATCTTTCATCCCCTCTCTCCCATGTATACATATGAATCTTTTTGTGGTCAAACATAGTGTTTGACACAAAGATATCCATTTCCACACAAACATCTATCAGTCTTTTCCTATTGTGCATGACTGAATAATAATGATTCCAAGGGAGCTAAGGGTGAAAAAGTATTGCTCTCATATTTAGGTCCATTTTATAGGATTAGTTGACAAAGTTGTTTTTATTGTATATCTTTGCATCTATTGTGATATACATATATCAAGGAACACGAAGAAATAAATTTAACTACATTTCTAACACTATTTTTAGTGATATATGTATATATAGTTTGTCAATAAAGTAGCTTATAAACATTTAATTCAGTTTAGATTCATGTTATTGTTCATATTATTCTGTTAAATGTCAGGTCAATACTACAGTTATAGCAATGTAAATGATATAAGTAATATTTAATTAAAAATATAACAAACATATATTTTGTTGCACAATAATATTTTTTTCCAAAATTATAGTTTAACATCTGTTAGAAATGTCACTTACATTTATGATAAATACTGGCATGTAAGTAAGTATAATATAACGAAAATCTTTAACTAAAAATATCTCAACAAATTTCATACATTTTATTCTGTACGCGTTTCTCTGAATTAGTTAATTTCAGTGTAAGTCGCATTTCAAATTTTCTGAAATGTATGAATATGTTTATTTCACTAATTGAAAAGCATTTGAATTAATTTAACACAAAATTGAATAAATTAATACAATTTGAGTAATGAAAAGCAGCAACAAGAAAACAACACGTATTATTTGTTGACTGATTAAAAATATGTGTCAAAAAGTTATTAGGATAAACAAGTCAAAGCAAACCAAAACAATAATTTTCACAAAGAGAAATTAAAATGTCAACTCACCATAAACCGCTAGATTTATTTTAGCTATGAAATAATTTAGAAATCAATTAATTGGTAAATTTTTCGAAAGAAATACACTGGAATCATACATATTATAATAATGTGTCGCGAAAAACCAATAACAAGCAAACAAATATCGAAATAAAGTTTCCCTTCGACAAGTGTATTCTATAATATTCCATTAGCGACGGGGAAAAATGAGTGATCCGTATTCTTTGACCGGATCATTAAATTGAATCGGTGACTCACGGTTCACGTTGCCACAACGATCCGCTCATGAACCAGACATCACTCTCACACTTTCTATCTCATATAAAATATATCGTTAGAATGCGATGCACATACCGACTCATGGCAATCATCGATTCACAACTAATTCATTATGGTTCATAAAATCTAATTCATTGCGGTTCTTAAATATGTTAAGCAATTTTGACCGCAACATACTTTGAAAAACAAATACGTAACGTCTATAATTGAATATACTATTTTGAAGGCGATCTTCGATTCACGACTAATTCATTATGGTTCATAAAATATTTAAGCAATATTGACCATTAAGTACATTGAAATGCAAACATTTTAACGCCTACATTTGCATATCATATTTTGAATCGGTTTTGTTTTCTCTGTCATTCTACGTACATGTTATGTACGATAGATAAGGATAGCTATATTTGAATCATATTGAATCGAAGAGCGAATTGATGATCCGCATAAATTTCGTGAATCGATTTTAAAAGACAGGATCTTACAAAAATATCGAACTTTGCACCACTATATCCATAGACTTGATTTTTCTATGGACTTGATAAATATATATGGACTGCGTGCGTGCAAAGGCGTTTTGCTTGGCAGGTTTTCGGCAAACATGATTTGTATGGAAAGACCACGTGACTGAAGTCCACAAATGGCGGCAAGGCAAATTTTCATACAAAAACACTAATTTTATAATTAAAATTACCAGTTATTTTATGCTCGAACTGAATAAATTTTAATTGATTTTGAAAGTTTTAAGTTAATATTATATGGTAAATGTATTGTTTTAGGCATAATCTATATTGTTCATATCCTATTCATTGTTTATAAATCCATCTATTTGAGAGTCATATTCTTTTTCCCTACATAGAATAATCTACTATTAATAAAAATAAATGCTCAATATACATATTTTTAATTTCAGTAGATGACTTGCAAAATAAAATATTGTCGAATTAACTAGTTTATTTTCCCAAAACTGATTTTCGTAACAAGAAGCTTATAAATATATTTTTTATTAGGCTTTATTGAATCAATATTTACAATGAATCGTTTGTTTTTCTTTTGATCGCGATAATCTATCTAGCTTTACTTTCAGGACCGTTCGGAAATCTCAAATAAAATAAATTTCTTATTATAATTTTAATTTACATTCATAAAACGCTAAGAAAATCAAATGGCAGAATCTGTTTATGGTTAAGTTACTATAATATGCACGAACAAAAATCATATGCGCTGAGGCACATTCTTAGAATAGTGCCTCCACACTTTTCTATAATAATTATTGTTTTAGTGTGTCTCGTGAGAGACGGGTAGGTAATCGAAAATACAAGAGGCAAAATAACATCTCACATAGTTCAGCAATGAGGTTTACCACCCATTCCGAATGTTGCCTTTAAGGTAATGCATACCCGCACACCTGTCGCTGGTTACCCCATCATATTGTGGGATATGCCGTTATGGTATGAATGAAAACGAAAATCTTTCCCTCTATACTGTAATGTAAGGTTAGAAATAAAGTATTTTATAGCTATATCTATGTGTTTATTGACAATTTTTTGTGTCTAAAAAATCGAGTATTAAGTAGATGTATATTTTTTTATATAAATAATCGATACAAATCTAATTAAACATCAATTTTGACAAGAAGTATGCCATCATAGTATCGAATCAGTGTTTTTCAAATCGAAATCGGCTGCTATTCAACAAATATAATTTAATTTGACACGTAAATTTACAAAAAAATATTTAAATTGAACAATTAAGTGTATTATTTACAAATGGAAAGACAATTAACACCCTTCGGAATAACCGGAATTGTATTTATATGCGGCACAAGTATGCATAATTTTATTGACTGAAAAAACAAATTAAACAATTATTCATGTTGTTCTAAATGATGTATAAATATTCTATGAATACTAAAATCATTAATTGTCCTTAAAAATATAACGTAAAATATATATCCCAATAAAGAGGATTGTCACATTTTAGGTAAGTGGATTTGTGTTGCATTTAATATTAATGGTCTTTTAGATTTTTTAAACATTATTTTACCGTTAATATGTTCTTTGAAGTTGTTGTTACATGTATGATACATTAGAAATTGGGCTGTAGGTATTCAACAGACAAAAATAATGTCCCTAAAGTAACTTGTGTTTTTTTAACATTTGTCGGCCTTAAATATCACAAATCTCCAGAATGTGGCAACTTGTCATTGGGTGCGTGTTGAATTAATATTTGACATAGCACCTACCTGTTAGTTGCCCGAGAAGCAATACAAAATTAAAATAACACGTGTATTTTCTGGGAGCACACGTGTTTTTTTAGAGATAAAACGCATTTTTTAATCTAATCTCATTTGAAAATATAAATTGGAGGTACCGCATTTTTATCGCTGACGGCGTTAACATGTAGAACTCCATTAAAAAATCAAGAAAATAATCTATTTTCACCAGTTTTTATTTTTAATACAATTTGGCCATTATATAATATAGTAAATATATTGTACTTATTTGGATAATTTCTAAAAGTACATAATAATTTTTATTGCTTTGCTTTATTTTCATTTTATAAATTATACATTTTATTGTTGTTATACATTTTATATTTTTTTTTATATTCCTTTGCTTTGAGTATGTATGTACAGTAAAGTCTTGAAAATATGCAGTTTTCTATATACATATAATATATATTTGTTTTCTATACTGAAATAATGGTTTTATTTACTCCAGTTTACACCAATCTTGTGCTTCATTTATTAAAATAAATTATATATATGAAGATAATCAGCACTTCCTTGAAATCGCCCTGCAGCTTCAAAAATTTGATCAATGCATCCATCCATTACTTTAGTTACATCCGTGGTCACTACGAAACTTGGTTCGATCAAGATGGCGGCGACCCCCCCCCCCCGCGGTTACCACAATTTTATCTATGCTTCAATCCATTACCTTATATACATCCAAAGATATTAAATGTATATACCTTGTTATAGCCGAAAAACAGTGTTGTCGAAAAACAATAATTTTTAATTTTTTCCGCGGCAACATTTTGGCGGAAGACTACTAGCGCCCCTGACGGCGTGAGAGAACGACAAGGAAGCTTATAGCACGCGCGATGGCACGCGCTCTCTTGGCATTCGACGCTGGTGGAGGACGGACGGTTTGGTGTGACGCCGTCGTCGGTCGACACGCGCGTCCCGATGGCGGCCATACTTCAAGAGCACGAGGAGGTCTGTGTGACAGGACCCGTCACGCGCATGGACGCTGATGGTGCCCCAGAACCAAGATGAGGGCATCAACAGGACAGGAGGTTGGAGGCAGAGCGCAGTGTGGGGCCACCGCGTAGGGAACGCGGCGGCTCGCAGATTGGACCACGAAGGGCAATCCGTGTCGTCTGGGGCGTCGGTTCGCCTTCCGGTGAGGTCCCGACTGGTATGCCACCTCTGTCGAGATGCGCCGTCATAGCGTGTCGTGGGGCACAGAGCCAGCCATGGGTGACGGTCTGGAGGAGGAGATCAGGAGGAGAAGAAGAAACCACGCCGGACACGAGGAAGACCTGCTAGCCTGACGCAGAGGCTGGGCCCCACCGATCTACCGTCACCACGTGGAAGACAGTGACATGCCTGGAGTAAGGATGTCGCTGTACCCTGGGGCGGTATATTCTGGTCGGCGTCTTTTCGTGTGTTTGACAGTTCGTTTCGGTAGATGCCACGTGTTTTTATTTGTTGTCTGTTGTTTTGTTTTTTTTTATTATTTTATTGCCATGGACCTACTATAATGATTTTTTGAATAAATGCGCCGTACTACTACAATTTCATAGTGTCACCATCATTTCTCTCCTTTTCTTCCCCACACCTTGGCTTAATGTTTCCTCGTGGTAGACGAGAGGTCTCATCAACCTAGATGGAGTACTTGTCAACCAGTTAGTGTGTTCTATGTTGTCAACTTTTCATAGCGGTGACGTGAGGCAAAAAAATGTCTCTTTCGCACAATCGGTAGGCAAGAAAAACGCGGTTTGTATGAAGATTGTTGAGTACGACATGATATTTTCGTATTTATTAATCGAAAATAGAGTTAACAGTTGAAAAAATAATAGAAAGCAATTAAGGAAGTAACTGGTGTGCATTGTAATGTAAAAAATACCAACATTGGTTTTATTTTTGTCTTTTTTACCTGTTTTTGTGGTGGTTCATACATTGTTGATAGCTTGGTTCATCTACCAACTCGAAGTACTGAAATAAAACCCTAGGAATAAAAATTCATAATTTTTCTTTATTTATTTAAACACTACCTTTAATCCTATTTAAGTGGCGAGTTTATCGCCAAATGGCAATTTCTTCCAACTAACCAGTGATTTGCGTGAGAAATAAATTTCTCCTCTACCGGGAATCGAACCCTGGACGCAAGCAAAGAAGAAGAGGCTTACTACTGTGCCATGGCAGTCGATATCATCTTAATGTGAAAAATGATTTTATATTTTTTATAACAGCTAAATAAGAATGGATTCCCTTTCTTTCATCAGCAACATTTCTAAAATTTACTACTCTTGGACATTTCATCTTTTGTTTTCAAAGATTTAGAAAACAATATTAAATCAAGGGGTTTGTAGAATATTAAACAAAAATTTATTGAAAAAAAAAATAACTTTATTTATTTAAATTTTGGTATAGGTACATAAAACTAAGGCCGTGGCTACACCATTATTATTGTTATTATTTTTGAAATAATAATAATAATAAACTGATTTTTCTATGGATTTGGCCATAGTGAATTTTTCCTATAGATAATTGTAAAACTCATACAAACGTCAAACATGTAAGTTCTCAGCCTTTTTGATATTTTTTTGCTGAGATTTTAAAACTTAATTTTAATTTAAAAAATTGATTTGTAACTATCTTTTTTTGTTTCTGGAAGTCATATAACTAATAAAATCCATATTGTTATCAATTTGTGTCTGTATAATTTCAGGTTACGAATTATTTTGCGCTGCAATTTCATCAAATGTCTTCAAGTTTCAATACTTTAATTTAAGTAGCACCACACGTTTTACTCCATTGAAGTGGCTTCCTGTTCTTGCAAACATACCTCAGCTAACAATGATGTCCCATCTAAGAGTCCGCACAGAATTTCTTCCAGGAACCCAGTTACAAAACTTGGACGTGGCACAATGACTGGAAGAACATCAACCTATATGTCAATAGGTACATGGGTACTCCAACGGTGGTACCTCTTGGTTTGGATCTGCCATGAAGGCTGTGGACCTCTCTAAATAGGATCCGCGCTGGACATGGACGTTGTAACTACCTCATGGAAAAGTGGGCATTTTTTCATCCGCACAATGCTATTGCGGCCGTCTCTTCCAAATGATACAGCATATTATATTGCAAGAATGTAGCGTACGGCTCTCGACCTGAATATCTGATCATAAAATGCTATTGTTAATATATTTTTTGTAATTATTTTATTTCTTCCCACAGAAATTGCACTCATATTGTTTTTCGCCTGAATGAGTCTGTTTATGAGCGTTTAAAGATTGTCTTTGAGCAAATGTCTTCAAAGATCGTGGTCGAGAGAGTTTCTCCACCGATACTGCATTCATGTTGGTTTTCGGCTGAATGACTTGATGTAGTATTAATTCCATGACTTCCCACAAACTTTACATTCGTGTGGTTTTTTACCCAAATGAGTTTTTTGTGTACTTTACGATTTGAGAGAATGTCTTTCCACAGATATTGCATTCAAATGGTTTTTCACATAAATGGTTAGTTTGTGTTTTAAAACTTCTTTCTAGAGAGAATGTCTTTACGCAAATATTGCATTCATTTGGTTTTTCGTCTAGATGTAGTGTTCAATTTTTTTTTTATCAAAATGAGTTTGTTTTTTCAGAGATCCTGTTCCACAGAAAGTTTTTGTACAAACGTTGCATTTATGTGATTTTTCACCCGAATGAGTTAGTATATGTTTGTATAAACCTCTCATCTCGCCTTCCCATAGATATTGCACTCATATGATTTTTCACCCAATTAGGTTTGTTTTCTCAGACAATGGAAGGAGTATATTTGTCTTTTATAAACCTTTCGTTTCATTTGACTCAAAAGAGAAATTAGCTGGTTAGTTAACAGAATTTTATCAATAATGTTAATAAAATTACAAATTCTGCAAGGGACTAAAGGAAGTTTTTACAATACGAATATTTAAAATTAAGAACACTATTTTATAAAAAAATATAAATTATACACACCACAACTTAACATGTATTTTTTATTTATTTCTAAATAAATCATGACTTTGTAATAATTTAATGTTTTTTTTCTATGCACTCATAATTATATAATAGGGTAGTTATTTGGTAAAGTAAAAAACAGGACATTATATAGGTAAATAGTATTTAGTTTTATTAAAAAAATATCTATAAAATCCCGATACATAAAAATAGAAACAGGATTATACGGAATACTATTTGTGAAAAATTAAGCAAGACAATTTTTTAATTATTAAAGAATTCAATACCTATATCGAAGAAGCTTTTAAGAGTTTTTTTTTTGACCACTGAATATCTATTGGGGTAGACAGATAATCGAACACCACACAATCCCATTTTGACTTACATTATTTGAATTTTTTCAACTGAATGAGGAAGTATATGTTTAATTAAAGCTACTTTTCGTGAGAATGTCTTCCCACAGACATTGCAATTATGGTTTTTCTCCCGAATGAGATTGTCAATATGCTTTCAAATGTTCCGCTCGAGCTAGATTATGTACTTTCAAAAGTTCCTCTCAAAAGAATTTCATCCCACAGACATTGTATTCATATGGCTTTTCTTTTTTTTCATTCGCATTACCTATTCGACAGTTTCTCTTCCCACAGACGTTGCATTTATATGTTTTTTCACCCAATGAGTTAGTGTATGTTCTTTCAAACTTTTCTTATGAGATAAATTCTTTCTACAGATACCTACTACATTTATGTGGTTTTTCACTCGAACGAGCCGGTATATGCTTGTAAAAATCTCGTTTTTGAGAGAATAACTTTCCACAGACAGTGCATTCATGTGGTTTTTCGCCTAAATGAGTTACTCAATGTAGTGTTAAATTCCATGTGTGATAGAATATCTTCTCACAAACAATACATTCGTGTGTTTTTCATCCAAATGAAATATCTTCTCACAAACAATACATTCGTGTGTTTTTCATCCAAATGATTTTTTTTCAAAGATCCGGTTCCAGAGAAATTTTTCCCACAAACATTGCATTTATGTGTTTTTTTTTCATCCGAATGTACTCTCCTTTGAGAGTATGATTTCCCACAGGCATTGCTCTCATACACTCAAATGACTTAATTTCGAAAGTTCAAACACTTATATAAAAAGCACTATAAATCTTAATAATTTTAGGTATTTTATTTTGATAATCGATTCTTCTGATACATTGAGTAGCTTGTAAAATCCAGAATATAACCTCGAAGATATTGATAACTTTCAACCTTTTACATAACTTAAGTGAAATTTAAATGTAAATACTTATAAAACTTCACTATATTATTATAAAATTATATGTATTTATAAAAATATACTTCGTTTGTATACTTAAGAGGAAATGAAGGACGGTTTATCAATTGTTTACAAAAAATGGTTAGATTTAACCACATGGACTGTCATCTGACAGTATCTGTCTCTGTCTTAATCATCTGTCTCTGTCATATTTCAAAAACACATGATATTTGTTATTGTTTACAAACATAGGGTGTAAAATAGCCACTTAAACTGACATCTGTCAAAATCACGTGATATTTGTTATTGTTTACAAACATAGGGTGTAAAATAGCCACAAACTGGGCGAAGGCAAGGCCCTCTGGATTGTTCGTCGTTCGTTTTCCTCTAGACAGGCCGCAAGGTAGGGGAAAAAAAATGGCCGACCTATCAGTCGTATGGAGTTTGACAGCTATCCATATTGGCGGATTGTTCTTTTTCTCATGTTCATAGAACATGTTTTATATACTTGAATGTGACAGATCAGATTTGAATAAAAACATTTTTTCATTTATAATGTTCATTATGACGTAAAAAAATAAATTTTATAAATTTACAAAATACAAAAAATCATTTTACGAATTTTTCAAGGTCAATTTTGCAATCTTTAAATAATTCATATTGCATTATGAAAGTTATATTTATAAAAAAAATATTGAGAAAACCTTAGATTATATATGAGAAAACATAATATTTATTCAGAGTAATTGTATAAAAAGTTTATATCAAAGAATGACAACAAATTAGTATCTTGTTACGCGAGGAAAATACAGAATAAATTGTCAATTTTATATAAATAATTATCAGGGAAATCGAGCTTCCTTTAATTGTTTTCAATATTATCATCCAGAATGAGCTAGCTAGAAATCTCGAGCACCTAAATAACCAATAATACCTACAATATAATATAACCTCCTCTTTTTTTCAATCGGTTAAAATTTATCTACTGTACCAACAGATATTCTGTACAAGAAATAGTATATATTCATCATAAGGTTGCAGAACAAAACAACGGTAATAACCATATTCAAATTATAATTGATATACTTATGTCTAGAGATGTGCCAATATAGAGTGAAATATAGAATGCCAATTTGTCTATCTTGGGTACAGGATCACATACGAGATGGACGTTCAAAGAGTGAAATAGATAATCTCATCCACCAAGCAAAACTTGCCTTAAACAATCAAAGATCTTTGAGTCCAGCAACTCCGGAAACAATTAGTAAATCAGTGTGGAGTATTTTGCTGTACCTGTATGGTTTTCACACATTATGCAAAGGTGAGGTCCTCGGCAAAATCAATTAAACTAGTCACAATACAACATGTTGATCACCATATTGAAAAGGCATGCAAATTGGATGGTCATGCGTTGTGACATGAGCATCTCTTACACATCTTGTTGGAGGGAATAATTGAGGGATCGACTGACAGAAGGCGTTCCCGCTGGGAGTATATGGAACAGGTGTGCATCGCTGAAGACCAAACAGAGTGAAGGAAGAGATTTACTGCCAAACAATCTCCAAGATGGAAACTGAACAAGTAGAGCTTATATTAAAAGATATTTTTTATCAGTCTTGATACAAAGAGTTATGAATTATTCTAGGTAAATTGATAACTACCTATTCATATTCATTGTTAATATGTTCATTAATAATATTTGATACATTTATAATTCAATTATCGTTTACTAACTGTATAAAATTTTGAAAACAAATAAATATCTAGGCACATGACTAATTTCAGCAAAATACTAATAAAGTTAATATTATATTATAAATTATTATCAGGGATATTGAGCTTCCTTCAATTGTTTTGAATATGATTTATTATCTATAACGACCAACGTTCAGCTGTTTAAATATGAAAAATCTAGAACACCTATGTAAAGAACCAATTGTAATAATAAAATTATAAACTTAATTATGTAACTACAAATGATATTCCCTATTAGAAATTTTAAATTGCATTTTCTAGTCTTTTAACATAATCTAGTCTTAAAAATTTTGCTTGTTTGATCATATAAAAATACTTGACATGATGCATAATATATAGGTACTCTATTAAAATGCACATTTGTAATTTTCTTTTACTAAATTTTATTGACTAACTATTTTTGCTCTAGACGAGCATTCTCTGAGTAGTGGACCACTCAGAATATGCTCGTCTAGAGCGAAACTAGTTATTCAATTAAATTTAGTTGAAGAAAATTATAAATCTGTATTTTATTGTAATATATTATAATCAAATTCCATCAAGTATTGTCGATAGAAAAAGTTAAAAAAATATGTATACTCAATTACTTCCAAATACCCACCATCTCCATAGGTCTTCTGTTTCACAAAAAAACTTTTCTTCGAAACCTCATATATTTACAAGGTTTATATTCAAAATACTGTTAGGGAAAAAAGGTTGTTTTAATATAAAAAAACACAAAAGTATTTGTTTAAAATTTGTCAATAACATAGAAGCATTTTCTGTAAAACTACAAATATACTGCAGTTGTCTATACTAATGGTACCAGTTATTGACTTTCTTTATTAAAAATAAACAAGATAATATCCGCCAGTTCTAATTCATCTACCAGGAAGAACTGGCAAAGAAAACTGATGTCTGATATTGAATTTAAAAAATATGTATCCAGTTGAAACATTCATTCTTGTTTATCATACACTTCAATTTCATGTATCATTGTGTACGTATAGAAATATGAGTAAATAATTTCTTCAAATTCTATTGAGGAATTTAAAATACATGATACAGGAATAGGAAAAGGGATGGTGTATTGAGGCGAACTTGAAATTAGCGATACAATAAAAGAACAATATTCTTATTCCGAGCCACAGTGAACTAGGTGGAAATCATGTTATGAGATATAAAAAAAATGTAGAGAGAAGCGAGCACCATACATTCATTGCCTCACACACATTCATTCGTCTGTTATTTAAACATATTAAGATTTATCCTTTCCTTTGAGAATTTTGTTTACATGGTCATTATACAGCTCTATGAAATATTCATTATTAGATTGTATACATTCTTATCAACAATAAGTTTGAACAATTGATGTGTTTTTAGTTTTTGAAATAAATACATAGGTAGTTACTATTGTTGCAAATATTAAACATGTTCATAGTATCATGTGTTCTCCAAGCTAATTCAGAAATTAAATTCTACATTTGGTTACCCAAAAATTCATTATTGTAAATATTATGTTCATCAATTAAAACATTTTACATAACTAAAATACAGATTATTCCACACACATAAATTTTACATACATGGCCTTATTTATTTAGATTCAGATCCTTCATACATATTATTTTGGAAAACACAAAAGTTATTGTTATCTATACAAACATTTCTCTTTCCAAATATATTCATTCACATTATTCTTCAATAGATTAGCATTTAAAAACAGCTTTATATTTCTTACTTTACTCAAGTTTTCAATTGAACAAATATATCAGAAGATCAAGATATCCTGTGCTGAACGAAAAGTCAGATACACCTTTACAAAGATGCTGAATATTCTAGATGGTGTATTGAAGAAATCAATACACCTTGAGGTCCAGGCTCCTAAGTTAAATTGTAAACGTTATCTCCAAGTGCTTGGCGATAACGAACAGCGTTTACAATTTGACTTAGGGGCCTTAATTAGATGTCTAGATTTACTGCATAACTCACTTCTTTGTTGAGGTGTATCAAACTAAATACAACTTTATACATGGATATCTTTCATTATATATAATTACTTTTTCATTGAAAAAATATTCAACTAATCAATCATGCATACATTCACACATATAAATACCTTCTTTTATAAATTTTATCGAAACTGTAAGGAACCATTCAGTAGGTAGTCAATTATCAACATACAAAAATACAGCAATTATTAAAATTTACACTTCTGTCTAGGAAAAAAGAATGACTGATGAAAATACTCGTACATAATATAATCATTTTACTTATTTATAATATACATGACATTTTACATAAAGAGGTTTGACAACAATGATAAAAGGTATATAAAAAAATTAAATATTATATATATTTAAGACAGAGACAATGGAAGGGTACACATACACATCCAGACCATTGACACTCTACAAATTCTCTCATTAACAAATTACATAAAAGATAATATCAAAAATTCCACATTTAGGGGAAGCGTATATTTTTATAATAATACATTTACTCTTTCTTTCACCCTGTAACGACATGTGGTGATATTATTGCCAAATTACTATTTATTTAAAAAATATACTTTTTAATATACTTCTTCTCCCACACAAGTCTACCCGCAAACCTCTGACTCTATGGATACTAGGAAAACCGAGAAGACGTTGTCTTGCCTGTGTATAGATAAAAATGGTTGATCCGTATGTTTTATTTTTTAAGATTATAATCTAGAATCTCTCATTATTATTCTGTCCCTTCCATAACTTCAGACACTTCCGTCCCTCCTCAGTCACTTCATTCCTTCCTCAGTCCCTCTTCCATCACTCCTCAGTCACTTCTGTCTCCTCAATCACTTCAGTCCCTCCTCAGTCACTTCCGTCTAATAAATATTTTCCTGTAATAATGCGTTATGTGTAATATTAAAAAAAATACATTTAAATTCAAAAACATTCTTGGGTATGGACTGAACGAATCCCCAATGTTTCATTGCAATATCAAATAGATCATTTAAAACAAGTCGAACAAATACTTAAATAAATTTTAATGCAAAATCCTTCTCCGGTGCGCGCTGAACAAATCCCCAAAGTTTCATCGCAGTCGGATGTGCGGTTTAGGAGTCCATCGATCACATACAAAGAAACAAATATACCAACATCCACTTTTATATATCGCCTTTTTGCAAGAACAACGTAACATATAGAAATGTGTTTTTTTTCTTCAATCCTCAAAAACCGTGACGTGATTAACTTTATTTTCTATGAAAACATGTTTATTAAAAAAATTCAAACCTTTTTAATTTTTTTTATACTTAGTTCGGTATCTTTAAAATATATCTTAATTTCAAATGATTCACATAATAATTAAAAATGTTACAAGAGCAAAAGGACAAAATTTAACATTGTATAAAATTATTTTTGATTTTAAATTCCAGTTACTAATATTAAAATTCAAAGGTTGGTTTGAAATGTTGAAAATCTTGGTGATTTTATCGGATTGATCCCAAGCTTCATTTTGTTTGTTGGTTCGGACTACGAAATCCGTTTTTCTTTTTGATGGTTCCTTACGACGAGGTGGCAATTTCTTTGATAAATATTCTGGTAGATTGGAGAACACTGATGGTACAGCATCTTTTTTCAACCTCAATCTTTTTCGATGTACATTAATGATTTGACCTGAAATATTGAAACATAATTATTAGTCAATTTATTTATGGTGATAAATGATAAATAACAGTTTGATGGAACATAATAAATGTCTAAACTTGAACGCACTTATTGTAGAGTTCTTTATATATAATTTTTTGTATATTTTTTTGTTTGTATGATTCTTATTTGTCGGTAAGATATCTGACTCTGAGATAGGTCTTGGGTTCACAGTTTTAAATTGCATTTTCTGTCTAAATTTGTGAGACTATAAATATCATAAATCAAAGATATTTTGTTAAGATCAAAGTTTAGTATGAAAATGTCATTCATCAAGTCTGAATCTGATCTTAAAATCAACTTCATGGGTAGCCATGCTGGTTTCTTTTTTGAAGTATGTGATTTGACTTTTCATAGCCGTATGAAAAGATTTGTTAACGTTAATTTTCATTCCAAACTTATTTTGTACGTTTTGGTATATTCTTGTGTATTGCTTTTCGGGCAACTAGGTACTATGTTAAATATTATCTAACATGCATCCAATAACAAGTAAGTTGCTACATTCTGGAGACTAATAATATTTATCTTCGTATCTCAGGAGTCAGATATCTATACATACATACCAGCACGCCATGTCCCTCACGGGGTAGGCAGAGAGAACCGAACGCCACGTTTTTCTATCTTGACACACATTCATCGCCTCATCAACATTCATACATTGTCTTATACACGTTCATCTGTTGTTCACGCTTCTTACATTTCCATCTTTCAGAATATTGTTTACATGGTCGTGCCATACTTTTCTTGAGCGCCCCCGACCTCTTATTCCATTCCTGTCAGCTTTATATATTTTCATCAGGCGTTCTTCATTCATTCTCCCCAAGTCGCCAAACCATCTCAATGTGTTAACTTTAATTCTGTTAATTACATCTTTCTTCATCTTACATTCTTTCCTTGTATCTTCATTTCGAACTCTGTCATACATCATTCTGTTACAAATTCTTCTAAGCGATCTCATTTCAACTGCATTTATTCTGCTTTCGTACGACTTCTGCCATGTCCAGGTCTCACTTTTTTTTTTTTTAACATGTCTACGTAGGGGACGCCAGCTATTGGGATTTGGGTCCATTTTACTCTTCCGAAGAAGCGCACTACGTAGCGTTGGGAGGGGTTTGCAATCAAGAAAAGAGTTTATTAATTCGGATTTTAAAAAGACCCGGGTTGTACGAAGATGGAACACAGAATTCGGAAGATCGTTCCACAGTCGGGCTGCTGTATTAATAAAGGAGTTCGAGAAGCGACTTGTTCGTATATGTTGAAGGTCCACTGTGAATGGATGCTGCAATTGAGTGAAGCGAGTGACTCTGTTGCGAGTGGGTGGAGGAGGGACCAAAGATGCAAGTTCTTCTGAGCAATTCCCGTGGTAGTATCTATAGAATAAACTTAAAATACCGACTCTGCGTCTGTGTTCTAGTGATTGCAATCCATCAGTCAGTGATGGATCATCAATCAGACGTATAGCACGCCTTTGGACAGCGTCGAGGGTATTCAGTAGGTATTGGGGGGCGCCACTCCAGAGGTGACTGCCATATTCAATAATTGGGTGTATTTGCGCTTTGTAGAGTATACAGATCTGGGTCTTAGTAAAATATCTGCGCGCTCTTTTCAGTTTCACCTTAGCTTCGATGGAGCCCTTGTAGTGTAATTGGTTCGTTATAGATACTCCAAGCAGGTCGATAGAGCTGCTGTTAGGTAGGGTGCTTCCGTTGAAAGACACTTGCAATTCATTGGGGTTTCTCTTCGCAGAAATTAGACAGGCTTGGGTTTTTGAGACGTTAAATGAAACAAGATTACTTTCACCCCAGGTATTGATTGAGTGGGGGTAGCTATTTATTTTTTGATGAAGGTCTTTCCGGGCTTCTGATATTTCACTCTGTTTAGGAGGTTTGTCAAAAGAGAAATTGTCATGGACTGTGCTGTCATCAGCGTAACAGTGGATGGGGGCGCGTAAGAGCAAGTCATTGATATGTAGGAGGAATAGGGTTGGAGATAGAATGGACCCTTGAGGGACTCCCGCATTAATGGAATGGGGAGAAGAAGAGCAACCGTCCACTACAGTTATGACTTCGCGATCTTTTAAAAAATTCGCAATCCAAGTACACAGAGACTGGGGTAGTCCATAAGAAGGGAGTTTCATCAAGAGACCTCGGTGCCAAACCCGGTCGAAAGCTTTAGAGATGTCAAGGGCGACAGTTTGAGCTTCTCCAAAGCGTTCCATAACTCGACCCCAAACGGACTTGCATACGTCAGTCACTTACAGAAAAATCACTTACCATCTGTGCAATTAAATGTATCTTCCTTGTCTTCTTCGCGAAAATGCTTTATACACACACTTGTACATGGAGAAGCAGTTAGGTTGGCTCTTGGTATGCTTTGAATCCATTGCCTTCTTAATGCATCAGTTTTAGGAAAAGAAAAGCATTTTGTATACTTCTTATTGTAATTGGACTTATTGCATCCAGGAGCACGACAGCCCTGCATATTTCTGTAAAACATTTAATTGATTTAATTGACAAAATCAACAGAAATTTATATTGTAACTATAAGGAGCGGGTAAATAAGAAATTTATCAATTTTAAAATACCTATATTATACCGGTTGTCATGACAGTAACATAAAATATCTGAAGAAAGGATCTCGATACAAAAAAATATAAATCACAATCCAAACCTAGCCACGGTTTTAAATATATTTTCTAAAATAAAGATATTTATTTGAAATCAGAAATGCCCTCAAAATTGTCTACATTATAATCGATGGACTCAAATTTGTTTTCCATAAAACATGTAAGGTGGTTTGGGATAAATTTTGAAAAATAAACGCATCGAAATACTATTCATGTATATTAGTTCGTTATACAATCAAAAACTAAATTTAAACATAAACATACAAAAACACATTATAATTCTATGACAAAAACAAATAATTCAATAATGAAAATATTAATCAACCCAATAATATGATTGTGAACAAATACGATCGCCGTGACACATTTTAGTCGCATTAGTGTGATCATTATTTCGAAATATACCTATATATATTTTTCTTAAATAATATGCACTATATCATAATAAATTTGTGTTTAATCACTTCAAAACATTAGATTACAATTTAAATGACAATATTGTATCGATAAAATATTTCATAACCATGAAAATGTTTCTGACATTACATTTCAATGTATTTACGTTATATATCAAAAATTATGGTAAATAACCAAACAAAATAATATGAAAACGCTTAAATAATGTTTAATATTAATAAATAAATGATAAAAACAATTATATTTGTACTTACGGAGATTTAAAATACAGCACGACAAACCAACACTAACCGAAAACGAATCAAAATGTACTGATTTCTATGCAAAAACAGACGCCAAGACGCGTAAACCCCCGACTGATACGTCGGCCATATTGGAAAATATTCTCTCATACATTACGGCATGATATAACTGCAAAAACTGCAAATCCAGAGGGCGCTGGCGAAGGCTATTCTACACCATTATTATTGTTATTATTTTTTATAATGATAATAATAATAATAAGGTACTGCCTCCCTGACCAGCCAGCTGGTTAAAAATTATTTGACCAGCACCAATTTAGTTATTTTATTTTAATATTTTAGTTACTTTTTTAAATATATAATGCAACTGGCTCACGCCAGTCGCAATTATAACTACAAACAATCCTAACCAACCTATTTTTACCAAATTTTTGTAGGTTAGGTTTAAAACATCGGTGTACATTCTAGGCTATCGTGGCTGGTCAGGGAGGCAGTCCCTAATAATAAACTGATTTTTCTATGGATTTTGCCATAGTGAATTTTTCCTATAGATAATTGTAAAACCTTGTAAATCTTTATCTTGGCTAGTTACCGTATTCACACAAGAGCTATAAAATATACATGAAATGACGAAAACTATACAAACGTCAAACGTGTAAGTTCTCAGCCTTTTTGATATTTTCTTGCTGAGATTTTAAAACTTAATTTTAATTTGAAAAATTGATTTGTAACTATCTTTTTTTGTTTCTGGAAGTCATATAACTAATAAAATCCATATTGTTATCAGTTTGTGTCTGTATAATTTCAGGTTACGAATTATTTTGCGCTGCAATTTCATCAAATGTCTTCAACTTTCATTACTTTAATTTAAGTAGCACCACACGTTTTACTCCATTGAAGTGGCTTCCTGTTCTTGCAAACATACCTCAGCTAACAATGATGTCCCATCTAAGAGTCCGCACCGAATTTCTTCCAGGAACCTAGTTACAAAACTTGGACGTGGCACAATGACTGGAAGAACGTCAACCTATATGTCAATAGGTACATGGGTACTTCAACGGTGGTACCTCTAGGTTTGGATCTGCCAAGAAGGCTGTGGACCTCTCTAAATAGGATCCGCGCTGGACATGGACGTTGTAACTACCTCATGGAAAAGTGGCACTGTTTCATCCGCACAATGCGATTGCGACCGTCTCTTCCAAATGATACAGCATATTATATTGCAAGAATGTATCGTACGGCTCTCGACCTGAATATCTGATCATATTTTATTTTTAAAATGCTATTGTTAATATATTTTTTTGTGATTATTTTATTTCTTCCCACAGACATTGCTCTCATATTGTTTTTCGCCTGAATGAGTCTGTTTATGAGCGTTTAAAGATTGTCTTTGAGCAAATGTCTTCAAAGATCGTGGTCGAGAGAGTTTCTCCACCGATACTGCATTCATGTTGGTTTTCGTCTGAATGACTTGATGTAGTATTAATTCCATGACTTCCCACAAACTTTACATACGTGTGGTTTTTTACCCGAATGAGTTTTTTTTGTGTACTTTACAATTTGAGAGAATGTCTTTCCACAGATATTGCATTCAAATGGTTTTTCACATAAATGGTTAGTTTGTGTTTTATTAAATTTCTTTCTAGAAAGAATGTCTTTCCGCAAATATTGCATTCATTTGGTTTTCGTCTTGATGTGTTCAATTTGTTTTTTTTTTTATCAAAATGAGTTTGTTTTTTCAAAGATCCTGTTCCACAGAAAGTTTTTATACACACATTGCATTTATGTGATTTTTCACCCGAATGAGTTAGTAGAATATGTTTGTATAAACCTCTCATCTCGTCTTCCCATAGACATTGCACTCTTATGATTTTTCACCCAATTAAGTTTGTTTTCTCAGACAATGGAAGGAGTATATTTGTCTTTTATAAACCTTTCGTTTCATTTGACTCAAAAGAGAAATTAGCTGGTTAGTTAACAGAATTTTATAAATCATGTTAATAAAATTACCAATTCTGCAAGGAACTTAAGGAAGTTTTTACAATACGAATATTTAAAATTAAGTATACTATTTTATAAAAAAATATAAATTATACACACCACAACTTAACATGTATTTTTTATTTATTTCTAAATAAATCATGACTTTGTAATAATTTAATGTTTTTTTTTTCTATGCACTCATAATTATGTAATAGGGTAGTTATTTGGTAAAGTAAAAAACAAGACATTATATAGGTAAATAGTATTTAGTTTTATTAAAAACATATCTATAAAATCCCGATACATAAAAATAGAAACAAGATTATACGGAATACTATTTGTGAAAAATTAAGCAAGACAAATTATTAAAGACAATTCAATATATCGAAGAAGCTTTTAAGAGTTTTTTTTTTACCACTGAATATCTATTGGGGTAGACAGATAATCGAACACCACACAATCCTATTTTGACTTGCATTAATTGAATTTTTTCAACTGAATGAGGAAGTATATGTTTTATTAAAGCTACTTTTCGTGAGAATGTCTTCCCACAGACATTGCAATTATGGTTTTTCTCCCGAATGAGTTTGTTAATATGCTTTCAAATGTTCCGCTCGAGCTAGATTATGTACTTTCAAATGTTCCTCTCAAAAGAATTTCTTCCCACAGACATTGTATTCATATGGCTTTTCACCCTAATATTTTTTTTTGTTCATTCGCATTACCTATTCGACAGTTTCTCTTCCCACAGACGTTGCATTTATATGGTTTTTCACCCAATGAGTTAGTGTATGATCTTTCAAACTTTTCTTATGAGATAAATTCTTTCTACAGATACCTACTACATTTATATGGTTTTTCACCCGAATGAGCCGGTATATGCTTGTAAAAATCTCGTTTTTGAGAGAATAACTTTCCACAGACATTGCATTCATGTGGCTTTTTAACCAATTTTTTTTAATGAATTTGTTCTTGTTAAACAAGTACATATACATCTTCCTACATTCCCTAAACTAAGCATAAATGCTGCTTGTGCTATAGGTGAACGAAATCGGTCGAAGCAGGATTCGAACTCGCGACCACTGGAATGTACATTCAAATTTCCAATTCGAGAGAATGTCTTCCCACAGATATTGAAATAATGTTTTTCCCACTAAATTAATTAGTTTTATTATGTTCATTTAAATTTCCTTTTAGAGAGAATGTCTTCCACAGACATTGCACTCATATGGTTTTTCACACAAATCTATGCTATCTTAAAAATTCTTTTTGAGATAATGTTTTCCCACAGACAGTGCATTCATGTGGTTTTTCGCCTAAATGAGTTACTCAATGTAGTGTTAAATTCCATGTGTGATAGAATATCTTCTCACAAACAATACATTCGTGTGTTATTCATCCAAATGATTTTTTTTTTCAAAGATCCGGTTCCAGAGAAATTTTTCCCACAAACATTGCATTTATGTGGTTTTTTTTTCATCCGAATGTACTCTCCTTTGAGAGTATGATTTCCCATAGGCATTGCTCTCATACACTCAAATGACTTAATTTAGAAAGTTCAAACACTGTAAATCTTAATAATTTTAGGTATTTTATTTTGATAATCGATTCTTCTGATACATTGAGTAGCTTGTAAAATCCAGAATATAACCTCGAAGATATTGATAACTTTCAACCTTTTACATAACTTAAGTGAAATTTAAATGTAAATACTTATAAAACTTCACTATATTATTATAAAATTATATGTATTTATAAAAATATACTTCGTTTGTATACTTAAGAGGAAATGAAGGACGGTTTATCAATTGTTTACAAAAAATGGTTAGATTTAACCACATGGACTGTCATCTGACAGTATCTGTCTCTGTCTTAATCATCTGTCTCTGTCATATTTCAAAAACACATGATATTTGTTATTGTTTACAAACATAGGGTGTAAAATAGCCACTTAAACTGACATCTGTCAAAATCACGTGATATTTGTTATTGTTTACAAGGTGAAGAATAGCAGCAGGGTAAAACTAACAACTTAGGTCTCACAAATTTGAAAGTATAGACACATAAAACGTTTTAAGGTCAAATATAATTAAAAAGTCCTTTTAACTATCACAATTACTGTGTAAATAAACTTAACCACTAATTTTAACACTAAAAATATCATAAAAAACTGTTTTAAACTTAGAAATAACTCAATATAACCATCAAATGTCAAAAAAAAATAAAAATCACACCAAACTTAAAATAAAAAACCAAATCGGGATTCTAATTAACGCAAAACACTAAATAAGTCCTTGGTATAATAAATACATCCATTAAAATTAATAAAATGAGGTATAATGATGAATTTTTCACAAAACACGGGGAGCAAAATGTACCGAAAAACGTACTGATGAGGTTAGATTTAGTTAAAAGACTTAGATTGGTTTGATAACAATTAATAATGTATTTAAGCAATTGGATAAACACACCTGCAAGCACACAGAAAAAAGGACACACTTTTGACAGGAAACAGGAAGTGACCAGAGATAATATATCATAAATATTTTTGCTTTCTAACACTCCCCTTCAAAAATATTCATATGTTTACACAATACAAAAAATAACATTTTAAAGAACATTTTGTAATTCCCTTAAAAATAAACTAAATATACATTTTATTTGTCTTTCTTTTCTACAAAATATTAAGTATTTCCCTTGCATTACAAACAAGCATATTTTTATTCATTAAATATTTTATTCCTGAATTTATTAAACAATATAGTTCCCAATGGTTTAGTAAATATATCCCCAATTTGTTCTGATGTACACAAATATTCTATTTTAACAATGCCCAAATTTAATTTTTCTTTAATAAAATGACATCTAATATCAAGATGTTTAACCCTTCCATTCGTTGGGTTTTGCACCATTTTTATTGCAGATTGGTTATCTTCATAAAGCTTAATGAACTCTACATTTATTTGAAAATCAAACAATAACAAATCCCTCAACCAACATGCCTCGCTTGTTGCCATACTTAACGCTAATAATTCAGATTCTGCTGTGGATAAAGCTACTGACTGCTGTTTCTTTGAACACCATATAACAGTACAATTAAACACTTTAAAACAATATCCTGATGTTGATTTTCTATCTTGTGGACATCCACCAAAATCACTATCAATAAAACCATCTATACAGTTTGAATCATCTCTTTTATAAGTTAAACTCAAATCAATTGTTCCCTTAATTTATCTTAAAACATTTTTTAATAATTTAAACAATAAAATGGATGCACATCCTTGATATCTACTAAGTATAGTAACTACAACACATAAGTCAGGTCTGGAACCCATTACTGCGTACAATAAACACCCTATAAGTTTTCTACATTTCGCTTCTATTTCAATGTTTTCTGATTTTTCTCGTTTTAACATACTGAATTTAAAATTATTATCAATTGGTAAAGACAGTGGTTTGCAATCTGACATACCAAATAATTTTAAAATATTTTTCAAATATTCTGATTGATTTATTTTAGTAATTCCCATTTCTATATTTTGTTCAACATGTATGCCCAAATAATTTTTTATATTACCCATATCTTTCATTTTAAAATTACTGTACAAAAGTTTTCTCAACTTCTCTAATTCTATGTTTGAGTTACTACAGTATAAAATATCATCAACATATAACAGTAAAAACACTTTTACATTTTCATTACATTTTGAATATAGACAACTATCTTTCTTAGATCTTACAAACCCTTCTTTAATCATAATTTTATCAAAAGTAGCATTCCAACATTTGGGTGAACTTTTTAAACCATATAATGTTTTATTTAATTTACAAACTGCCAAACTATTTTTACATTCTAGCCCCTCTGGTATTTTTAAATAAATTTCTTCTTCTATTTTTGAATTTAGAAAAGCCCCACAAACATCCATTTGCTTTACCTGCATGTTTAGTTTTGTTGCAACTGACATAAGTACCCTAAATGTATTTAACTTGGCAACAGGAGCATACAAATTTTCCAGGAAGTCTTTCTGTTCAAAACCCCTAACTACAAGCCTTGCTTTATAATTTGAAACTCCTTCATCATTCTTTTTTATTTTAAAAATCCATCTATTGGATAACGCTTTTTTACCGAGCGGCAACTCGTCTACAATTGTCCATGTCTTATTCTCTTCCAACTGATCCAACTCACTTTCAATTGCTTTTCCCCATTTGTCAGCATCTCTACCAGCCATAGCTTCTTTATATGTTGATGGTTCGTTTGATAAATTCATCATCATGCCAGTGTTATAATACTGGAACCAAAATGGATTCTTTCTTAATCTTTGAGGATTAAGAAAGAATCAGTCTTCTGCCTACCAGCGCGCAAAAACTCCCGCGAATTTCGACACACTCAAATAGTACTAAACTACACTATTTCCGACAAGTACTCCATCTAGGTATATACATTAATATCTTTGTATACATCCATGTTTGAAATGGCAATAATTGCCATTATTCAAAACCCTTTAGTGTGGTTGTACGAAAAATAATTTAAACAGATCTTGTTTATTGAATGCTGTTGCATGAAAAACATGTGATGCATGGCTTGATATTTAATCCTGTTGCATGAAAAACATGTGTTTCATGACAATTGTAAAACACAAGATTTCTAGATTATTAACTGAAAAATCAGATTTTTTGACTTATGTCGTTGTTCTCGCAAACGAGCAATGTGTAATTTAACTACATGGTTGTAGAGATTTCACTCGCAGAAATTTGTATTAAAATATTTTTTTAATTCTGCCTTTTCAGTGGAATATTTTTACACATGACATGGTCAAATTCAAAATCAAACCATCATCATCCTCAACCTCGATGGGTCCTAGTTGTCTCCAAGAATCTTCTACATACTGCTCTATCGTTGGCTGCCACCTTCTAGTTCTGCTGCTCCATAGCCCGACAATCCGTGACAATGCCGTCCAACTACCATAGTTTAGGTCTCCTTACGCTTCATAATGTTTATAAAGCCCGCCTGACACGAGGTAATATTCCAAATCATGTGGAATATGAGTTGAAAAGTAGTGTTTGCAGTAATTTTTGAAGTCATATGAACTGAAACTGTGTATATCTTTTGTCTATGCTTATCTATCTACTACATTGTCATTCGTCATACAAAGAAAGAAATATTTTTTTTAATTCATAATATTTTGTACAGTTATTTTCGTATTCAATAAGTTCTCTTTTCTATGTCGTATTCTTTTGATTGATCTAGACGTACATTTCTAGCTACAAAAAATATCGGCACATCGGAGTTCTTGGATATAATTGCTATTATTTGGAATGTTCTTACTACTGTTTTTTTAGGATATTGCTTCTCGAATCATTGTATATTTGGCCTTTGAATGTATGGTTTTAAGTATTAGAAATACATTCCATTTATCTTCAAAAAATCTCATTTTTCTATGAAAATGGATCTTCTAATGAAAGTTGTTCGTTTAATATGCTAAAAAACTACTTGATTTTTTTTTCTCCTATCCAATCAAGATGCGCACATTTTTTGCTAGAGCGTCTCAATTAATTTTCATAATATTTCGAAACAGGTAATCAAACTCAAAATGTAATAAAAAAACAAGAGAGAATCATTAATGCACCCAAAAATGCAAGTTTTTTGACAGTCAAGAGAGATAATTGTTATAATATCGACATGTAATTTCAATATAATGTTTTTAGAGTGATAACATTTTTAAGTCATTTAAATGATATTGTGTCAGGCACAATGTCATTTTTTCAGTTCATATTCCAATGAGTTGAAATATGAGTTGTAATATTACCTGGTGTCAGGCCGGCTTTATTGTTTTTTCATATATATTGATTTCATATATTGAGACTCACAGATGTGAAACTATTTAAAAATACATTTATTAAGTTTATTCAATTATTGACTTGATTAAACTACTTTCAGTTAGTTTGTATGAAAGGTACCAGGTTCATAAAATAATTGAGTAAAGAAAAATAAAAGATTACTCCCAATATTAATAACTAAATTATTTTAGTTATGTACAACTTTCAAACATACAATATTAATTCACATGTGAAATTAACTCTAAAGCATGCGCGTTCAGTTAAATACCCCCTAGTGCCTAATTATAGATAGATCGATGCCCGCTATTGATCACTAGGAGGATAATTTGGTATCTTGATTGTATGTTTTGTTCTTATTTAGTTTTTATAGTTTTAAAAATAAAAAAATACTAACACGTGTATAGTACGACATATAAACCAGCAAATTCGACAACATATTAACTTATAAGTCTTACTAAAAATATTCTAGTTAGACGGGCATGTTGCCGAGTTTGCGATTTTGTCCGCGACGTTATTTATTGACTGTCGTTACATTGCACTCGCGTTTGTACCTGCCAATACAGTGACATTCTGCCGTGTCGGAGTGTCATTGTATTGGTAGATTCAGACGTTGCGTCTGAATCGTTGTGACAATTTAATGTAATGACGTTGTGACAATTTAAAATATGCTGGGTAAAATCTATTTGTTTTTTTTTGTCTCGGTTCAATTGTTCCTTCTTTTTTTATGTTTTATTTTATTAGTTCAACATTTGTTTTCTTTCTGTTTTCCTACATATATGTATATGTGTATTTTAAACTTTTCTTTTAACTGTGCAAAGTAATGTCTTTTTTATAATATGAATGGTCAGGAGACGTTGATTGTACATACCTAACTATGCACAATAGCCATGCGGGAGATACCTGTTATTGGAGCACTGGAGATTCTATTTTTTGTTTCATGTTTTTTTTTTGTTTGTGTTGTTCAGTGTTCTGTTGGTGTCTCTGTATATTAAATAAATAAATAAATATGAATTCACCTGACAGGGCAGTCGCTAGACGCTGTGCCGCCACAATGATTGCATTTTAAATTAATATTTGATATAGTACCTACCCGTAAGTTGCACGAAATGCTATATAAAATAACTCATAGAACAATAACATGCGTGATAAACCTTTCTCTGTGAGCTTCGTATCCCCATGACTGAAGGCTGTGATCCCAACAGATGTTTCCAGTACAAAAATCTTCCAGACCTCCCTGTTTCCAAGGACATGTATCTCATTGTTACAGATACAGTAAAATGATTTGTTATTTGACAAATTTCTAATTTGAAGGACGGAGAGAGAAATGTATTTGGTAATTTTTTATGTATTCACCCAATGTGCAATGAATTGTAAATTAAATAAAGGTACTTACTAATCAATCAGAGTAAAGAAATACAAAGTATTTTTTATTTTATTTTATTTGAATTTAAAACACCAAATAATATTATACAATGAGTGCATTTACATTAGGTCTGTTTAGTAAAACTACTATGATAATGGACAATGTGTAATCAACAAAAAACAAAAGTGATATACATATATATATATTTATTTTCTTTAATAATCAGAAATCTTTTTCAGTATTTTTTAGTGCATTGACAATTTACATATGTGTAGTAAAACTATTATGATAATGGACAATGTGTAATCAACAAAAAACAAAAGTGATATACATACAGTAAAATGATTTGTTATTTGACAAATTTCTAATTTGAAGGACGGAGAGAGAAATGTATTTGGTAATTTTTGATGTATTCACCCAATGTGCAATGAATTGTAAATTAAATAAAGGTACCTACTAATCAATCGGAGTAAAGAAATACAAAGTATTTTTTATTTTATTTTATTTGAATTTAAAACATCAAATAATATTATACAATGAGTGCATTGACATTAGGTCTGTTTAGTAAAACTACTATGATAATGGACAATGTGTAATCAACAAAAAACAAAAGTGATACTACATATATATATTTATTTTCTTTAATAATCAGAAATCTTTTTCAGTATTTTTTAGTGCATTGACAATTTACATAAACTATTATGATAATGGACAATGTGTAATCCGAGATTTGGAACAGAAAATGTTTCAAAACCATTTGATTTTTGTATGTTTATTTTAATTAATAATAATCAGTTTGGGTTAAAATAAAAATATGAAGACATCATTTATGTAATTAAAATTCCTTAGAGTTGAACTATGCTTATCAAGTGTATGGTTAATATGTTTGACGGCATATTGCTGATTTCTTTTAATTAAATTATATAAATATTGTTTAGTAAAAGCAAAATTTTAGAGCATAATAAATAATACTTCACTAAAACTAAATTTTCAGTACATAAAATGTGTTTTATGAATGCCAACATTCTGTTGTAGGTAATAAAAAGAACCAAATACTACACCCTGCTCTAATAACATATGATCTTTGCATCATTAATGAGATCCATGGATTGTCTCATACTCATTATTGTATTATTTTGAATTCAAGTTCATTTTAAAATTATATTTTTATACTTTCTAAATTCATATAAAATTGTAGCATAGTTCATATTCATCACTGAAATTTGTAACAATAATTACAAAAAATTATCAAAACAATTTATTATGAGTATGTTTTTACATTTGTTAGACTAAAAAACAACATGGAAAAATTGTAATATGCAAGTGTATTAGTTTTTTTTTGAAAAATTTTTTTTGATCCTTAGTTATAGTTTTTTTATTATATAATTTATAAAAAAAATATTAATTTGTTTGTAATCACAATGTATGTAGTATTTTCATTTTATGACTTTATTATGGTGGTAGCAGGCTTTTGAAAACATTTAATAAATTAAAAAAGCAATTTTAAATTATTTAGTTTCCTTTAAAATATATTTTAAATGTCAAAAAATTGACATATTTCAATTGGATTAATTTAGAATGACGAGGTTACAAAAAAGAAATAACTGATTGAAGAAATTCACTCTTTTGTAACAAACATTTTTAGGTAACAAAAAATAAAAACAATCATTTGATTTTAAAAATATAGTGTGATACAATATAATTATGAACATTTTTCAATGAAGTAGTTCACCAATGTGATGTTTCATATAAATTGCATGTGGCTCAAGTTGAAAATATTAAATTGGCAAATAAGACTTATTTTGCATTGCCGTTGCAAAGTCTGTGGTTTCTGTAATATATATATATATAGTTTCTGTAATATTTATAGTTTATCTTGAGAATTTTATCATGCATTGGAGTGGTTTTCGTATAAGTATACTAACCAAGTTAAAAAACACTTTCAAACAAAAATATCTTTGTTATAATAATCACTACTTAGTTTTATATATTCAATCAGTTTCGAAGCATATCGCTTCTTCATCAGGGTAAATAACATCAGATGACAAGTTGGTGTCTGTCCTGACCGGTCGAAGATAGAAAACTCAAGTTGTGGTTGTAACAAAGGCATTTGTGTTTTAAAAATACCACAAAGTGAAATCTGAAAACAGGAATAATGACGAGCAAAAAACATTGATTTGCATACCCCACGTGATGTACTTGAGATATTTACCGCTTATTATACATCAGTGTAGCTATACATATAACATAATATGTACGTACTTATAATTAGCCGTATTTATACATTACTTGCTCTCCACCATAATTATAAAATATGTAATCATATACAATCATATCATGATAATTTGTGATAAGTGTTGCAATCATAATATTAAAAGAAGTATATTATTATTTTAATGCAGTAAAATTATTTGTATTTATCATTTGTTTCTTTTAATTATAATTGTATATGGAGCAAAGTCATTAGATTTATGTTCCAACATCCTAGGTTCTATACCCTTTAGAGAAGAACTAATAAAAAAATCATGCAATTCTTGGCTGATTGGAAGAAATTGCCATTTATTGCAAGCAAGGGAATGTTTGAAACATGTGATGAAAATTGTTTTGTAAAAACCATTGTAATGAATTTAAAATGCTTTCTTCACATTATAATTGTGTAATATAAATATTTTTTTTATGGTCATATATGTCAGCAAATATTGTATAAAAAAAATTATTTACATTAAATATTGTTTTAAAAAAATGTAAAAAATTACATGGGTGTGCAGAAGACTACTTAGGGTTTTTTGCTTCGATCAGTTTGATCCTTTAGGGGGACAAGTCCGGTCAAATGGCAAAATGAAAACCCTCCATTTAGATATTGGATTTTTAAAATTTTCTATATATGTAGAATACTCTTGGTACATAGGTTTACAATGTGGATTATCATGAAACGGGACTTGCCCTACTGGTGGAAAGATGTTTGAAGATAACTTTACTCAATTTGTAAACAATAATAACATTATCTATGATTACTTAATACAAATTTGATCACAGCGCATTTATTACCTTTTGTTCTATATTAGAGATGATAGCACTCTGGCTTTTATTTTTCATTAAGTGGATTTTTTTAATATAGGTACCTACCAAATTATTTTCACAATCTCTGCACAAACCTGCATCTCTTATCTTTAATTTTTTTAATACTAATTTTCAATAAATAAAAATATTCCAATTGAAAAATGTATTGTATTATTTTATATTCAACACCAACAAAATGTAAGAATTCAACATTGGAAAATTATTATTTTAATAGAACCCTCTACCCACATAATATAATAATGTAATCATCATTATTTATCCACTAGACATCAGTTAGTGCATAAATTATGTAATCCACATTAAAATTCTTGTTAACAATTTGAAATAACTCTAAATTGCCTACATTAGGTTGGTACGTCTGTGCGAGTATGCACAGGTGTACCAACAGCTTTTACTGGCAATGGCCGAAAATAAAAATTGATAGCCATTTGTGCTGGCCCACCTCCGTAGACAGTCAATCTATCTGTGTAAATATTTTTGTACAAATTTTATATGGTTTTTTAAGTAAGTAATAAATAACATGTAAGTAATATTTCTTTTAATTGCAAGATCCTTTCAATCCGTTAGTCATATTTCTTTTACCAATCACTCGTATTGTGTAGGCCGTTTGTCGACACATATTAACAAATATATATTGGATGGATCTGGTGTGTTGGCAGTCACCTCCCCAATACCTTTAAACTTCTATTATCATTATTTTTAGGTGTCCCATTAAGAGCCAGGTTATCAAAAATACAACATCTCACATATATTTTTAAATATATTTAAATAATTATAATATATGTTTGATAGCGAAAATTTATGTAAGTGTTGTTAATTTATAATATTTTTATTTAAAGACAAAACTGTCCTCGGTAGAGTGCAGAATGATATTTAGAATGTGAAATCGTTTTGTAATTAAAAATCTTAGTATTACTGTATTTGATCAATATAATCTAAAAGATTTGCTTCAATCCACCCCCAACCAATAAGCGAGAATAAAAATATAATAATCTAGCAATGCAAGATTATTATACAACAAGATTCACCTCCCATTCTGAATGTAGGAAATTAGAATTATGTCCTATTCTGATTCGTCTAAATTTATATGTCTGAATTTTAGTATTTGAGAAATGTCAGAGTTGACTGCATGTATACGGGACTCATTACGTCACACCCCACGGATGAAATCCTTTTATCCACGGTCACCCGTTGGTTATAGACATTTTCGTACTCTGAAACGAATCTGAATAGGACATATTATGATGTTTGTGTAATTATAATATAATATATATTATTAACTTATTTGTTTAAAATAATAAATAATACATATTAAATTTGTTGAAAATACAAAAATCATGTACAAAATACAAATTTATCCATGTTTATAATATACATATCACTTATATTTAAACCAAAGTTTAAAATCAAAAGGACAAATTATATAAACCACATTTGCTAAACATACATAGCTACCACCCTTAACATTACTGATCATTGTTTAAATACATTTGATTCAATTACAATACAATTGTATAATAATGAAATGTGTTTACCATCATGCGATAAACTCTATTTTGGGAAAGCAGAGATAAACCGAGATAAACACTCTCAAATTAACTATACGACATTAAAAGAACTTAGCCTAAAAATAGAAAATACAGAGAAAAGTACGTTTGGAAAATTAAAAAAACATTTAGGATACAATGTACAGCAGAATCCGTTTATTACGACTCCGTTTATAACAGCCAACCGTTTTTAGCGACGTATATAGCGTAACTAGGTAAACATACATATAGACACACTATGAAAACATATCCGCATAATACGACTCCAGTTTATGCGACCAACCGCTTTTAGCAACCTTATTTTATAATAAATTGTCCGGTTAGAACAACGCACATCGTTTTGTTTACATTATAACTACGCACAAATAATGTCTCGCCGCCCCGCGTCCCGGCTTTCTCCTCTCTCCGACGCACGTGGATTGGTAGGTACTGTGAGGGTGTGAATCCGCCAATTGTGACGGTAGTGGGTCCTCTGGGGCTTCGCCCCCGAAGGTACCTCACCACCGACCAGACAGTGGTTCAGGACGACGAAATTGCCTTTCTATGGTCAGCCAAATCAAAGGTTCAACCAATTAGATAAAATAAATAAGTTTCATCATTCTTGTCGAATCAATGTTGGGTGGAGAGAAAAATATGAACAAAAGATTTTCAAATGACACTAATATATTGTTTCAGAATAAGACCTTTTACAATTATGTGAGATTATCAACCAAAATAATTATCCTTACAAGCAAGGTATGATATTAAGTTTACAGTTTAAGCAGAATAGATATAGTATTTTTCTTAAAAAAAAAATCTTTTTAGGTTCAAAATTGGCCAATTTACACGATTGTTATAAATAGTTGCAATACAAAGGATTTTTACCATAACATATATTTTCAATACAATTATAATATCGGAATGCAAAACAGTAGAAGGTATCATTTTTATTATTCGGAAGGAATAACACAAAATAAATATTCGCACAATTATCGAATGAGATTTTGAAGAATTCCATTGATTTAAGACTTATCGTAATCGGGAAATCTCAACATCCTAGATCAGGGGTGGCCAACCGGTCAATCGCGATCGACCGGTCGATCGCGACTATTAGTCCAGTCGATCATGGCAAGGCAAAAAATATAAACATACATAAATACGTAGAACAGACTGCTCAACGTAATCACCAACTGCTTCACCCATCACGTTAAGTTCACGTTATCACGTTACTTTATGGATCATGATTTCTGGGCATTGGTTTCCTACGAGAAATATCCATGTTTGAAGAAATGTGTTGAACAATTGCATTCGTGTTTTGGTTCAACATATTTATGTGAGTCAGCATTTTCCTACTTAAAACAAACAAAAAATAAACACCGTTCTCACTTGACAGACGCTCATACACTGGATTCTTTAAGGTTGGCAATTTCCAACTACAAACCTGATTTTGCTAATCTAGGGGAAGATGCTCAGACGTATTGCTCACACTAATATACAGTATAAGTACTAAGAATAATTTTCAGTTTTAGGTTTTCCCTTTTAATAAAATAAAAAATACTGCTTAATTGTGTACTGTAATAATGCTGTTTCATTTAAAATTTCAAGAAGTATGTAATTGGTAGATCACACAGGGTTTCCTCAGTAAACAGATCTTGGATCTAATCAAGTCGGCCACCCCTGTCCTAGATGTTTTAAAAATGTACGTCACTTGCCAGTGGATTACGAGAGCAATCGTAAGGACTGGATGACTGGTGACATTTTCACTAAATGGGTACGCGATTGGGATTGTGAATTATCAAAAAAGAAAATTCTGACAACTGCCCTGTACATCCCCATATTGCTTATCTGAGAAGCGTAACCCTGGCGTTTCTGCCTCCCAACACCACTTCTGTATTGCAACCAATGGATCAAGGGATTATTCCAGCTTTGAAATCACACTTCCGCAAAAACCTTGTTCTGAAAATTATCGAGTGTCTTGAAGTCAGAGCCAGCGCCGAGTACCCAAAGATTACGACTCTCGATGGTATTCTAATGATTTACGATGCTTGGACTAAACTCACGCATCGGACTATTTTCAACTGTTATAGACATGCTGGATTTGTTCGAGGCAATATAGATTGTATTGAAATCTCAAAGGCAGATGATTTTGATGAAGAAGATGATGTACCGCTCAGCGTTTGGACAAGGACAATTGATAATCAGCTACCCATAACAAACGAGGACCTTGAACAATATGCGAGTGTTGATGATGCTGTCGCCACATATGAAGAACCATCCGATGAAAACATTGTGCAAATCATCACCAACAGGCAAGATAGTGACAGTAATGATGACGAACCGGAGGACCCTTGTTTGACTCCCAGTGCGTCTGAAGCTCTGAGGGCTATGATGATGATGTTATGAAAAGTATGATGTCTCGAATTCACAATGCTGTATGAAGTTCTTACTATCAATCAAAAATTGGTCACAAACAAACGAACATCACAGACTTTTTACGTTAGTAAATACATACTGTACAGTGTACATACATACATAGAATGTAGGTACCTACATCATTATGCAAAAAATTACAATATTGTTTTTCTAATCTCTAATACGTAATGTACAATGTACATCCATATTGTATGTGCAATGTTTAATTATCATTAAAATTTAACATAATGTAAGAGTTTGTTTTATTTTCATAGAAATTAAGCTATTTTACGTACACTACATTATTTTATAAGAATTACAGCAATATTAATACGCATGTATGTGTGTAATAAAAAACAAGCTAAATTATGCGGTAGTATTATACGTCGTCCGGTTAGTACGAAGTAATTTCGCCGGTCCCTTGAAGGTCGTTCTATCCAAATTCTACTGTACCTATCAGTAAAATATACATCTTTTCTGGAAAATAAAATCAAAGCAATCGAAAACTACCCAACGCCAGTCAGAAAAATGTCTAAGAAGATTGTTGGGTAAAAAGTCCCACAAAAAATTGAATGTCAAAATTAACATAGTCCTACCGTGTATGTCATGATAAACGGAAAAAGAATACTAAAGGCAAGGTGCAGAAATCCACATGCTTAGTTTGCTTTACTACAGAAGTGTTTTGAAAAAGAGTATCTGTGGGGAGTCCTATCAGAGAAGATTTTTTAATCTGACAAAATATTAAGTTATTCAAAACTGTAACATATGACGAAATATTCCATTAAGTATTTTCTAAAACTAAACTGTAATGGGGGTGCTAACCAGAGGTGGTCTGAGGAAAGCACAGGCTCCATTGCCAAACAAACATACATGGCCAAAATATGATCTCAGAAGAACCAGAGAAATAATCTCGTTCAGAAGAGACTCACTCACCAGAGTCATATCAGTATTAACAGGACACTGGATCATAGGAAAGCATGCCAGAAGGCTAGGACTGGAGGCATACCATTACTGCAGAGCATTTCAGAACGAGGAGCAGGAGACGGTGGTCTACTTCTTCTGTTGCTGTCCTGCTCTCTCTAGAATTAGGAGAAACTCCTTGGGAAATTTCTTCTATGATCTGCAGGCTAAGTCTGTAAATAGATCTCGACCGATAAATGTCGAGATTAACTGTCAAAATATCGACTAGTCGATATTTTGACAGTTTTGGTAGTGACTAAGCAGATGACGCGTTGAATCGTTCTCGCCCACTTATTTGACGGCGAGATTGGGTCGACATAGTCGACATCGAGTCGAGACAAGATCTAACGCCGCCATGTTGAATTAAATGTCATTTTTTACACGAAAATTATGGAAATTGGTGGACGATCCAGGTACGGATCATCTCATATCATGGTCTCCAGTAAGAATGTAAAGTTTACTTATTGTATTTTGATACTTTTTATATTAGGTACCTAAACACATAATTCATAGTTCATTTTTCAACATTTCATCATTCCATATTTAAATACCTATCTTTTGTTTGATATAATATTTTTTGTCAATGTGGCCAAGAAGAAGGCAGCTTGGATCACATATTTTTCAATTGCCCTACATCTAAGTTCCCAATATCTTTAACACATCTGATTAAATTTAAAATATTTCCTCATAATATCACCTCCTTACTCAGCCTTAATAAATTTCAAGTACTTAATGTTCTTACAAAATTTATCGGACAGAATAACGTCAAATTGTGATTTCATTTTCTACTTCCCATTTAAAAACAAAACTTTTTTCACAACTTTTTAAATTTTTAATTTCAGTATTAATTATTAATATTTTTTTTTTTTTGGTTTCCCACATATTTTATAATTTGTTGTTTATTTTATTGTAATTAACAAATGCACGATTTTGTAACAAACTTGACTCTGGCCAATGTTCCTTCATTTGAGGTTACAAGTGCCATTTAAATAAATAAATAATAAATATTTTGACATTAAGATTGTAAAGATTAGATTGTAAAAATAAAAACCTAGAGCAACGAAAACGTATTTTTATTTTCAATTGATATAAAAAATGAACTATGAATTATGTACCTAATATAAAAAGTATCAAAATACAATAAGTAAACTTTACAAGTATATCCGAGCATGTTTACCATTTTCCCTTAAGCCCGCCTGACACGAGGTAATATTCCAACTCATGTGGAATATGAGTTGAAAAGTAGTGTTTGCAGTAATTTTTGAAGTCACATGAACTGAAACTGTGTATCTCTTTTGTCTATGCTTATCTATCTACTATGTACATTGTCATTCGTCATACAAAGGAAGAAATATTTTATTAATTCATCATGTTTTGTAAGGTTTTTTTCGTATTCTTTTTGATTTTTGATTGATCCAGACGTACATGCCTAGCTATAAAAAAATTTCGGCACATCGGAGTTCTTCGATATAATTGCTATGATTTGGAATGTTCTTACTACTGTTTTTTTTAGGATATTGCTTCTCGCATCACTATATGTTTGGCATTTGAATGTATGGTTTTAAGTATTAGAAATACATTCCATTTATTTTAAAAAATCTCAATTTTCTATAAAAAAGGAATCTTCTAATGAGAGTTGTTTGTTTGATACTCTAAAAAACTCATTGATTTTTTTTTCCTAACCAATCAAAACCGCGTACATTTTTTGCTAGAGCGTCTCATTTGATTTTCATAATTTCGAAACAGATAGGTAATCAAACTCAAAATGTAATAAAAAAAAACAAGCGAGAATCATTGATGCACCCAAAAATGTAAGTTATTTGACAGTCAAGAGAGATAATTGCTATAATATCGATATGTAATTTCAATATAATGTTTATAGAGTGATAACATTTTTAAGTCATTTAAATGATATCGTGTCAGGCACGATGTCAATTTTTTCAGTTCATATTCCAATGAGTTGAAATATGAGTTGTAATATTACCTGGTGTCAGGCCGGCTTTAGAACTATTTCCTGTTCTATTTTATGCAATTATTTTTACTGTACTTGGATAATTATATATGCAGATGAAATATATATTCTTTATTTTAAGAATTTAAAATAAAGAATATAATTGGCGTAGTTTTTAATAAAAATAACACGCAGCTGTCATCACACTTGATAAATTTATCGAGATATAATTAAATACAACTTTAAAAATTACTTTCAAAACATTTAATAAACACAAAAGAAACTTAATTTAATCATATTGTAATGTGCTTTTGTGCTTAAAAATTGTTGAATATAATATAGTTAGTGTATTTTATGATATATTATGTTTCTATGGTTATAAATAAAGATTGGTGTCTATGCATTTTTTGACACTTGTCAGATTTTGCTATGGCGGTTAAAACATAAGTTGTGTATGTACTTTTATTGTTAATTATCCAATCCATCTCACTCCTGAATAAAGAAGTTACTGCAAAAGGTTATGGGCACAGGCATCCGTCTTACATTGCTGCAAGGATTTTGATATTATTTTTAGTATTTGGTATACTAAATTGGTGGTTAGAAAAACCACGTTGTGCAGTAGAGAGTGAGATGGCGGAAGATATAAAATACAGTTTAGAGCCATTTTTAGTGGTAAAAATTACGTTTTATGTAGTCGACGTGTGGTGGCTATTTTTGCTGCAAAAAACTTGGACATGTATCTAGAAAATGACAATTCAAATGAAGAAAAAGCAAGCGATGCCAGAAAGGCATATGCTCTTCTTATGACTCTCCTGGACGACAACATCATGGCTTCAATGCCAAATGAAACTACTGCGTTTAAACTGTGGAAATCATTGAATGAAAGATACACTAAGAAAAGCGCTGTAAATCAAATCGTTTTAAGAAAAAAATTGACTACAATTAAAAAAGGGAATAGTGTTAACATGCAAACACATATAAATGAGATACAAGGCTTAGTAAACGAACTCCGTCTGGCAGGAGCGGAAGTGAATGACATGGATACAGTAATATACATACTAATGTCACTACCATCTGAATATGATGTCATTAAAACTAGTTTGGAAAGTCAACCTAATGAAAATTTAACGATAGAATTTATTACACAACGATTGCTAAACACAGAAGCATTGAAACATACAACCTGAAATGCAGATGTTACAGTCTTTGAAGCTTCGTCAAATAATATTACATGTTACAAATGCAAAGGAAAAGGTCATATTGCTAGAGACTGCAAGAAGAATATTATGTTGGAGAAATAAAATGCTGGCCACACTGAGTACTGTGGCAACACTCAATTGAACTATGACAGTTAAATAGATATAGAAAAAAGATTGTATAAAAATGTGGTGTTAAATAAGGAATCATTAAATATAAAAATATTATCAGTGTTTCATTTGAACAAGATAAAATAAAAACATAACCTCTTCAAATTACATGTCATAATTGTGGACGTACAGGGTATTTGAGAAGAGAATGCAGAGCAAAAACAAAATCAAATGTTAATACCGCCGATACAGCGATAACATTTGCGGCAGGAACCAGTATGGAAAATAGTTTCATACTAGATTCAGGAGCCACTGCTCATATGAGCAGCCATAGTGAATGGTTTGATGAAATAAAACCACACAGTGGTACCATTACGTGTGCTGCCAAAACTAAGTTAAAAGTAGCGGGGATTGGAACCATTACAGGTTCAGATAACGGTACAAAAATCATATTAAAAGATGTTCTCCATGTACCTGAATTGAATGGCGAATTAATTTCAGTAAAGAACATAGAAAAAGCTGGATATTCAATTGTATTTAAAAACAATATAGCAGTTGTGAGAGGAAAAAACACAGATATAGTAATGGCAAAGTTAAATGATAGTGATCAATACATAAGTGCCTTTACACCTAATAGAGCCTCGGCTCATATAGCCTCAGATTTGTGGCATCGTAGATTAGGCCACTCATCAAACAATGTATTAAAAGAAATGGGTCTTCCTATCAGTGAAAAATTCTGTGAAGAATGCACCATTACAAAGCAAAGTAACAAAGCTATTGGTAAGGGACCCAGAAATAGGGAGACGACAAGAACGAAGATTCAACCATTTCTCGAGTCACTTTCTCTGTTACTGAGAACAGACAATGCTCATGAATGCATACTGGTGGGTGATTTGAATATAAATATTTTACAAAAGAATAATAAATATGTTGACGATTACATGTGTCTACTTGCCGAAAACGGGATGATGTCGGCAATTAACTTGCCTACAAGAGATAATTCTCTTCTAGACCACATGATGATTAGGACCAGAGCAGAGAAAAATAATATAATCGGCATTGTATGTGACTCACTATTGACAGACCACTTTCCCACCATACTCATTATAAATAGAACAGTACACCGAAGAACTCAATCAAATGGCTTTTCTTACGAGAGCATAGATTATGACAGAATGGATCTGCAAACTAGTTTGATGGACTGGACCCCCCTATATGAAATTGATGATGTCAACGATAGTGTCGACTACTTTGTAAAAATTTTAGACAATATTATCCATTCTAACACAATCACCAAGCACACCCCTCACTCCAGACGATGACTTAAACCTTGGATCACAACAGGCTTGATACGTAGTATAAATATCAGAGATAAGTTACACCAACAATCAAAAGAAAATCCACTTGACATACTGAGAAGAGAAAGATATATAAGATATAGAAACGCTTGTAAGGCTCTGCTGACAAAGGTAAAAAACAGCTACTATAAAGAAAAATTTCACGCTGTATCCAATAACCCGAAAAAACATGGGAATTGCTGAACGAGGTAGCAAATAGAAAAAAACAAAGACACATACCTCAAGAAATAAGGTTGGAAGATAGAATAAATATAGTATCAGTGGGGAACAGTGCACGGAAGGCCTGAACAAGGTGAACAAATTCTATACTAATGTAGGACACTCTCTAGCACAGAAAACACTACAAAGACTAAATAAAACTGAAATGGACCTACTGAGCCTGAACCCAATGCATGCGATAGGAGTACAGAACGAATTCAATCAATTTGAGAGTATTACAACAAAAGAAGTACACAAAATACTCTCTGAATTAAAGAGTAAGAACTCAATAGGCACTGACTTAATATTATCCAAAATATTAAAGGCATGCTGTGATAATCTCAAGTCACCCATAACTCACATATGCAATTTGAGGATCTTTTCCAAATCACCTGAAAGAGGCTGTTCTGTGCCCAATTTATAAGGGAGGAAATAAGGAAGACATAGGTTGCTATAGGCCAATAAGCCTCCTAAACTCACTGTCAAAAGTTCTCGAAGTAGCTGTAAAAAATAGACTTACACAATTTCTCGACAAACATAAAATATTATCCGATCTGCAGTTTGGCTTACGTAAAAATATGGGTACTCAAGAAGCAATAGGATGTCTGACGACGCGACAGGTTAGTGTACTAGACAAGGGGGATAGATGCATCACAGTGTTCCTTGACCTTGCTAAGGCTTTCGATACGGTATCACACAGGCTACTGCTGTCAAAACTAGCTGAGATTGGAATCTGTGGAGCAGTATACAGTTGGTTTACAGATTTGTCAACAATAGGTATATATAATACTGGTTCGATTCCCCAGGAATGGTAATGTTAGATCATTATTCCCATCCTAAAGCAAGGTAAAAATCCTAACAAAGGAGAGTCATTCCGTCCAATTGCTCTATCTTCCACCATGAGCAAAATAATGGAACACCTTATCAAAGACAGATTAGAACATTTCCTGGAAACAAATAATCTTCTCCCCAAATCCCAACACGGGTTTCGAAAAGGAAAGAGCACAGCAGATAACTTAAGCATCTTCACCACGGATATCCACCTAGCTAAATCCCGGAAAGAACTACTGGTAGCAGTCTTTCTAGACATGAAAGCGGCGTACGACAATGTCCACCTTGACATACTTGTCAAAAAACTCCTAGACAAAGGGATTCCTAAAAAAAACTGCCTATTTCATTAGAAATCTACTTTGCCCGTATCCTTCAGTATGCTGACGACATAATGATTTACATCTCCCATACAATTATGAAAGATTTTGAAACTGCCCTTAAACATTTGGGAGAGTGGCTAGATAACCATGGTCTTCTTCAACTATCCCCTCAAAAAAGCCAAGTTATGATATTTTCCCAAAAAAGATCCCATCCACCACTAAATATCTCTTTTGAAAATATACCAATCCCCACGGTATCTTCTACTAAATTTCTTAAAACAACCCATACAATCAGCCGACCCAAGTTCTGGAGCTTGATGACAAGCAATCAGATCATACCAAAAATAAAAAATCTATTGAGAAATATGTTCCGTCCAGTGATGTGGAAGATTCTTCCACTGACGATGAACTACCTGAAATCATTCTTAGCAAACGTAATAGTATTAAACTTAATATTAAAATTCTGCACATGGAACTTGCAAATTCATTACATCCAATTCATTTGATAATCTTCTCTATGGAAGAACTAAAAGAAGCAACGAAAGACCTAAAGAATAACAAATCTCCAGGACTGGACGAGATCAGAGTCGAACAGATCAAAAATTTCGGAGAAAAAACCATGGAGTGGGTTCTGAAACTAATAAACACATGCGTCACAAGCGAGAAAATTTCCAAGCTCTGGAGGAAAGCTCGTGTGACTGCCCTTCTCAAACCGGGAAAAGAACCCAACGATCCGAAGAACTACAGACCTGTATCACTCCTATGCCAACTAAGCAAGGTTTTCGAACGCCTGGTACTGAACAGGGTCTCAGAACATATTGACAAACGTTTAATAAAAGAACAGGCAGGTTTCAGACCGGGAAGGTCATGCACTGGACAGGTTCTTAACTTGGTGCAGCATATTGAGGATGGGTTTGAAAAGAAAAAGATCACGGGAGTGGCATTCGTGGATCTGACAGTCGCATATGATACAGTGAACCACACAAGACTAGCAAATAAGATTTACAATACCACGAAAGATTTTAGACTCACATCCTTGATCCGCAATTTCCTGAGCAACAGACAATTCTACGTGACATTGGAAGGTAAAGAAAGCCAATGGAGAACTCAGAGAAATGGACTGCCACAGGGAAGTGTTTTAGAACCAATACTGTACAATATATACACAAATGATCAACCCATCCCAGAGGAAACCCGGCAGTTCATATATGCTGATGACACCGCAGTTGCCGCCCAGGAAGATAGATTCCAATTGGTTGAAGAAAAACTTACACAAACCCTAAATACACTTGAGAAATATTACAACGAGAATATGCTCAAGCCAAACCCAAGAAAAACACAAATCTGCGCCTTCCATCTTAAAAACAAAGAAGCAGGTAGAAAGCTGGAGGTCACGTGGAATGGAGAAAAAATCGAACACTGCCCCACACCGAAATACCTTGGTGTGACACTGGATAGGACACTTTCCTATAAAGAACACTGCAACAATACCAAGCAGAAAGTTTCCGCCAGAAATAACATCCTACGAAAGCTCACCGGTTCAACTTGGGGAGCATCTCCACACGTACTCCGCACCTCTGCTTTGGGACTTCGTATTTCCGCAGCCGAGTATGCCTGCCCGGTCTGGCAGACGTCATCACACACCAAACAGGTAGACGTTGCAGTAAATGACATGGCTCAACTGGTATCCGGCTGCCTCAAACCAACTGCGGTAAATAAATTATACCCCATAATCGGAATCGCTCCCCCTACTATAAGAAGAAAGGTGGCAGCAGACACAAAGAGAGACACAAGCAGACCCACGACCCTAGACATCCTCTTTACGATCACCGGATGGTACCTCCAAGACTAAAATCGAGAAAAAGCTTCCTTAAGGTCACAAATGACCTCACAACCTCGCCAGAAAAGCGTAGAGAGGAACTGTGGAGGCATGAACTTGGCGATAATCCATGGATGATGCCATCCGAAAGCACAAACACCGCTCATAGTCCGAGCTACCCCACGTGGAAAACACTAAACAGACTAAGGGTTGGGGTGACTAGGTGTAAAAGTAACCAGCAGAGGTGGGGCTTTTTGGATGGGGAGGACACGAGCTGCGACTGTGGGGAGGTGCAGAGTGATTCTCACTTATTACAATGCCCCCTGATGCAAGGTGCATGTAACGCGAATGACCTACCGGTGGCAAATGACAAGGCGATATACGTTGCTGCATACTGGAGTGGCAAGGCCTAAAGTCCGGACCCGATAAGTAAGTAAATATTTGATGACCATGTGAGGTTTACCGCTAGTATCAAAACCTACAGTAAAAAAGAAAATTAGATAAAAAACTAACAAAACTTAAACAAAATTGCCTTAATAATAAAGTAAATAAACCAGAACCTTCATATCGACCAGTACAATCCAACATTAAATTTTACGAACGAGTAATCAATCTAACAACACATAGTTTTGAAAAAGAAGAAATCAATCTCCTTTCCAAAGGATTAAATTACAACCTTCATTATAATGGAATAAATAACAATAAAAAACAATTAGAACTGTTGGCAGTGGACATTAACGGAGCATTAAATTATCAACATAAATCATACCACTATAAAAATATAGAAGCTATAAAAAACATTAATATGGAGAATATATGTCAGAACCCATTATACAATAGTGACCAAAGAATAGCCAAAAACATTGTATCAACAACCAGCAGGGAAAACTTGACAATAACCAAAGCGGATAAAGGCAACACAGTAATTGTGATAACAAGTGTTATTATGTTAAAAAAAACTATACTTTTTCCTTGGGTTATCACTATTGTATCCTGACCATTGATCCGTTAGTTCATTCCGTTAGAACGTTCGAAACTTCAACCAACTGACATTTCTTAATAGTGATATATATAATGATCCCACAAAAAGCAGACAACAGAAAACTAGTACTCATAGCACAGCATACTTTGCAGGTGATGAAGCACTACCGCTTACAATCCTTGAAGAAGTAATAAATTTCTCAAAGCAGAATGATGCGAGACTCATTGTTGGGTGTGATGCAAATGCTCATCATACTATATGGGGCAGCACAGACTGTAATCATAGAGGGGAAAATCTTTTAGATTTCATCATCACACATAATCTAAACATTGTGAACAAAGGTAATGAACCTACATTCATTACCAAAGCAAGGTCTGAGGTTTTAGATCTCACCCTCTGCTCACAAAATATCATAAATGAAGTAATGGACTGGCACGTATCGTCAGAAGAATCAGCCTCTTGACCATAGACATTTTAATGTTCTACATTAAAAGCCTGGCAAAAGCAACAATTCAATATAGAAATAAAAAATCTAATAATTGGATTGGGTTCAAAGACGACCTTAAGGGTGGTATTAGCCCAATAGAGTTGACAAGAAATTTAAGAAGAATAGATTAAATTACGGACGAACTTACGGAAAACCTAATCATGGCCTATGAACAGAATTGCCCAATTAAAACAAAAACTGAAAAGAGGGAAGTTCCCTGTGCCCCGTTCCACCATCGTACTTTTCAACTTTGCGCTTTGCATTTTGCAATTTGTCGGCTTGTTTTCGTTCCACCATTACATTTTTTCGCAAAGTAAAAGTTACAATGTGCAAAGCGAAAAGTAGACGCCTATTGCAAAGCAAATAAGCCGTTCTGTTCCACCATCGCTACTTTTCATAAAAAACTTTGCCAAACTTGCGAATGAATTGAAAAGAATATTTTGACATTTCAAATTTGCCATTCGTCGAGTTGTGAAAGTAGAAGTTGTTTGTTTAGAATTTTTGAGTAAATTTATTATAAAATTTTGCATAAATTATTGTAAGAAAGGGATGAGGAAGACGGAGTTATAAGAAATTATAGAGAAAGGATAAATTTCGAAAATATTTTACCCACGTAGTTCCTCGATTATTTTCGCATAAATATCACTCAGTGTGAATATGTCTTGATTAAGTACACGATTTATTCTGATTTTTTTAGGTAATTTAAACTATGTTTATGTGATTATTATGTCCGCTTTTTCTAAGTTTATATTATTATTTCACTAATACTCATTTACACATGTTTTAAGGTACAGAACAGCACTAAGAGAAGCAAATGATTGTCTCCTCAACAGCAAATAATTCAGTGAAGCACCTGTTGTTTCACTGTATTAGTGATAGTGTCATTAATTACTCCAAAAATAACTCCTTTCTTTTCATTAATTATCTCCAACACGGCTATTTTTTTCTTAATATGGTCTTTTCGGCTCATTTTATAACAACAACGAAATCACAGAACAGACAAGAACGAACGGTGTCAAATGATCGTTTACGCTACGCGCGAAACACTCGGTACTACTAAGTTATCACTAGGTGTCGCTAGCGTCAATTGAAAAGACTTGCAAATGTTTGGCGACGCCGCTAAGTGACCATTTTTTTTTCGTGGAACGCGAACGCTTTGCACTTTGCGAAATTCTCAAATCGCAAAGCGAAAAGTGAAAAGTTGAAAAGTACAATGGTGGAACGGGGCACTGGTCGAACTCAAACCTATCCACCCTTAGGGCAAAAACTAAGAAACTATTCAATAGGGCTAAACACTATGGCCTGTGGGAAGAGTATAGAAAATCTCTAACGGAATACCATAAGGCAAAACAGAACAAAAAAGTTCTGCAGTACCATAAATGGTACTAAAGAAACATCAAGGATTAATGAAATTCTTGCCAGGAGGAAGGAACCTAATATAGGTCTCCTAACAAAAGAAGATGGCAATTATACTGCAACATGCAAGGAAACACTTGAGCTATTAGCTAAAACACATTTTCCTGGATGCGAAACGGTGAAGGAAACCATCACTAAACCTCCAGGATGCGATAAACCAAGTCTAAATGACTGGAGATTAGCATCAAAAATCTTCAGGCCAATTATCATCTAGGAGGCAAATTATCACAATGGACTACTATTGAGTCGATGTGAGAAGGTCTTTAGATGTGTTTAAAAAAAAAATGGCAAATTTACTCGCCCCTACTCAAATAGTCAATAAAAATAAAGTGACCAGTAGAGATACTCAAAAAAAGAATGATGATGTAAAAAATGAATTATTCATCCACGGAGCGGATGAGGGTCGTGCAAGGTCATGAGATACCTAAAAACATTTTTGCAGTAGCTTGGATTCCCAGTGAATTGAAATGGCTTCCAAAAGATGTGATGCATACCTTAGGCATCTCCAACAAAGGTCTGTACGTTAAAATGTGGAAGGCATTAAACACCATACAAATGCCGAATGGGACGTTTTTTATGACGTTTTTGATGGATGAAGATTCCGTCAAAGCATTAGAGGCCTGTAATTTCAGACCCTACATGGGCATCTGCAGGATAACCTTCAAGCTCAAAGGCCAAAAGCCCAAAGAGCAACAGGTTTCTCCTGTGGGTGCGCAGGTGGGGAGGACCTCAACTACAGCTTCCAAATTCAATTTTGGGAGCCTCATCTGGCGCTGGAACCTCGAAAGTGCTGTCTAAGCCTGTCGAAGTTGCAGTGTCGACGAGGATGCCTAAAGGTTCTGAGCCCGTTTCGGACCTCAGCAGTGCAGTCTAGGCCTGATTGGGTTGCGGCGCTGGCGAGGTTGCGAGATGCAATGGAAGGTGACCTAAACCGACAATCTGGTAATCAATTGAGGGCCGAAGGTGAATTGTGATGCACTAGATTGACCAGTAAAGGTTTGGAAACGAATACAATATGCCTTCAAGACAGTGATAATGATTCTCCACTTTTGGAAGTATCAATAAAATCAAAGTCTGGAAATAAAATAAGGCCTGTAAGCAAACAAATCCAGACTTGGGATTTGGTGGATCTGTTGTAACAAATCTGGTGTCAAAGCCAGAAAGAATTTCTACACACATTTATATGGATAATTTTTTCACTTCTCTTAGACTTCTTTCAGCTCTAAAAGATTTAGGACATCAAGGTACCTGAACTATTAGAGAAAATAGAATTGAAAATGCTCCGTTAAAATTATCCAAAGACATGAAAAAGTTACCAAGAAGGCCACATCAAGTAACTGACTTCTTAATTATTCTGGAATAAATTTGGTTCGAAACCACAACAATATTGTTACTGTTGCGTCAACACAACATCGTGGGTAAAAAATTACAACAATTATATGGGTGGAGTTGATAGATTGGACCAAAATAATGGTTGTTATAGGATCAGTATCAATTGAAAAATGGTACTGGCAACTAATGATGTGGCCAATAAATGCATCAATGAATAATGCAAATCAACTATATAAACTTTTTCAACTTGCAAAAATAAAATATATCTCGATTATTCATAATTTATACGGTTGATAGTATCAACATACTTTGGGAAGTACTCTGCTATTTGTCCAATTGACCGCCCACTTAGTGGAATGAAAAGCGAATTAAACAAGCAGCGTATTCTTAAAGATTTACAAAAGGAGAATGAGGAATGGTGGAGGAAGTTGGCAATACAATATCTTGAAGGACCTCACGCTGTTGTCAAAGGAGCACCCAGTACTAAACTTATGGAGCAAATGGCTGAAGAACAGAAAAGGATCATGGCTCAAGTTGAAGAGTTTGGTCCAGAAGGTTTAAAGGAAAAAGAACAAATATTAACACAGGCTATGGATTATAATGAGCGTGAAGTACCTATGGAAATATTGCGTAGTGTAACTGGGACTGGGACGAAGACCTGTTTGCTTCGGCCAAGAGTTCCCCTGTATATGAGGTGGTGGATGAAGTCAAGACTCCATATCTACTTATAAGAGAAGCTCTATTTAGCTACTGTGTTAAGTTAAAATGTTGCACTCACTTATATTTTTATGTTGGTAACACCAAAAGCGGTGGCAGTAGTAGTAATATATATATGACGCAATTATAAGAGAAAACATACTGTACTGACGTTGTAACTTTTCTAATAAAGCAAATGCCCTATTCGAAACCTTGTTTTAATATACTGCTTGGGAATACCAGAGAATTATATCAAGATATTAGCTGGTTCAGTGTGCCAAGTGAGTTGTTCAGAAGCTCTAGAGACAGCTAAGGAGTGGTTAACTCAACTAATGCAGCCAGATTACTTTACACTCTCAATTGTGTGTCATCCAACCAAAGTTATTGACATATCGCAACATTTTAAACGAATGGGTTACAAATTGGACTCGTACAGTTCTTTAGAAGAAAGTAATCTCAATGATGTTTGAAAATGAAAGTTAATCAACTCAATTTAAAATTAATATTATTACACAAAAACAGCTAAACAGATGTATGACAATCTTATAAAAGTATTTGAACTTGACACGGATCACCATAAGTATGTCTTGTTACAAGAATTTTACAACTTCAAATATGACAAGTCAAAAGATGTTGTAGATAACATAAGTATTTTTACTAGTCTGTTTTATATAAAAAGAAAAATTTCCTTTCCTAATGTCTATATTTCTTTTTAAGAAAAATATTTTATGTTTTTTGATTATAATAAAGATATTTTAGGATGATGTATAATATGATACGTATTGTTAATTAATAAATAAATAAATATAATATTTTTTACACATTTATTTGAAATAGGTAGGTACATATCTATTGTATACTTTCATTGAATAAAAATTTAAAAACTAAATTTTTCAGTGCATGAGAGAATTCTGTACCTATACGGGTAACAATAATGATCTCTGTTCAATCAATATTATCGAGGTAGTCGTTGGAGTCACGTTTGTCGCGTTCTGGAAAGTTATTGATACTCAGTGTTATGAATAGCCATGCAATATCGAAGTTACTATTGGAAGAAGAAGAAGACGATGATTTACTGTTGTATTATTATTACTAGTTGCATGTAACACATGAGATCCAACTGTCGATTGCAATAGTTCATAGTGAAATGTCCTACTAGTTCACAGTAGGACATTTCAGTCTATTGTTAAGGTCCTTTCGACACTCCCTGAATCATCCATTGTTCCTGAAGACGTACATCATAGAGCTCTAATCCTTGAATTACCATGATACGTTATCTCTAAACCGAACAAAAAATGTTAATCTCCGCCTAATGCAAATCAACTGGACTCAACTGCTGTCAAACACTGATTCTGCACTGGATAATTTTTCTGATATATTGAATAACCTCATAAATTAATTTATTCCCAGCAAACGCATTCATTCTTTGAAATTCCCACCGTCACTCATAAAATTTACAAAAGAAAAGAAGAAATTCTTTGAAAAATTTAAAAAGTATAGGAATCCCTTAGATTTAGAATCTATTTCAGTGTTGCGAACTAGACAAAAAAAATATCCAAAAAATGTCATCAAAACTTTATATGCAATGCTGAAAATAACATACATCGTAATACCAAGTCCTTATTTACATACACAAGGAGTAAACGAGACTCCCACTCTATTCCATGTTCATTATAAAAATAATACAACTAAAAATGGCCAGGAGATTTCTCAGCTTTACTCATTATTTTTTAAATCAGTGTATGAAAAGCACAACGACTCAGATCCAATCTTACCAAATAATGTACAATACCTCATGAAAATCCATAATCTTAACAATGACCCTAATTAAATTCTTAAGCACCTTCAACAGATCGACATAAATAAAGGTGCGGGTGCAGACGGAATTCCTTCCATTTTTGTTGTTAGATATTTACATAACTTAACGTATCCATTATCTATTATGTTTAAACAATCGATGGCAACAGGCATATTTCCAACAGCATGGAAACAAGCTTTAGTCACCCCAATCTTCAAGTCTGGTCCTCAAAATAATGTAGAAAACTATAGACCTACATCCAAATTACCAATCTTCTCAAAAATATTTTAAAAGATTGCGTTTAATCAAATCTCATTTACACTAAAAAATACACTTAATGAATGTCAACATGGATTCATTAATGGAAAATCAGTTACTACGAACTTAGCATGTTACATTAATATTATATCAAACAATATGGATAAACGCATTCAAGTGGATTCTATATATACTGATTACAGTAAAGCGCTTGATAAAATCAATCACCACATCCTCTTTCACAAGCTCAGGCATGTGGGAATTCATGGGGACCTACAAAGATGGCTAATATCAATATATCAAAAACTCACACAAGCTGTTGTGGATAAGTTAAACTGAGTAACAATAACATCAGGTGTTCCGTAAGGATATCTTACTTATTTTTCACTTATTTTAGAAATAGGAATAGCTAGAAGCTCGGATGATAAGTGGATAAAGCCTTGGTGCTGACTTGGAGACCTCGTAGTCCACGTTTTGAATGCAGACTGCGCAGGAGAGGACGAAATGGAGGAGACCTTCGTCCAGGAGTTGATGGATATAGGCTGAGGAAAAAAGAAGATGGGTCGATGGCAGAGTGACCATCACACTGATTTTTAGTTATCCAGTGATGGAGTTTGTACCCACCCTCGATGAATTCCGTTCGCCTGTAACACAAGCATTTATGCTAAATTTAAGGAAAGAATGATGAAGAATATGTACTTTTCATGAGGATATACTCATAATTCATTATTTTATTCAATAAAAAAATGTACCTGCAAAGTTTTTATATTACAGGTAAGTTAGTTTGTATCGAATACCTAATGTCTATAAATAAATTCTTTGTTATAAGATTTTATTATATTTATTTTTATTAATCCTCTGTAAAATTATATTTTTATTTTCAAATAATGAATGTCTTGTTCAAATAAATATTATTTACAAAAATATTTTATCATTGATGATGTATTTACCTATGTTTATAACGCCTTATACTGTAATAAATATATAAATAACTAGCTACTCAGAATAGAATAAAAAATTTCAATTGTTCTTATAAGAAGAACCATTTTCTTTATAACCCACCAAGTAAAATTAGTAAGTTAACATTTTTTGTACAATATGCTTTATCAATTTTCTGATTCTCCAACTTTATAGACATAAGGCATAATCGTAGCACATTCACTAAATATCCAATAAACCAACTAACATTGATTTTGGAGTGCGAGATGAAATTCAACATATTTCACTTTTGAACGCAGTACTATAAAATCAGTCCCACCTGCTTTATATATTCATTTTATTATCTTCACAAATACTACATTAACAATTTAATTACCTACCTACAATTTTATATAAAACCCATAATTCGGGAGAATATAATGTATGTATTTTTAACATGTGACAACGATTTTCTAAAGAATCTCTCACACTTATTGTTAGTTGGCTAAGGAGCAAAAGTCAGCTTTTCGTTTATAGGGTATTGTTTTTCACAGGTTATCACATCTCTACATTTGAGAGAAAATCAATCTTTGAAACAAATAATATTGCATCTCGGAGGGTTCAACTTCAAATCCAAAGTGTATAAAACAACAACGCATGTTGTATGCGGTATGTATTGAATAATTATACCCTCAGGATAATTGCAGTCTTTAATCATTCAATATTGTGACTGCTTACAATTTGTAGAATTTAATAATTAATTATAAATGATAATTAATTACAGAGGATACAGAGATACTACTTACAGAGATTTTAAAAATACACAACAAGAAATTTACCGAAAACTAATTTATAATTTAAAAATGGGTGGTGGCAGATCGGTTAGAGCGCTTGCGAAGGGTGCAAGGAAGTGTTTATTATTATTATAATATTATTACCATGGCACTAGAAAACATTTTACAAACATAATACATGCTATGTAATTTGTTAATATTTTATATTTTTTAGAGTCTTTTCCATCACTGCGCACATTTGGAGATGGTATAATAAAACAATGCCGTTTTCAAAATGGTATTTCAAAATCAATCTCCGGAATAATGAGAAAATTTCCCAAAAATTTTAGCTCTAATCTGAAACTTCGGTCCCAAGCTGAAAACAATGAGGGTTTATCAATCGGCAAACTGTCCAGTTTCGGGATTCCCATTGCAATGACTCTCCTCATCTCCTCCTTCCTCAGAGGAAGAACCTTTCGAGTCAAACTCAGTGGCATCTCATCGACAGAACGACAGACCAGGGCAGGAGTCCCCCAGGGATCTCTCATCTCCCCCATGCTCTATATCATTTATGCCAGCGACCTCCCCAAACCCCCCTCATGGAACATCCACATGGCAAACTTCGCCGACGATACAGGCATATTATCAAGCTCACGATCCCCCGTCCTAGCATCAGCTAGAGTCCAGGAGATGGCAACACTCCTGGAACAATGGTGCGTCAAATGGCGCATCATCATAAATCCCTCCAAAAGTGTCGCTGTGCTCTTTACAAAACAAAGGCGCCCCAAACTCCCAGCCAACCTCACCATGTTCGGGGAAAGCATCCCATGGAAAGAGGAGGTCAAATACCTAGGCCTCACCCTAGACAAAAGGCTCACTTGGAAGCCGCACATAGGAAAAAAGGCAACAGCTGCATCGAAAGTAATGGGAGCCCTGAACCCGTTACTAAACGATAAAAGCAAGCTGAGTAATAAAAACAAGCTACTGATCTATAAAAGTGTCATACGCCCCATAATGACGTACACGTGTCCCGTCTGGGCCAACACTGCCAAGTCCCACATAGACCAGTTGCAAATCACTCAAAACAAGTCCATCCGTTTTGCCTTTAGCGCTCCAAGATGGGCGAGAAACTCTCTCCTCCATGACGATGCAAAAATACCCACAATAAAAGAATTCATAACCTCCACTTCACAGGGTTTTTATGCGAAAATCCTCACGCATAAAAACCCATCTATCAATAGTCTAGCCAGATATGACGAAAATGACACCTTTAAATATCCAAGACCTAAAACCGTCCTGAAACGACCTCCCCCACCGGAACCCCCTCCATAGAAACAACCCTGACACGCCAAATTACTTTCACCTTACCTCGCTTTCCAACTATTTTCTCCCATTCAAAACATAAAATAAATTCAATTCTAATGTAGTAAACATTCATTCTCTTATGTCACCCCAATAAAAAGGATATGGATGCGTTACTGGTTTTCGAAAGAAAAATTTTCGGTCCCCTCTGCGATCAAGGTACGTGGAGAATCAGGTTCAACCACCAACTACAGAGCCTATTCATATAAGATCCCAATGGAATATCACTCGAAGATAGCGTGCGAGGAAAGCTTTCACCTCACAGGTTTAATGGAACATGGATATCAGGTTAGTTTTTCCGGAGACGGAACCGGTTGTGACAATATGACAGCAATCAGTGTAGTAATAATTTATATTAGGTACAATGCTTGGATCAATTCTGTTCTTAATCTTTTAACAACCTTTTAAATTTGATATTAAAAATACACCTACTTTAATGAATCATATATATATATCAAAATCCTAAATAAGGATCAAATCGGAAAAAGAAACTCAATAAAATTAAGCCATGGATCTTAAGTGGTATTATTATATCTATTCAATGTCGAAACAAAATGTTTAATGACCTCAGAAAACATGAATCACACAGTCGTAGATTGGGTTTGCCTATTTGCGATCCACTAAAAATACATTTTATCAATTATAAAATACAAAAATTACAACTACCATCAGGGTAGCTGTAACTAACTGCCCTCGACATTACAAGATGGAAATGTGAACACTGTTGTATCATGTGAACACACTTACATGGTCTAAATTGGTATATTAAAAATATTTTATGTTTTCATTTCAGACTTAGTGAGTTTTTGAAAGATGTACCATCATAATATGATGAACACAATTTCACTCTATTTAACACAGATAATGGAATGAGAAATTGTTCTAAAAGTCCGTCTGTTTACCTGCCTACCACAGAAGTACCTATCTATATTGAGACTAGGTTGAACACACTTCCATGGTATAAATTGGTATCATATTAATAATATTTTATTTTTTCTGTTCCTTAGCTAGATTTTAAAAGATCTACCATCATATATTATGACGAACACAATTTCACACTATTTAACACAGATAATGGAATAAGAACTTGTTCTTAAAGTCCGTCTATTTAACTGCCTACCACAAAAGTACCTATCTATTATTGAGACTAGGTTGAACACACTTCGATGGTATAAATTGGTATCATATTAATAATATTTTATTTTTTCTGTCCGTTAGCTACATTTTAAAAGATCTACCATCATATATTATGACGAACACAATTTCACACTATTTAACACAGATAATGGAATAAGAACTTGTTCTTAAAGTCCGTCTATTTAACTGCCTACCACAAAAGTACCTATCTATTATTGAGACTAGGTTGAACACACTTCGATGGTATAAATTGGTATCATATTAATAATATTTTGTTTTTGCTGGATATTGTACATTTGTCTGTGATTGATTCTTATTTTATGTCGAAAAACAACCGACTAGTTGCAAAGTCAAAGATATCGTAGATATTGTTGTAGAAAAAGCTGTTTGCATACCCAATCGAGCCATCCCCGTTGTTATCGACTTGGAAGACGATTTTACGGATAATTTGATTTAATAAGCTATCAATTTGTAAGACAAAATCACCCGACATAATCATTTTAGATGACGATATCGCAGAGACAGATGAAATCCGAACTCGTTCACGCATTAAAGTATAATTGCACATTTTGCAAAATGGCTTTTTCCACTCGGTTGCTATTAAAACAACAGAATGACGACTCACAAAAATAATTTGAAGATGTTCTATTTTAAAAAAGCCTCAAACTGTTGGGCACAAAAGAATAAAATAGACAAGTCCATCACGCACGACCTTTCGTGGGTGAGAATAAAAAAAATGAAATGTTGAAATTTGTACGAAACAGTTGGTTTCATTATTTGACAAAACCTGTTAAAGATTCATCCCATTCTGTCCAAGTGGACTAATTTTGATCCTGTATCAGATTCGAAAAGTATCATTCAAGCCTCGAAGAAGATGAAACATTTTGATCATTTATTTATATTTATTTATTTATATATTATTTTTCGGGTAACTAACAGGTACTATGTCAAATATTAATTTAACACGCACCCAATAACAAGTTGCCACATTCTGGAGACTTACAATATTAATCGTCTCACAGATCCAGACTGAAAACACAATTAAAAACTATGTCTCCACCGGGAATCGAACCCGGGACCTTTGGATCAGTAGTCAGATACCCAACCAACTGAGCCACGAAGGCTGACAATCATGTATTGGATTCAGAATTTATTGTTCAAGGACCAGAGAAGATAAGACATTTTGATCCTGTGATTGTTAACAGACCAATATAGACTTCAGGCAAGAAAAAAGAAAGGGGTTCTACCGCCGTGGAGTTGAATACGCAGATTCGACCTGGACGAAATGCCGGCAGCAAAGAGATGTTGTTGGTCAGTCGATCGCCTTACTCCTTCTACTCCGGGCACACCAGATTCTATGGGTGATTCTTCATATGGGTTTACATTCAGACCAGTTTCACCACGATCTTCCTCATTGTAAATAAGAGAGTGACAAAGTCAACACGTCAGTTTAAATTCCTTTTATTCAACAGGAATTTTTCCATTGAATAAAAATAAAGTACTGGACCGATAAAATAAACTGTTTCTAATACCTTTTTTCTGTATGATAAACTATAAAATAATATGTTTATATCTTACAGATACAAGTTGGAACCAATGAAATCATTAGAAGCTTTAGTGAAGGAGCAGAAGGCGGCCATATTAGAAAGAGATAACAAAATAATGGCAATGTTTATCATTGGAGAGAGGCAACAATATTGAACTTGTCGAAGAAAAGAACAAGATGATGGAAGAGCACAAGAAGCAGAAGCAGGAATGGGATTGGGAGAGTGCAAAGATCGGAAAAGAGTTGATGAGCCTCAAGGAATTGAATTCTGTCAATCAAAAAGGTGATTTTTTGTATTTTTATGGCACCAAATGACACCCAGAGTGCTATTAAATTAGCGTTAAAAAAATAATTACACATAATAACCAACTATTTGAAACTTAATTTAATATTTTTATTAGATGGGTCGGTGACAGAGCAGGCATCCACTGGTTTCTTATTCCAGTAATGGCGAGTTCAAACCTCACTCTGGCTGCCTCAACCAATTTCGTTTGCCTTTAGCACTGGCATTTATGCTTAATTTATATAATGTTCTTTTCACAAAGACATATTCTTTTATTAACAATATCATCTAAGAACATAATGATTTTTCATTATTTATTATCGATGATAGTTGAGGTGAGTTTTCACGAAAACGGCGCTATATAAATTATCCAACCATATATATATATATAAATCAAAGTAGGTTAATACAATTTCTTATTGTGATTTCTTTTTGTTTGCCCTCAGATTCTGAGAAAAAAACACGAGAGCAATATGAATTGGAAAAGCGAGAACTTATTTCTGAGTTAGACAAGGAGAAGACAGCCTACCAGAGATTGTTAACAGACCAATATAGACTTCAGGCAAGAAAAAAGAAAGGCGTTCTACCGCCGTGGAGTTGAATACGCAGATTCGACCTGGACGAAATGCTGGCAGCAAAGAGATGTTGTTGGTCAGTCGATCGCCTTACTCCTTCTACTCCGGGCACACCAGATTCTATGGGTGATTCTTCATCTGGGTTTACATTCAGACCAGTTTCACCACGATCTTCCTCATTGTAAATAAGAGAGTGACAAAGTCAACACGTCAGTTTAAATTCCTTTTATTCAACAGGAATTTTTCCATTGAATAAAAATAAAGTACTGGACCGATAAAATAAACTGTTTCTAATACCTTTTTTCTGTATGATAAACTATAAAATAATATGTTTATATCTTACAGATACAAGTTGGAACCAATGAAATCATTAGAAGCTTTAGTGAAGGAGCTGAAGGCGGCCGTATTAGAAAGAGATAACAAAATAATGGCAATGTTTATCATTGGAGAGAGGCAACAATATTGAACTTGTCGAAGAAAAGAACAAGATGATGGAAGAGCACAAGAAGCAGAAGCAGGAATGGGATTGGGAGAGTGCAAAGATCGGAAAAGAGTTGATGAGCCTCAAGGAATTGAATTCTGTCAATCAAAAAGGTGATTTTTTGTATTTTTATGGCACCAAATGACACCCAGAGTGCTATTATAATGGGTTGTTTAACAAGAACTTTGTTTTTCAATTATGGCAAAACCAACAACATGATAGTTTTGACATTTAGTTTTTTGACGTATTCGTAGTAGATGCATTGGCAATTGTTACAATGAATTCAATTTCGCTTGAAAATCGAATTAAAATAATTAAAATCCACTATGAAAATGTTGGTTCTTTTAAAGTTACATTTCGTCAAATTCGTGATATTTTCGGACAACATAATCGTCCTTCTGAGACCACTATTAAGAATTTGGTCATTAAATTTGGGTCGACAGGCTCGATACAAAATGTGCCAACACACTGACTTAGGAATTTGAATGGACTGTAATTTACACGGAATTTCCTGTCGCCATTAGATTGACCGGGTTTTTTTAAAACTGCGAGTCAAGGAAGCCATTTTATGGATTGTTGTCCACATGCTATAATGCAATAATTAAAGACAAACCTGACTTAACAAAAATTAAGAGAAATATAAGTACAATGTTAAAAATCTCTATTTCCCGAAATTGTCGGTTAGGTTAGGAGAAAAATTGGTTGTAGAAAAAATAAAACACTTTACATAATGCAATAATTACATACAAACCTAACCTATCCTAACAAAAAGTACGATAAATAATTCTTCTTCTTTCTCCTTAGCACTTTTGTCCCGTACAATAAATAATAAAAAAAATGATAAAGAAAAAGAAGAACGAGATTAAAAGACTTTGGCATTCTCGTAAATGGATGATGGAAGAGCACAAGAAGCAGAAGCAGGAATGGGATTGGGAGAGTGCAAAGATCGGAAAAGAGTTGATGAGCCTCAAGGAATTGAATTCTGTCAATCAAAAAGGTGATTTTTTTGTATTTTTATGGCACCAAATGACACCCAGAGTGCTATTATTTTAGCGTTAAGTTGCTGGTTCTTCCCAAAATGCTGAATGCATGCAGCCACAAAACGAACTTCTCAACGAAGACACATTTGTTCTGGTTCAATTTTATTCCCAGAAAAAAAGAGCTTTGCCTACAAATATGTTTGTAAAATAAACAGTCTATTGAAACGGCACAAAAACTCAGACGCAGGAATCCAGGCTAGAAAATCAAACATTTTTTTTTTTGTGAACAATACCAACCACCCAAATACTAGCAATGAAAAATCTTTACAGAGTGAGATTCCATGTAACGAAGAAGAGGAAGATGATGACAACCCATACAATCAGCCGACCCAAGTTCTGGAGCTTGATGACAAGCAATCAGATCATACCAAAAATAAAAAAAATATATCGAGAAATATGTTCCGTCCAGTGATGTGGAAGATTCTTCCACTGACGATGAACTACCTGAAATCATTCTTAGCAAACGTAATAATATTAAACTTAATATTAAAATTCCGCACATGGAACTTGCAAATTCTTTTTATTTATGTGAATGTGTTTTCTTATAACTGGTTTAAAAAAAATATATTTTTAATGGAATGGTTTATGGCTAGGATAATTTATAATGCTACGTTTTATGTATTTATTAATGTGTCATGAAATTGTTATCCATTCATTTTTTACAATCTGTCTTTAGAAATATGAATAAATGTTTGTTTTAAATATTTGGCTCTGTTTAATGCATCATTAATATTATAATGGGACCTCGGCGTTATTAATGTATTATTCGTTTTATTTAAAAATAAAATGAAAATATATTATCTTATTCAGTAAAAAAGAGCTTTGCCTACAAATATGTCTGTAAAATAAACAGTCTACTGAAACGGCACAAAAACTCATACGGACAACGATCGTCAACCAACATCAAAAGGGCTCGTGCCGTAGTCGATCGGCCTACCATTGAAAAATATTTTCAAAATTTGGAGGAGACTTTAAAAGATGTACCACCTAGTAACATATTCAATGACGATGAGTCAAACGTAAGCGATGAACCAGGAAAAAAGAAAGGGATCTACCGCCGTGGAGTTAAATACCCCGAAAAGATCGCGAATCATTCAAAAAGTTGAATGATTCAGAAAAGAACTAGATGATGGAAGAGCACAAGAACATATTCTTTTATTAACAATATCATCTAAGAACATAATGATTTTTCATTATTTATTATCGATGATAGTAAATCAAAGTAGGTAAATACAATTTCTTATTGTGATTTCTTTTTGTTTGCCCTCAGATTCTGAGAAAAAAACACGAGAGCAATATGAATTGGAAAAGAGAGAACTTATTTCTGAGTTAGACAAGGAGAAGACAGCCTACCAGAGATTGTTAACAGACCAATATAGACTTCAGGCAAGAAAAAAGAAAGGGGTTCTACCGCCGTGGAGTTAAATACGCAGATTCGACCTGGACGAAATGCCGGCAGCAAAGAGATGTTGTTGGTCAGTCGATCGCCTTACTCCTTCTACTCCGGGCACACCAGATTCTATGGGTGATTCTTCATCTGGGTTTACATTCAGACCAGTTTCACCACGATCTTCCTCATTGTAAATAAGAGAGTGACAAAGTCAACACGTCAGTTTAAATTCCTTTTATTCAACAGGAATTTTTCCATTGAATAAAAATAAAGTACTGGACCGATAAAATAAACTGTTTCTAATACCTTTTTTCTGTATGATAAACTATAAAATAATATGTTTATATCTTACAGATACAAGTTGGAACCAATGAAATCATTAGAAGCTTTAGTGAAGGAGCTGAAGGCGGCCATATTAGAAAGAGATAACAAAATAATGGCAATGTTTATCATTGGAGAGAGGCAACAATATTGAACTTGTCGAAGAAAAGAACAAGATGATGGAAGAGCACAAGAAGCAGAAGCAGGAATGGGATTGGGAGAGTGCAAAGATCGGAAAAGAGTTGATGAGCCTCAAGGAATTGAATTCTGTCAATCAAAAAGGTGATTTTTTGTATTTTTATGGCACCAAATGACACCCAGAGTGCTATTATAATGGGTTGTTTAACAAGAACTTTGTTTTTCAATTATGGCAAAACCAACAACATGATAGTTTTGACATTTAGTTTTTTGACGTATTCGTAGTAGATGCATTGGCAATTGTTACAATGAATTCAATTTCGCTTGAAAATCGAATTAAAATAATTAAAATCCACTATGAAAATGTTGGTTCTGTTAAAGTTACATTTCGTCAAATTCGTGATATTTTCGGACAACATAATCGTCCTTCTGAGACCACTATTAAGAATTTGGTCATTAAATTTGGGTCGACAGGCTCGATACAAAATGTGCCAACACACTGACTTAGGAATTTGAATGGACTGTAATTTACACGGAATTTCCTGTCGCCATTAGATTGACCGGGTTTTTTTAAAACTGCGAGTCAAGGAAGCCATTTTATGGATTGTTGTCCACATGCTATAATGCAATAATTAAAGACAAACCTGACCTAACAAAAATTAAGAGAAATATAAGTACAATGTTAAAAATCTCTATTTCCCGAAATTGTCGGTTAGGTTAGGAGAAAAATTGGTTGTAGAAAAAATAAAACACTTTACATAATGCAATAATTACATACAAACCTAACCTATCCTAACAAAAAGTACGATAAATAATTCTTCTTCTTTCTCCTTAGCACTTTTGTCCCGTACAATAAGTAATAAAAAAAATGATAAAGAAAAAGAAGAACGAGATTAAAAGACTTTGGCATTCTCGTAAATGGATGATGGAAGAGCACAAGAAGCAGAAGCAGGAATGGGATTGGGAGAGTGCAAAGATCGGAAAAGAGTTGATGAGCCTCAAGGAATTGAATTCTGTCAATCAAAAAGGTGATTTTTTTGTATTTTTATGGCACCAAATGACACCCAGAGTGCTATTATTTTAGCGTTAAGTTGCTGGTTCTTCCCAAAATGCTGAATGCATGCAGCCACAAAACGAACTTCTCAACGAAGACACATTTGTTCTGGTTCAATTTTATTCCCAGAAAAAAAGAGCTTTGCCTACAAATATGTTTGTAAAATAAACAGTCTATTGAAACGGCACAAAAACTCAGACGCAGGAATCCAGGCTAGAAAATCAAACATTTTTTTTTTTGTGAACAATACCAACCACCCAAATACTAGCAATGAAAAATCTTTACAGAGTGAGATTCCATGTAACGAAGAAGAGGAAGATGATGACAACCCATACAATCAGCCGACCCAAGTTCTGGAGCTTGATGACAAGCAATCAGATCATACCAAAAATAAAAAAAATATATCGAGAAATATGTTCCGTCCAGTGATGTGGAAGATTCTTCCACTGACGATGAACTACCTGAAATCATTCTTAGCAAACGTAATAATATTAAACTTAATATTAAAATTCCGCACATGGAACTTGCAAATTCTTTTTATTTATGTGAATGTGTTTTCTTATAACTGGTTTAAAAAAAATATATTTTTAATGGAATGGTTTATGGCTAGGATAATTTATAATGCTACGTTTTATGTATTTATTAATGTGTCATGAAATTGATATCCATTCATTTTTTACAATCTGTCTTTAGAAATATGAATAAATGTTTGTTTTAAATATTTGGCTCTGTTTAATGCATCATTAATATTATAATGGGACCTCGGCGTTATTAATGTATTATTCGTTTAATTTAAAAATAAAATGAAAATATATTATCTTATTCAGAAAAAAAGAGCTTTGCCTACAAATATGTTTGTAAAATAAACAGTCTACTGAAACGGCACAAAAACTCATACGGACAACGATCGTCAACCAACATCAAAAGGGCTCGTGCCGTAGTCGATCGGCCTACCATTGAAAAATATTTTCAAAATTTGGAGGAGACTTTAAAAGATGTACCACCTAGTAACATATTCGTTGACGATGAGTCAAACGTAAGCGATGAACCAGGAAAAAAGAAAGGGATCTACCGCCGTGGAGTTAAATAACCCGAAAAGATCGCGAATCATTCAAAAAGTTGAATGATTCAGAAAAGAACAAGATGATGGAAGAGCACAAGAAGCAGAAGCAGGAATGGGATTGGGAGAGTGCAAAGATCGGAAAAGAGTTGATGAGCCTCAAGGAATTGAATTCTGTCAATCAAAAAGGTGATTTTTTGTATTTTTATGGCACCAAATGACACCCAGAGTGCTATTATAATGGGTTGTTTAACAAGAACTTTGTTTTTCAGTTATGGCAAAACCAACAACATGATAGTTTTGACATTTAGTTTTTTGACGTATTCGTAGTAGATGCATTGGCAATTGTTACAATGAATTCAATTTCGCTTGAAAATCGAATTAAAATAATTAAAATCCACTATGAAAATGTTGGTTCTGTTAAAGTTACATTTCGTCAAATTCGTGATATTTTCGGACAACATAATCGTCCTTCTGAGACCACTATTAAGAATTTGGTCATTAAATTTGGGTCGACAGGCTCGATACAAAATGTGCCAACACACTGACTTAGGAATTTGAATGGACTGTAATTTACACGGAATTTCCTGTCGCCATTAGATTGACCGGGTTTTTTTAAAACTGCGAGTCAAGGAAGCCATTTTATGGATTGTTGTCCACATGCTATAATGCAATAATTAAAGACAAACCTGACTTAACAAAAATTAAGAGAAATATAAGTACAATGTTAAAAATCTCTATTTCCCGAAATTGTCGGTTAGGTTAGGAGAAAAATTGGTTGTAGAAAAAATAAAACACTTTACATAATGCAATAATTACATACAAACCTAACCTATCCTAACAAAAAGTACGATAAATAATTCTTCTTCTTTCTCCTTAGCACTTTTGTCCCGTACAATAAATAATAAAAAAAATGATAAAGAAAAAGAAGAACGAGATTAAAAGACTTTGGCATTCTCGTAAATGGATGATGGAAGAGCACAAGAAGCAGAAGCAGGAATGGGATTGGGAGAGTGCAAAGATCGGAAAAGAGTTGATGAGCCTCAAGGAATTGAATTCTGTCAATCAAAAAGGTGATTTTTTTGTATTTTTATGGCACCAAATGACACCCAGAGTGCTATTATTTTAGCGTTAAGTTGCTGGTTCTTCCCAAAATGCTGAATGCATGCAGCCACAAAACGAACTTCTCAACGAAGACACATTTGTTCTGGTTCAATTTTATTCCCAGAAAAAAAGAGCTTTGCCTACAAATATGTTTGTAAAATAAACAGTCTATTGAAACGGCACAAAAACTCAGACGCAGGAATCCAGGCTAGAAAATCAAACATTTTTTTTTTTGTGAACAATACCAACCACCCAAATACTAGCAATGAAAAATCTTTACAGAGTGAGATTCCATGTAACGAAGAAGAGGAAGATGATGACAACCCATACAATCAGCCGACCCAAGTTCTGGAGCTTGATGACAAGCAATCAGATCATACCAAAAATAAAAAAAATATATCGAGAAATATGTTCCGTCCAGTGATGTGGAAGATTCTTCCACTGACGATGAACTACCTGAAATCATTCTTAGCAAACGTAATAATATTAAACTTAATATTAAAATTCCGCACATGGAACTTGCAAATTCTTTTTATTTATGTGAATGTGTTTTCTTATAACTGGTTTAAAAAAAATATATTTTTAATGGAATGGTTTATGGCTAGGATAATTTATAATGCTACGTTTTATGTATTTATTAATGTGTCATGAAATTGATATCCATTCATTTTTTACAATCTGTCTTTAGAAATATGAATAAATGTTTGTTTTAAATATTTGGCTCTGTTTAATGCATCATTAATATTATAATGGGACCTCGGCGTTATTAATGTATTATTCGTTTAATTTAAAAATAAAATGAAAATATATTATCTTATTCAGAAAAAAAGAGCTTTGCCTACAAATATGTTTGTAAAATAAACAGTCTACTGAAACGGCACAAAAACTCATACGGACAACGATCGTCAACCAACATCAAAAGGGCTCGTGCCGTAGTCGATCGGCCTACCATTGAAAAATATTTTCAAAATTTGGAGGAGACTTTAAAAGATGTACCACCTAGTAACATATTCGTTGACGATGAGTCAAACGTAAGCGATGAACCAGGAAAAAAGAAAGGGATCTACCGCCGTGGAGTTAAATAACCCGAAAAGATCGCGAATCATTCAAAAAGTTGAATGATTCAGAAAAGAACAAGATGATGGAAGAGCACAAGAAGCAGAAGCAGGAATGGGATTGGGAGAGTGCAAAGATCGGAAAAGAGTTGATGAGCCTCAAGGAATTGAATTCTGTCAATCAAAAAGGTGATTTTTTGTATTTTTATGGCACCAAATGACACCCAGAGTGCTATTATAATGGGTTGTTTAACAAGAACTTTGTTTTTCAGTTATGGCAAAACCAACAACATGATAGTTTTGACATTTAGTTTTTTGACGTATTCGTAGTAGATGCATTGGCAATTGTTACAATGAATTCAATTTCGCTTGAAAATCGAATTAAAATAATTAAAATCCACTATGAAAATGTTGGTTCTGTTAAAGTTACATTTCGTCAAATTCGTGATATTTTCGGACAACATAATCGTCCTTCTGAGACCACTATTAAGAATTTGGTCATTAAATTTGGGTCGACAGGCTCGATACAAAATGTGCCAACACACTGACTTAGGAATTTGAATGGACTGTAATTTACACGGAATTTCCTGTCGCCATTAGATTGACCGGGTTTTTTTAAAACTGCGAGTCAAGGAAGCCATTTTATGGATTGTTGTCCACATGCTATAATGCAATAATTAAAGACAAACCTGACTTAACAAAAATTAAGAGAAATATAAGTACAATGTTAAAAATCTCTATTTCCCGAAATTGTCGGTTAGGTTAGGAGAAAAATTGGTTGTAGAAAAAATAAAACACTTTACATAATGCAATAATTACATACAAACCTAACCTATCCTAACAAAAAGTACGATAAATAATTCTTCTTCTTTCTCCTTAGCACTTTTGTCCCGTACAATAAATAATAAAAAAAATGATAAAGAAAAAGAAGAACGAGATTAAAAGACTTTGGCATTCTCGTAAATGGATGATGGAAGAGCACAAGAAGCAGAAGCAGGAATGGGATTGGGAGAGTGCAAAGATCGGAAAAGAGTTGATGAGCCTCAAGGAATTGAATTCTGTCAATCAAAAAGGTGATTTTTTTGTATTTTTATGGCACCAAATGACACCCAGAGTGCTATTATTTTAGCGTTAAGTTGCTGGTTCTTCCCAAAATGCTGAATGCATGCAGCCACAAAACGAACTTCTCAACGAAGACACATTTGTTCTGGTTCAATTTTATTCCCAGAAAAAAAGAGCTTTGCCTACAAATATGTTTGTAAAATAAACAGTCTATTGAAACGGCACAAAAACTCAGACGCAGGAATCCAGGCTAGAAAATCAAACATTTTTTTTTTTGTGAACAATACCAACCACCCAAATACTAGCAATGAAAAATCTTTACAGAGTGAGATTCCATGTAACGAAGAAGAGGAAGATGATGACAACCCATACAATCAGCCGACCCAAGTTCTGGAGCTTGATGACAAGCAATCAGATCATACCAAAAATAAAAAAAATATATCGAGAAATATGTTCCGTCCAGTGATGTGGAAGATTCTTCCACTGACGATGAACTACCTGAAATCATTCTTAGCAAACGTAATAATATTAAACTTAATATTAAAATTCCGCACATGGAACTTGCAAATTCTTTTTATTTATGTGAATGTGTTTTCTTATAACTGGTTTAAAAAAAATATATTTTTAATGGAATGGTTTATGGCTAGGATAATTTATAATGCTACGTTTTATATATTTATTAATGTGTCATGAAATTGTTATCCATTCATTTTTTACAATCTGTCTTTAGAAATATGAATAAATGTTTGTTTTAAATATTTGGCTCTGTTTAATGCATCATTAATATTATAATGGGACCTCGGCGTTATTAATGTATTATTCGTTTTATTTAAAAATAAAATGAAAATATATTATCTTATTCAGAAAAAAAGAGCTTTGCCTACAAATATGTCTGTAAAATAAACAGTCTACTGAAACGGCACAAAAACTCATACGGACAACGATCGTCAACCAACATCAAAAGGGCTCGTGCCGTAGTCGATCGGCCTACCATTGAAAAATATTTTCAAAATTTGGAGGAGACTTTAAAAGATGTACCACCTAGTAACATATTCAATGACGATGAGTCAAACGTAAGCGATGAACCAGGAAAAAAGAAAGGGATCTACCGCCGTGGAGTTAAATACCCCGAAAAGATCGCGAATCATTCAAAAAGTTGAATGATTCAGAAAAGAACTAGATGATGGAAGAGCACAAGAACATATTCTTTTATTAACAATATCATCTAAGAACATAATGATTTTTCATTATTTATTATCGATGATAGTAAATCAAAGTAGGTAAATACAATTTCTTATTGTGATATCTTTTTGTTTGCCCTCAGATTCTGAGAAAAAAACACGAGAGCAATATGAATTGGAAAAGAGAGAACTTATTTCTGAGTTAGACAAGGAGAAGACAGCCTACCAGAGATTGTTAACAGACCAATATAGACTTCAGGCAAGAAAAAAGAAAGGGGTTCTACCGCCGTGGAGTTAAATACGCAGATTCGACCTGGACGAAATGCCGGCAGCAAAGAGATGTTGTTGGTCAGTCGATCGCCTTACTCCTTCTACTCCGGGCACACCAGATTCTATGGGTGATTCTTCATCTGGGTTTACATTCAGACCAGTTTCACCACGATCTTCCTCATTGTAAATAAGAGAGTGACAAAGTCAACACGTCAGTTTAAATTCCTTTTATTCAACAGGAATTTTTCCATTGAATAAAAATAAAGTACTGGACCGATAAAATAAACTGTTTCTAATACCTTTTTTCTGTATGATAAACTATAAAATAATATGTTTATATCTTACAGATACAAGTTGGAACCAATGAAATCATTAGAAGCTTTAGTGAAGGAGCTGAAGGCGGCCATATTAGAAAGAGATAACAAAATAATGGCAATGTTTATCATTGGAGAGAGGCAACAATATTGAACTTGTCGAAGAAAAGAACAAGATGATGGAAGAGCACAAGAAGCAGAAGCAGGAATGGGATTGGGAGAGTGCAAAGATCGGAAAAGAGTTGATGAGCCTCAAGGAATTGAATTCTGTCAATCAAAAAGGTGATTTTTTGTATTTTTATGGCACCAAATGACACCCAGAGTGCTATTATAATGGGTTGTTTAACAAGAACTTTGTTTTTCAATTATGGCAAAACCAACAACATGATAGTTTTGACATTTAGTTTTTTGACGTATTCGTAGTAGATGCATTGGCAATTGTTACAATGAATTCTATTTCGCTTGAAAATCGAATTAAAATAATTAAAATCCACTATGAAAATGTTGGTTCTGTTAAAGTTACATTTCGTCAAATTCGTGATATTTTCGGACAACATAATCGTCCTTCTGAGACCACTATTAAGAATTTGGTCATTAAATTTGGGTCGACAGGCTCGATACAAAATGTGCCAACACACTGACTTAGGAATTTGAATGGACTGTAATTTACACGGAATTTCCTGTCGCCATTAGATTGACCGGGTTTTTTTAAAACTGCGAGTCAAGGAAGCCATTTTATGGATTGTTGTCCACATGCTATAATGCAATAATTAAAGACAAACCTGACTTAACAAAAATTAAGAGAAATATAAGTACAATGTTAAAAATCTCTATTTCCCGAAATTGTCGGTTAGGTTAGGAGAAAAATTGGTTGTAGAAAAAATAAAACACTTTACATAATGCAATAATTACATACAAACCTAACCTATCCTAACAAAAAGTACGATAAATAATTCTTCTTCTTTCTCCTTAGCACTTTTGTCCCGTACAATAAATAATAAAAAAAATGATAAAGAAAAAGAAGAACGAGATTAAAAGACTTTGGCATTCTCGTAAATGGATGATGGAAGAGCACAAGAAGCAGAAGCAGGAATGGGATTGGGAGAGTGCAAAGATCGGAAAAGAGTTGATGAGCCTCAAGGAATTGAATTCTGTCAATCAAAAAGGTGATTTTTTTGTATTTTTATGGCACCAAATGACACCCAGAGTGCTATTATTTTAGCGTTAAGTTGCTGGTTCTTCCCAAAATGCTGAATGCATGCAGCCACAAAACGAACTTCTCAACGAAGACACATTTGTTCTGGTTCAATTTTATTCCCAGAAAAAAAGAGCTTTGCCTACAAATATGTTTGTAAAATAAACAGTCTATTGAAACGGCACAAAAACTCAGACGCAGGAATCCAGGCTAGAAAATCAAACATTTTTTTTTTTGTGAACAATACCAACCACCCAAATACTAGCAATGAAAAATCTTTACAGAGTGAGATTCCATGTAACGAAGAAGAGGAAGATGATGACAACCCATACAATCAGCCGACCCAAGTTCTGGAGCTTGATGACAAGCAATCAGATCATACCAAAAATAAAAAAAATATATCGAGAAATATGTTCCGTCCAGTGATGTGGAAGATTCTTCCACTGACGATGAACTACCTGAAATCATTCTTAGCAAACGTAATAATATTAAACTTAATATTAAAATTCCGCACATGGAACTTGCAAATTCTTTTTATTTATGTGAATGTGTTTTCTTATAACTGGTTTAAAAAAAATATATTTTTAATGGAATGGTTTAGGGCTAGGATAATTTATAATGCTACGTTTTATGTATTTATTAATGTGTCATGAAATTGTTATCCATTCATTTTTTACAATCTGTCTTTAGAAATATGAATAAATGTTTGTTTTAAATATTTGGCTCTGTTTAATGCATCATTAATATTATAATGGGACCTCGGCGTTATTAATGTATTATTCGTTTTATTTAAAAATAAAATGAAAATATATTATCTTATTCAGAAAAAAAGAGCTTTGCCTACAAATATGTTTGTAAAATAAACAGTCTACTGAAACGGCACAAAAACTCATACGGACAACGATCGTCAACCAACATCAAAAGGGCTCGTGCCGTAGTCGATCGGCCTACCATTGAAAAATATTTTCAAAATTTGGAGGAGACTTTAAAAGATGTACCACCTAGTAACATATTCGTTGACGATGAGTCAAACGTAAGCGATGAACCAGGAAAAAAGAAAGGGATCTACCGCCGTGGAGTTAAATAACCCGAAAAGATCGCGAATCATTCAAAAAGTTGAATGATTCAGAAAAGAACAAGATGATGGAAGAGCACAAGAAGCAGAAGCAGGAATGGGATTGGGAGAGTGCAAAGATCGGAAAAGAGTTGATGAGCCTCAAGGAATTGAATTCTGTCAATCAAAAAGGTGATTTTTTGTATTTTTATGGCACCAAATGACACCCAGAGTGCTATTATAATGGGTTGTTTAACAAGAACTTTGTTTTTCAATTATGGCAAAACCAACAACATGATAGTTTTGACATTTAGTTTTTTGACGTATTCGTAGTAGATGCATTGGCAATTGTTACAATGAATTCAATTTCGCTTGAAAATCGAATTAAAATAATTAAAATCCACTATGAAAATGTTGGTTCTGTTAAAGTTACATTTCGTCAAATTCGTGATATTTTCGGACAACATAATCGTCCTTCTGAGACCACTATTAAGAATTTGGTCATTAAATTTGGGTCGACAGGCTCGATACAAAATGTGCCAACACACTGACTTAGGAATTTGAATGGACTGTAATTTACACGGAATTTCCTGTCGCCATTAGATTGACCGGGTTTTTTTAAAACTGCGAGTCAAGGAAGCCATTTTATGGATTGTTGTCCACATGCTATAATGCAATAATTAAAGAAAAACCTGACCTAACAAAAATTAAGAGAAATATAAGTACAATGTTAAAAATCTCTATTTCCCGAAATTGTCGGTTAGGTTAGGAGAAAAATTGGTTGTAGAAAAAATAAAACACTTTACATAATGCAATAATTACATACAAACCTAACCTATCCTAACTAAAAGTACGATAAATAATTCTTCTTCTTTCTCCTTAGCACTTTTGTCCCGTACAATAAATAATAAAGAAAAAGAAGAACGAGATTAAAAGACTTTGGCATTCTCGTAAATGGATGATGGAAGAGCACAAGAAGCAGAAGCAGGAATGGGATTGGGAGAGTGCAAAGATCGGAAAAGAGTTGATGAGCCTCAAGGAATTGAATTCTGTCAATCAAAAAGGTGATTTTTTTGTATTTTTATGGCACCAAATGACACCCAGAGTGCTATTATTTTAGCGTTAAGTTGCTGGTTCTTCCCAAAATGCTGAATGCATGCAGCCACAAAACGAACTTCTCAACGAAGACACATTTGTTCTGGTTCAATTTTATTCCCAGAAAAAAAGAGCTTTGCCTACAAATATGTTTGTAAAATAAACAGTCTATTGAAACGGCACAAAAACTCAGACGCAGGAATCCAGGCTAGAAAATCAAACATTTTTTTTTTTGTGAACAATACCAACCACCCAAATACTAGCAATGAAAAATCTTTACAGAGTGAGATTCCATGTAACGAAGAAGAGGAAGATGATGACAACCCATACAATCAGCCGACCCAAGTTCTGGAGCTTGATGACAAGCAATCAGATCATACCAAAAATAAAAAAAATATATCGAGAAATATGTTCCGTCCAGTGATGTGGAAGATTCTTCCACTGACGATGAACTACCTGAAATCATTCTTAGCAAACGTAATAATATTAAACTTAATATTAAAATTCCGCACATGGAACTTGCAAATTCTTTTTATTTATGTGAATGTGTTTTCTTATAACTGGTTTAAAAAAAATATATTTTTAATGGAATGGTTTATGGCTAGGATAATTTATAATGCTACGTTTTATGTATTTATTAATGTGTCATGAAATTGTTATCCATTCATTTTTTACAATCTGTCTTTAGAAATATGAATAAATGTTTGTTTTAAATATTTGGCTCTGTTTAATGCATCATTAATATTATAATGGGACCTCGGCGTTATTAATGTATTATTCGTTTTATTTAAAAATAAAATGAAAATATATTATCTTATTCAGAAAAAAAGAGCTTTGCCTACAAATATGTTTGTAAAATAAACAGTCTACTGAAACGGCACAAAAACTCATACGGACAACGATCGTCAACCAACATCAAAAGGGCTCGTGCCGTAGTCGATCGGCCTACCATTGAAAAATATTTTCAAAATTTGGAGGAGACTTTAAAAGATGTACCACCTAGTAACATATTCATTGACGATGAGTCAAACGTAAGCGATGAACCAGGAAAAAAGAAAGGGATCTACCGCCGTGGAGTTAAATAACCCGAAAAGATCGCGAATCATTCAAAAAGTTGAATGATTCAGAAAAGAACAAGATGATGGAAGAGCACAAGAAGCAGAAGCAGGAATGGGATTGGGAGAGTGCAAAGATCGGAAAAGAGTTGATGAGCCTCAAGGAATTGAATTCTGTCAAGGTGAAAAAGGTGATTTTTTGTATTTTTATGGCACCAAATGACACCCAGAGTGCTATTATAATGGGTTGTTTAACAAGAACTTTGTTTTTCAATTATGGCAAAACTAACAACATGATAGTTTTGACATTTAGTTTTTTGACGTATTCGTAGTAGATGCATTGGCAATTGTTACAATGAATTCAATTTCGCTTGAAAATCGAATTAAAATAATTAAAATCCACTATGAAAATGTTGGTTCTGTTAAAGTTACATTTCGTCAAATTCGTGATATTTTCGGACAACATAATCGTCCTTCTGAGACCACTATTAAGAATTTGGTCATTAAATTTGGGTCGACAGGCTCGATACAAAATGTGCCAACACACTGACTTAGGAATTTGAATGGACTGTAATTTACACGGAATTTCCTGTCGCCATTAGATTGACTGGGTTTTTTTAAAACTGCGAGTCAAGGAAGCCATTTTATGGATTGTTGTCCACATGCTATAATGCAATAATTAAAGACAAACCTGACCTAACAAAAATTAAGAGAAATATAAGTACAATGTTAAAAATCTCTATTTCCCGAAATTGTCGGTTAGGTTAGGAGAAAAATTGGTTGTAGAAAAAATAAAACACTTTACATAATGCAATAATTACATACAAACCTAACCTATCCTAACAAAAAGTACGATAAATAATTCTTCTTCTTTCTCCTTAGCACTTTTGTCCCGTACAATAAATAATAAAAAAAATGATAAAGAAAAAGAAGAACGAGATTAAAAGACTTTGGCATTCTCGTAAATGGATGATGGAAGAGCACAAGAAGCAGAAGCAGGAATGGGATTGGGAGAGTGCAAAGATCGGAAAAGAGTTGATGAGCCTCAAGGAATTGAATTCTGTCAATCAAAAAGGTGATTTTTTTGTATTTTTATGGCACCAAATGACACCCAGAGTGCTATTATTTTAGCGTTAAGTTGCTGGTTCTTCCCAAAATGCTGAATGCATGCAGCCACAAAACGAACTTCTCAACGAAGACACATTTGTTCTGGTTCAATTTTATTCCCAGAAAAAAAGAGCTTTGCCTACAAATATGTTTGTAAAATAAACAGTCTATTGAAACGGCACAAAAACTCAGACGCAGGAATCCAGGCTAGAAAATCAAACATTTTTTTTTTTGTGAACAATACCAACCACCCAAATACTAGCAATGAAAAATCTTTACAGAGTGAGATTCCATGTAACGAAGAAGAGGAAGATGATGACAACCCATACAATCAGCCGACCCAAGTTCTGGAGCTTGATGACAAGCAATCAGATCATACCAAAAATAAAAAAAATATATCGAGAAATATGTTCCGTCCAGTGATGTGGAAGATTCTTCCACTGACGATGAACTACCTGAAATCATTCTTAGCAAACGTAATAATATTAAACTTAATATTAAAATTCCGCACATGGAACTTGCAAATTCTTTTTATTTATGTGAATGTGTTTTCTTATAACTGGTTTAAAAAAAATATATTTTTAATGGAATGGTTTATGGCTAGGATAATTTATAATGCTACGTTTTATGTATTTATTAATGTGTCATGAAATTGTTATCCATTCATTTTTTACAATCTGTCTTTAGAAATATGAATAAATGTTTGTTTTAAATATTTGGCTCTGTTTAATGCATCATTAATATTATAATGGGACATCGGCGTTATTAATGTATTATTCGTTTTATTTAAAAATAAAATGAAAATATATTATCTTATTCAGAAAAAAAGAGCTTTGCCTACAAATATGTTTGTAAAATAAACAGTCTACTGAAACGGCACAAAAACTCATACGGACAACGATCGTCAACCAACATCAAAAGGGCTCGTGCCGTAGTCGATCGGCCTACCATTGAAAAATATTTTCAAAATTTGGAGGAGACTTTAAAAGATGTACCACCTAGTAACATATTCATTGACGATGAGTCAAACGTAAGCGATGAACCAGGAAAAAAGAAAGGGATCTACCGCCGTGGAGTTAAATAACCCGAAAAGATCGCGAATCATTCAAAAAGTTGAATGATTCAGAAAAGAACAAGATGATGGAAGAGCACAAGAAGCAGAAGCAGGAATGGGATTGGGAGAGTGCAAAGATCGGAAAAGAGTTGATGAGCCTCAAGGAATTGAATTCTGTCAAGGTGAAAAAGGTGATTTTTTGTATTTTTATGGCACCAAATGACACCCAGAGTGCTATTATAATGGGTTGTTTAACAAGAACTTTGTTTTTCAATTATGGCAAAACCAACAACATGATAGTTTTGACATTTAGTTTTTTGACGTATTCGTAGTAGATGCATTGGCAATTGTTACAATGAATTCTATTTCGCTTGAAAATCGAATTAAAATAATTAAAATCCACTATGAAAATGTTGGTTCTGTTAAAGTTACATTTCGTCAAATTCGTGATATTTTCGGACAACATAATCGTCCTTCTGAGACCACTATTAAGAATTTGGTCATTAAATTTGGGTCGACAGGCTCGATACAAAATGTGCCAACACACTGACTTAGGAATTTGAATGGACTGTAATTTACACGGAATTTCCTGTCGCCATTAGATTGACCGGGTTTTTTTAAAACTGCGAGTCAAGGAAGCCATTTTATGGATTGTTGTCCACATGCTATAATGCAATAATTAAAGACAAACCTGACCTAACAAAAATTAAGAGAAATATAAGTACAATGTTAAAAATCTCTATTTCCCGAAATTGTCGGTTAGGTTAGGAGAAAAATTGGTTGTAGAAAAAATAAAACACTTTACATAATGCAATAATTACATACAAACCTAACCTATCCTAACAAAAAGTACGATAAATAATTCTTCTTCTTTCTCCTTAGCACTTTTGTCCCGTACAATAAATAATAAAAAAAATGATAAAGAAAAAGAAGAACGAGATTAAAAGACTTTGGCATTCTCGTAAATGGATGATGGAAGAGCACAAGAAGCAGAAGCAGGAATGGGATTGGGAGAGTGCAAAGATCGGAAAAGAGTTGATGAGCCTCAAGGAATTGAATTCTGTCAATCAAAAAGGTGATTTTTTTGTATTTTTATGGCACCAAATGACACCCAGAGTGCTATTATTTTAGCGTTAAGTTGCTGGTTCTTCCCAAAATGCTGAATGCATGCAGCCACAAAACGAACTTCTCAACGAAGACACATTTGTTCTGGTTCAATTTTATTCCCAGAAAAAAAGAGCTTTGCCTACAAATATGTTTGTAAAATAAACAGTCTATTGAAACGGCACAAAAACTCAGACGCAGGAATCCAGGCTAGAAAATCAAACATTTTTTTTTTTGTGAACAATACCAACCACCCAAATACTAGCAATGAAAAATCTTTACAGAGTGAGATTCCATGTAACGAAGAAGAGGAAGATGATGACAACCCATACAATCAGCCGACCCAAGTTCTGGAGCTTGATGACAAGCAATCAGATCATACCAAAAATAAAAAAAATATATCGAGAAATATGTTCCGTCCAGTGATGTGGAAGATTCTTCCACTGACGATGAACTACCTGAAATCATTCTTAGCAAACGTAATAATATTAAACTTAATATTAAAATTCCGCACATGGAACTTGCAAATTCTTTTTATTTATGTGAATGTGTTTTCTTATAACTGGTTTAAAAAAAATATATTTTTAATGGAATGGTTTAGGGCTAGGATAATTTATAATGCTACGTTTTATGTATTTATTAATGTGTCATGAAATTGTTATCCATTCATTTTTTACAATCTGTCTTTAGAAATATGAATAAATGTTTGTTTTAAATATTTGGCTCTGTTTAATGCATCATTAATATTATAATGGGACCTCGGCGTTATTAATGTATTATTCGTTTTATTTAAAAATAAAATGAAAATATATTATCTTATTCAGAAAAAAAGAGCTTTGCCTACAAATATGTTTGTAAAATAAACAGTCTACTGAAACGGCACAAAAACTCATACGGACAACGATCGTCAACCAACATCAAAAGGGCTCGTGCCGTAGTCGATCGGCCTACCATTGAAAAATATTTTCAAAATTTGGAGGAGACTTTAAAAGATGTACCACCTAGTAACATATTCGTTGACGATGAGTCAAACGTAAGCGATGAACCAGGAAAAAAGAAAGGGATCTACCGCCGTGGAGTTAAATAACCCGAAAAGATCGCGAATCATTCAAAAAGTTGAATGATTCAGAAAAGAACAAGATGATGGAAGAGCACAAGAAGCAGAAGCAGGAATGGGATTGGGAGAGTGCAAAGATCGGAAAAGAGTTGATGAGCCTCAAGGAATTGAATTCTGTCAATCAAAAAGGTGATTTTTTGTATTTTTATGGCACCAAATGACACCCAGAGTGCTATTATAATGGGTTGTTTAACAAGAACTTTGTTTTTCAATTATGGCAAAACCAACAACATGATAGTTTTGACATTTAGTTTTTTGACGTATTCGTAGTAGATGCATTGGCAATTGTTACAATGAATTCAATTTCGCTTGAAAATCGAATTAAAATAATTAAAATCCACTATGAAAATGTTGGTTCTGTTAAAGTTACATTTCGTCAAATTCGTGATATTTTCGGACAACATAATCGTCCTTCTGAGACCACTATTAAGAATTTGGTCATTAAATTTGGGTCGACAGGCTCGATACAAAATGTGCCAACACACTGACTTAGGAATTTGAATGGACTGTAATTTACACGGAATTTCCTGTCGCCATTAGATTGACCGGGTTTTTTTAAAACTGCGAGTCAAGGAAGCCATTTTATGGATTGTTGTCCACATGCTATAATGCAATAATTAAAGAAAAACCTGACCTAACAAAAATTAAGAGAAATATAAGTACAATGTTAAAAATCTCTATTTCCCGAAATTGTCGGTTAGGTTAGGAGAAAAATTGGTTGTAGAAAAAATAAAACACTTTACATAATGCAATAATTACATACAAACCTAACCTATCCTAACTAAAAGTACGATAAATAATTCTTCTTCTTTCTCCTTAGCACTTTTGTCCCGTACAATAAATAATAAAGAAAAAGAAGAACGAGATTAAAAGACTTTGGCATTCTCGTAAATGGATGATGGAAGAGCACAAGAAGCAGAAGCAGGAATGGGATTGGGAGAGTGCAAAGATCGGAAAAGAGTTGATGAGCCTCAAGGAATTGAATTCTGTCAATCAAAAAGGTGATTTTTTTGTATTTTTATGGCACCAAATGACACCCAGAGTGCTATTATTTTAGCGTTAAGTTGCTGGTTCTTCCCAAAATGCTGAATGCATGCAGCCACAAAACGAACTTCTCAACGAAGACACATTTGTTCTGGTTCAATTTTATTCCCAGAAAAAAAGAGCTTTGCCTACAAATATGTTTGTAAAATAAACAGTCTATTGAAACGGCACAAAAACTCAGACGCAGGAATCCAGGCTAGAAAATCAAACATTTTTTTTTTTGTGAACAATACCAACCACCCAAATACTAGCAATGAAAAATCTTTACAGAGTGAGATTCCATGTAACGAAGAAGAGGAAGATGATGACAACCCATACAATCAGCCGACCCAAGTTCTGGAGCTTGATGACAAGCAATCAGATCATACCAAAAATAAAAAAAATATATCGAGAAATATGTTCCGTCCAGTGATGTGGAAGATTCTTCCACTGACGATGAACTACCTGAAATCATTCTTAGCAAACGTAATAATATTAAACTTAATATTAAAATTCCGCACATGGAACTTGCAAATTCTTTTTATTTATGTGAATGTGTTTTCTTATAACTGGTTTAAAAAAAATATATTTTTAATGGAATGGTTTATGGCTAGGATAATTTATAATGCTACGTTTTATGTATTTATTAATGTGTCATGAAATTGTTATCCATTCATTTTTTACAATCTGTCTTTAGAAATATGAATAAATGTTTGTTTTAAATATTTGGCTCTGTTTAATGCATCATTAATATTATAATGGGACATCGGCGTTATTAATGTATTATTCGTTTTATTTAAAAATAAAATGAAAATATATTATCTTATTCAGAAAAAAAGAGCTTTGCCTACAAATATGTTTGTAAAATAAACAGTCTACTGAAACGGCACAAAAACTCATACGGACAACGATCGTCAACCAACATCAAAAGGGCTCGTGCCGTAGTCGATCGGCCTACCATTGAAAAATATTTTCAAAATTTGGAGGAGACTTTAAAAGATGTACCACCTAGTAACATATTCATTGACGATGAGTCAAACGTAAGCGATGAACCAGGAAAAAAGAAAGGGATCTACCGCCGTGGAGTTAAATAACCCGAAAAGATCGCGAATCATTCAAAAAGTTGAATGATTCAGAAAAGAACAAGATGATGGAAGAGCACAAGAAGCAGAAGCAGGAATGGGATTGGGAGAGTGCAAAGATCGGAAAAGAGTTGATGAGCCTCAAGGAATTGAATTCTGTCAAGGTGAAAAAGGTGATTTTTTGTATTTTTATGGCACCAAATGACACCCAGAGTGCTATTATAATGGGTTGTTTAACAAGAACTTTGTTTTTCAATTATGGCAAAACCAACAACATGATAGTTTTGACATTTAGTTTTTTGACGTATTCGTAGTAGATGCATTGGCAATTGTTACAATGAATTCTATTTCGCTTGAAAATCGAATTAAAATAATTAAAATCCACTATGAAAATGTTGGTTCTGTTAAAGTTACATTTCGTCAAATTCGTGATATTTTCGGACAACATAATCGTCCTTCTGAGACCACTATTAAGAATTTGGTCATTAAATTTGGGTCGACAGGCTCGATACAAAATGTGCCAACACACTGACTTAGGAATTTGAATGGACTGTAATTTACACGGAATTTCCTGTCGCCATTAGATTGACCGGGTTTTTTTAAAACTGCGAGTCAAGGAAGCCATTTTATGGATTGTTGTCCACATGCTATAATGCAATAATTAAAGACAAACCTGACCTAACAAAAATTAAGAGAAATATAAGTACAATGTTAAAAATCTCTATTTCCCGAAATTGTCGGTTAGGTTAGGAGAAAAATTGGTTGTAGAAAAAATAAAACACTTTACATAATGCAATAATTACATACAAACCTAACCTATCCTAACAAAAAGTACGATAAATAATTCTTCTTCTTTCTCCTTAGCACTTTTGTCCCGTACAATAAATAATAAAAAAAATGATAAAGAAAAAGAAGAACGAGATTAAAAGACTTTGGCATTCTCGTAAATGGATGATGGAAGAGCACAAGAAGCAGAAGCAGGAATGGGATTGGGAGAGTGCAAAGATCGGAAAAGAGTTGATGAGCCTCAAGGAATTGAATTCTGTCAATCAAAAAGGTGATTTTTTTGTATTTTTATGGCACCAAATGACACCCAGAGTGCTATTATTTTAGCGTTAAGTTGCTGGTTCTTCCCAAAATGCTGAATGCATGCAGCCACAAAACGAACTTCTCAACGAAGACACATTTGTTCTGGTTCAATTTTATTCCCAGAAAAAAAGAGCTTTGCCTACAAATATGTTTGTAAAATAAACAGTCTATTGAAACGGCACAAAAACTCAGACGCAGGAATCCAGGCTAGAAAATCAAACATTTTTTTTTTTGTGAACAATACCAACCACCCAAATACTAGCAATGAAAAATCTTTACAGAGTGAGATTCCATGTAACGAAGAAGAGGAAGATGATGACAACCCATACAATCAGCCGACCCAAGTTCTGGAGCTTGATGACAAGCAATCAGATCATACCAAAAATAAAAAAAATATATCGAGAAATATGTTCCGTCCAGTGATGTGGAAGATTCTTCCACTGACGATGAACTACCTGAAATCATTCTTAGCAAACGTAATAATATTAAACTTAATATTAAAATTCCGCACATGGAACTTGCAAATTCTTTTTATTTATGTGAATGTGTTTTCTTATAACTGGTTTAAAAAAAATATATTTTTAATGGAATGGTTTAGGGCTAGGATAATTTATAATGCTACGTTTTATGTATTTATTAATGTGTCATGAAATTGTTATCCATTCATTTTTTACAATCTGTCTTTAGAAATATGAATAAATGTTTGTTTTAAATATTTGGCTCTGTTTAATGCATCATTAATATTATAATGGGACCTCGGCGTTATTAATGTATTATTCGTTTTATTTAAAAATAAAATGAAAATATATTATCTTATTCAGAAAAAAAGAGCTTTGCCTACAAATATGTTTGTAAAATAAACAGTCTACTGAAACGGCACAAAAACTCATACGGACAACGATCGTCAACCAACATCAAAAGGGCTCGTGCCGTAGTCGATCGGCCTACCATTGAAAAATATTTTCAAAATTTGGAGGAGACTTTAAAAGATGTACCACCTAGTAACATATTCGTTGACGATGAGTCAAACGTAAGCGATGAACCAGGAAAAAAGAAAGGGATCTACCGCCGTGGAGTTAAATAACCCGAAAAGATCGCGAATCATTCAAAAAGTTGAATGATTCAGAAAAGAACAAGATGATGGAAGAGCACAAGAAGCAGAAGCAGGAATGGGATTGGGAGAGTGCAAAGATCGGAAAAGAGTTGATGAGCCTCAAGGAATTGAATTCTGTCAATCAAAAAGGTGATTTTTTGTATTTTTATGGCACCAAATGACACCCAGAGTGCTATTATAATGGGTTGTTTAACAAGAACTTTGTTTTTCAATTATGGCAAAACCAACAACATGATAGTTTTGACATTTAGTTTTTTGACGTATTCGTAGTAGATGCATTGGCAATTGTTACAATGAATTCAATTTCGCTTGAAAATCGAATTAAAATAATTAAAATCCACTATGAAAATGTTGGTTCTGTTAAAGTTACATTTCGTCAAATTCGTGATATTTTCGGACAACATAATCGTCCTTCTGAGACCACTATTAAGAATTTGGTCATTAAATTTGGGTCGACAGGCTCGATACAAAATGTGCCAACACACTGACTTAGGAATTTGAATGGACTGTAATTTACACGGAATTTCCTGTCGCCATTAGATTGACCGGGTTTTTTTAAAACTGCGAGTCAAGGAAGCCATTTTATGGATTGTTGTCCACATGCTATAATGCAATAATTAAAGAAAAACCTGACCTAACAAAAATTAAGAGAAATATAAGTACAATGTTAAAAATCTCTATTTCCCGAAATTGTCGGTTAGGTTAGGAGAAAAATTGGTTGTAGAAAAAATAAAACACTTTACATAATGCAATAATTACATACAAACCTAACCTATCCTAACTAAAAGTACGATAAATAATTCTTCTTCTTTCTCCTTAGCACTTTTGTCCCGTACAATAAATAATAAAGAAAAAGAAGAACGAGATTAAAAGACTTTGGCATTCTCGTAAATGGATGATGGAAGAGCACAAGAAGCAGAAGCAGGAATGGGATTGGGAGAGTGCAAAGATCGGAAAAGAGTTGATGAGCCTCAAGGAATTGAATTCTGTCAATCAAAAAGGTGATTTTTTTGTATTTTTATGGCACCAAATGACACCCAGAGTGCTATTATTTTAGCGTTAAGTTGCTGGTTCTTCCCAAAATGCTGAATGCATGCAGCCACAAAACGAACTTCTCAACGAAGACACATTTGTTCTGGTTCAATTTTATTCCCAGAAAAAAAGAGCTTTGCCTACAAATATGTTTGTAAAATAAACAGTCTATTGAAACGGCACAAAAACTCAGACGCAGGAATCCAGGCTAGAAAATCAAACATTTTTTTTTTTGTGAACAATACCAACCACCCAAATACTAGCAATGAAAAATCTTTACAGAGTGAGATTCCATGTAACGAAGAAGAGGAAGATGATGACAACCCATACAATCAGCCGACCCAAGTTCTGGAGCTTGATGACAAGCAATCAGATCATACCAAAAATAAAAAAAATATATCGAGAAATATGTTCCGTCCAGTGATGTGGAAGATTCTTCCACTGACGATGAACTACCTGAAATCATTCTTAGCAAACGTAATAATATTAAACTTAATATTAAAATTCCGCACATGGAACTTGCAAATTCTTTTTATTTATGTGAATGTGTTTTCTTATAACTGGTTTAAAAAAAATATATTTTTAATGGAATGGTTTATGGCTAGGATAATTTATAATGCTACGTTTTATGTATTTATTAATGTGTCATGAAATTGTTATCCATTCATTTTTTACAATCTGTCTTTAGAAATATGAATAAATGTTTGTTTTAAATATTTGGCTCTGTTTAATGCATCATTAATATTATAATGGGACATCGGCGTTATTAATGTATTATTCGTTTTATTTAAAAATAAAATGAAAATATATTATCTTATTCAGAAAAAAAGAGCTTTGCCTACAAATATGTTTGTAAAATAAACAGTCTACTGAAACGGCACAAAAACTCATACGGACAACGATCGTCAACCAACATCAAAAGGGCTCGTGCCGTAGTCGATCGGCCTACCATTGAAAAATATTTTCAAAATTTGGAGGAGACTTTAAAAGATGTACCACCTAGTAACATATTCATTGACGATGAGTCAAACGTAAGCGATGAACCAGGAAAAAAGAAAGGGATCTACCGCCGTGGAGTTAAATAACCCGAAAAGATCGCGAATCATTCAAAAAGTTGAATGATTCAGAAAAGAACAAGATGATGGAAGAGCACAAGAAGCAGAAGCAGGAATGGGATTGGGAGAGTGCAAAGATCGGAAAAGAGTTGATGAGCCTCAAGGAATTGAATTCTGTCAAGGTGAAAAAGGTGATTTTTTGTATTTTTATGGCACCAAATGACACCCAGAGTGCTATTATAATGGGTTGTTTAACAAGAACTTTGTTTTTCAATTATGGCAAAACCAACAACATGATAGTTTTGACATTTAGTTTTTTGACGTATTCGTAGTAGATGCATTGGCAATTGTTACAATGAATTCTATTTCGCTTGAAAATCGAATTAAAATAATTAAAATCCACTATGAAAATGTTGGTTCTGTTAAAGTTACATTTCGTCAAATTCGTGATATTTTCGGACAACATAATCGTCCTTCTGAGACCACTATTAAGAATTTGGTCATTAAATTTGGGTCGACAGGCTCGATACAAAATGTGCCAACACACTGACTTAGGAATTTGAATGGACTGTAATTTACACGGAATTTCCTGTCGCCATTAGATTGACTGGGTTTTTTTAAAACTGCGAGTCAAGGAAGCCATTTTATGGATTGTTGTCCACATGCTATAATGCAATAATTAAAGACAAACCTGACCTAACAAAAATTAAGAGAAATATAAGTACAATGTTAAAAATCTCTATTTCCCGAAATTGTCGGTTAGGTTAGGAGAAAAATTGGTTGTAGAAAAAATAAAACACTTTACATAATGCAATAATTACATACAAACCTAACCTATCCTAACAAAAAGTACGATAAATAATTCTTCTTCTTTCTCCTTAGCACTTTTGTCCCGTACAATAAATAATAAAAAAAATGATAAAGAAAAAGAAGAACGAGATTAAAAGACTTTGGCATTCTCGTAAATGGATGATGGAAGAGCACAAGAAGCAGAAGCAGGAATGGGATTGGGAGAGTGCAAAGATCGGAAAAGAGTTGATGAGCCTCAAGGAATTGAATTCTGTCAATCAAAAAGGTGATTTTTTTGTATTTTTATGGCACCAAATGACACCCAGAGTGCTATTATTTTAGCGTTAAGTTGCTGGTTCTTCCCAAAATGCTGAATGCATGCAGCCACAAAACGAACTTCTCAACGAAGACACATTTGTTCTGGTTCAATTTTATTCCCAGAAAAAAAGAGCTTTGCCTACAAATATGTTTGTAAAATAAACAGTCTATTGAAACGGCACAAAAACTCAGACGCAGGAATCCAGGCTAGAAAATCAAACATTTTTTTTTTTGTGAACAATACCAACCACCCAAATACTAGCAATGAAAAATCTTTACAGAGTGAGATTCCATGTAACGAAGAAGAGGAAGATGATGACAACCCATACAATCAGCCGACCCAAGTTCTGGAGCTTGATGACAAGCAATCAGATCATACCAAAAATAAAAAAAATATATCGAGAAATATGTTCCGTCCAGTGATGTGGAAGATTCTTCCACTGACGATGAACTACCTGAAATCATTCTTAGCAAACGTAATAATATTAAACTTAATATTAAAATTCCGCACATGGAACTTGCAAATTCTTTTTATTTATGTGAATGTGTTTTCTTATAACTGGTTTAAAAAAAATATATTTTTAATGGAATGGTTTATGGCTAGGATAATTTATAATGCTACGTTTTATGTATTTATTAATGTGTCATGAAATTGTTATCCATTCATTTTTTACAATCTGTCTTTAGAAATATGAATAAATGTTTGTTTTAAATATTTGGCTCTGTTTAATGCATCATTAATATTATAATGGGACATCGGCGTTATTAATGTATTATTCGTTTTATTTAAAAATAAAATGAAAATATATTATCTTATTCAGAAAAAAAGAGCTTTGCCTACAAATATGTTTGTAAAATAAACAGTCTACTGAAACGGCACAAAAACTCATACGGACAACGATCGTCAACCAACATCAAAAGGGCTCGTGCCGTAGTCGATCGGCCTACCATTGAAAAATATTTTCAAAATTTGGAGGAGACTTTAAAAGATGTACCACCTAGTAACATATTCATTGACGATGAGTCAAACGTAAGCGATGAACCAGGAAAAAAGAAAGGGATCTACCGCCGTGGAGTTAAATAACCCGAAAAGATCGCGAATCATTCAAAAAGTTGAATGATTCAGAAAAGAACAAGATGATGGAAGAGCACAAGAAGCAGAAGCAGGAATGGGATTGGGAGAGTGCAAAGATCGGAAAAGAGTTGATGAGCCTCAAGGAATTGAATTCTGTCAAGGTGAAAAAGGTGATTTTTTGTATTTTTATGGCACCAAATGACACCCAGAGTGCTATTATAATGGGTTGTTTAACAAGAACTTTGTTTTTCAATTATGGCAAAACCAACAACATGATAGTTTTGACATTTAGTTTTTTGACGTATTCGTAGTAGATGCATTGGCAATTGTTACAATGAATTCTATTTCGCTTGAAAATCGAATTAAAATAATTAAAATCCACTATGAAAATGTTGGTTCTGTTAAAGTTACATTTCGTCAAATTCGTGATATTTTCGGACAACATAATCGTCCTTCTGAGACCACTATTAAGAATTTGGTCATTAAATTTGGGTCGACAGGCTCGATACAAAATGTGCCAACACACTGACTTAGGAATTTGAATGGACTGTAATTTACACGGAATTTCCTGTCGCCATTAGATTGACCGGGTTTTTTTAAAACTGCGAGTCAAGGAAGCCATTTTATGGATTGTTGTCCACATGCTATAATGCAATAATTAAAGACAAACCTGACCTAACAAAAATTAAGAGAAATATAAGTACAATGTTAAAAATCTCTATTTCCCGAAATTGTCGGTTAGGTTAGGAGAAAAATTGGTTGTAGAAAAAATAAAACACTTTACATAATGCAATAATTACATACAAACCTAACCTATCCTAACAAAAAGTACGATAAATAATTCTTCTTCTTTCTCCTTAGCACTTTTGTCCCGTACAATAAATAATAAAAAAAATGATAAAGAAAAAGAAGAACGAGATTAAAAGACTTTGGCATTCTCGTAAATGGATGATGGAAGAGCACAAGAAGCAGAAGCAGGAATGGGATTGGGAGAGTGCAAAGATCGGAAAAGAGTTGATGAGCCTCAAGGAATTGAATTCTGTCAATCAAAAAGGTGATTTTTTTGTATTTTTATGGCACCAAATGACACCCAGAGTGCTATTATTTTAGCGTTAAGTTGCTGGTTCTTCCCAAAATGCTGAATGCATGCAGCCACAAAACGAACTTCTCAACGAAGACACATTTGTTCTGGTTCAATTTTATTCCCAGAAAAAAAGAGCTTTGCCTACAAATATGTTTGTAAAATAAACAGTCTATTGAAACGGCACAAAAACTCAGACGCAGGAATCCAGGCTAGAAAATCAAACATTTTTTTTTTTGTGAACAATACCAACCACCCAAATACTAGCAATGAAAAATCTTTACAGAGTGAGATTCCATGTAACGAAGAAGAGGAAGATGATGACAACCCATACAATCAGCCGACCCAAGTTCTGGAGCTTGATGACAAGCAATCAGATCATACCAAAAATAAAAAAAATATATCGAGAAATATGTTCCGTCCAGTGATGTGGAAGATTCTTCCACTGACGATGAACTACCTGAAATCATTCTTAGCAAACGTAATAATATTAAACTTAATATTAAAATTCCGCACATGGAACTTGCAAATTCTTTTTATTTATGTGAATGTGTTTTCTTATAACTGGTTTAAAAAAAATATATTTTTAATGGAATGGTTTAGGGCTAGGATAATTTATAATGCTACGTTTTATGTATTTATTAATGTGTCATGAAATTGTTATCCATTCATTTTTTACAATCTGTCTTTAGAAATATGAATAAATGTTTGTTTTAAATATTTGGCTCTGTTTAATGCATCATTAATATTATAATGGGACCTCGGCGTTATTAATGTATTATTCGTTTTATTTAAAAATAAAATGAAAATATATTATCTTATTCAGAAAAAAAGAGCTTTGCCTACAAATATGTTTGTAAAATAAACAGTCTACTGAAACGGCACAAAAACTCATACGGACAACGATCGTCAACCAACATCAAAAGGGCTCGTGCCGTAGTCGATCGGCCTACCATTGAAAAATATTTTCAAAATTTGGAGGAGACTTTAAAAGATGTACCACCTAGTAACATATTCGTTGACGATGAGTCAAACGTAAGCGATGAACCAGGAAAAAAGAAAGGGATCTACCGCCGTGGAGTTAAATAACCCGAAAAGATCGCGAATCATTCAAAAAGTTGAATGATTCAGAAAAGAACAAGATGATGGAAGAGCACAAGAAGCAGAAGCAGGAATGGGATTGGGAGAGTGCAAAGATCGGAAAAGAGTTGATGAGCCTCAAGGAATTGAATTCTGTCAATCAAAAAGGTGATTTTTTGTATTTTTATGGCACCAAATGACACCCAGAGTGCTATTATAATGGGTTGTTTAACAAGAACTTTGTTTTTCAATTATGGCAAAACCAACAACATGATAGTTTTGACATTTAGTTTTTTGACGTATTCGTAGTAGATGCATTGGCAATTGTTACAATGAATTCAATTTCGCTTGAAAATCGAATTAAAATAATTAAAATCCACTATGAAAATGTTGGTTCTGTTAAAGTTACATTTCGTCAAATTCGTGATATTTTCGGACAACATAATCGTCCTTCTGAGACCACTATTAAGAATTTGGTCATTAAATTTGGGTCGACAGGCTCGATACAAAATGTGCCAACACACTGACTTAGGAATTTGAATGGACTGTAATTTACACGGAATTTCCTGTCGCCATTAGATTGACCGGGTTTTTTTAAAACTGCGAGTCAAGGAAGCCATTTTATGGATTGTTGTCCACATGCTATAATGCAATAATTAAAGAAAAACCTGACCTAACAAAAATTAAGAGAAATATAAGTACAATGTTAAAAATCTCTATTTCCCGAAATTGTCGGTTAGGTTAGGAGAAAAATTGGTTGTAGAAAAAATAAAACACTTTACATAATGCAATAATTACATACAAACCTAACCTATCCTAACTAAAAGTACGATAAATAATTCTTCTTCTTTCTCCTTAGCACTTTTGTCCCGTACAATAAATAATAAAGAAAAAGAAGAACGAGATTAAAAGACTTTGGCATTCTCGTAAATGGATGATGGAAGAGCACAAGAAGCAGAAGCAGGAATGGGATTGGGAGAGTGCAAAGATCGGAAAAGAGTTGATGAGCCTCAAGGAATTGAATTCTGTCAATCAAAAAGGTGATTTTTTTGTATTTTTATGGCACCAAATGACACCCAGAGTGCTATTATTTTAGCGTTAAGTTGCTGGTTCTTCCCAAAATGCTGAATGCATGCAGCCACAAAACGAACTTCTCAACGAAGACACATTTGTTCTGGTTCAATTTTATTCCCAGAAAAAAAGAGCTTTGCCTACAAATATGTTTGTAAAATAAACAGTCTATTGAAACGGCACAAAAACTCAGACGCAGGAATCCAGGCTAGAAAATCAAACATTTTTTTTTTTGTGAACAATACCAACCACCCAAATACTAGCAATGAAAAATCTTTACAGAGTGAGATTCCATGTAACGAAGAAGAGGAAGATGATGACAACCCATACAATCAGCCGACCCAAGTTCTGGAGCTTGATGACAAGCAATCAGATCATACCAAAAATAAAAAAAATATATCGAGAAATATGTTCCGTCCAGTGATGTGGAAGATTCTTCCACTGACGATGAACTACCTGAAATCATTCTTAGCAAACGTAATAATATTAAACTTAATATTAAAATTCCGCACATGGAACTTGCAAATTCTTTTTATTTATGTGAATGTGTTTTCTTATAACTGGTTTAAAAAAAATATATTTTTAATGGAATGGTTTATGGCTAGGATAATTTATAATGCTACGTTTTATGTATTTATTAATGTGTCATGAAATTGTTATCCATTCATTTTTTACAATCTGTCTTTAGAAATATGAATAAATGTTTGTTTTAAATATTTGGCTCTGTTTAATGCATCATTAATATTATAATGGGACATCGGCGTTATTAATGTATTATTCGTTTTATTTAAAAATAAAATGAAAATATATTATCTTATTCAGAAAAAAAGAGCTTTGCCTACAAATATGTTTGTAAAATAAACAGTCTACTGAAACGGCACAAAAACTCATACGGACAACGATCGTCAACCAACATCAAAAGGGCTCGTGCCGTAGTCGATCGGCCTACCATTGAAAAATATTTTCAAAATTTGGAGGAGACTTTAAAAGATGTACCACCTAGTAACATATTCATTGACGATGAGTCAAACGTAAGCGATGAACCAGGAAAAAAGAAAGGGATCTACCGCCGTGGAGTTAAATAACCCGAAAAGATCGCGAATCATTCAAAAAGTTGAATGATTCAGAAAAGAACAAGATGATGGAAGAGCACAAGAAGCAGAAGCAGGAATGGGATTGGGAGAGTGCAAAGATCGGAAAAGAGTTGATGAGCCTCAAGGAATTGAATTCTGTCAAGGTGAAAAAGGTGATTTTTTGTATTTTTATGGCACCAAATGACACCCAGAGTGCTATTATAATGGGTTGTTTAACAAGAACTTTGTTTTTCAATTATGGCAAAACCAACAACATGATAGTTTTGACATTTAGTTTTTTGACGTATTCGTAGTAGATGCATTGGCAATTGTTACAATGAATTCTATTTCGCTTGAAAATCGAATTAAAATAATTAAAATCCACTATGAAAATGTTGGTTCTGTTAAAGTTACATTTCGTCAAATTCGTGATATTTTCGGACAACATAATCGTCCTTCTGAGACCACTATTAAGAATTTGGTCATTAAATTTGGGTCGACAGGCTCGATACAAAATGTGCCAACACACTGACTTAGGAATTTGAATGGACTGTAATTTACACGGAATTTCCTGTCGCCATTAGATTGACCGGGTTTTTTTAAAACTGCGAGTCAAGGAAGCCATTTTATGGATTGTTGTCCACATGCTATAATGCAATAATTAAAGACAAACCTGACCTAACAAAAATTAAGAGAAATATAAGTACAATGTTAAAAATCTCTATTTCCCGAAATTGTCGGTTAGGTTAGGAGAAAAATTGGTTGTAGAAAAAATAAAACACTTTACATAATGCAATAATTACATACAAACCTAACCTATCCTAACAAAAAGTACGATAAATAATTCTTCTTCTTTCTCCTTAGCACTTTTGTCCCGTACAATAAATAATAAAAAAAATGATAAAGAAAAAGAAGAACGAGATTAAAAGACTTTGGCATTCTCGTAAATGGATGATGGAAGAGCACAAGAAGCAGAAGCAGGAATGGGATTGGGAGAGTGCAAAGATCGGAAAAGAGTTGATGAGCCTCAAGGAATTGAATTCTGTCAATCAAAAAGGTGATTTTTTTGTATTTTTATGGCACCAAATGACACCCAGAGTGCTATTATTTTAGCGTTAAGTTGCTGGTTCTTCCCAAAATGCTGAATGCATGCAGCCACAAAACGAACTTCTCAACGAAGACACATTTGTTCTGGTTCAATTTTATTCCCAGAAAAAAAGAGCTTTGCCTACAAATATGTTTGTAAAATAAACAGTCTATTGAAACGGCACAAAAACTCAGACGCAGGAATCCAGGCTAGAAAATCAAACATTTTTTTTTTTGTGAACAATACCAACCACCCAAATACTAGCAATGAAAAATCTTTACAGAGTGAGATTCCATGTAACGAAGAAGAGGAAGATGATGACAACCCATACAATCAGCCGACCCAAGTTCTGGAGCTTGATGACAAGCAATCAGATCATACCAAAAATAAAAAAAATATATCGAGAAATATGTTCCGTCCAGTGATGTGGAAGATTCTTCCACTGACGATGAACTACCTGAAATCATTCTTAGCAAACGTAATAATATTAAACTTAATATTAAAATTCCGCACATGGAACTTGCAAATTCTTTTTATTTATGTGAATGTGTTTTCTTATAACTGGTTTAAAAAAAATATATTTTTAATGGAATGGTTTAGGGCTAGGATAATTTATAATGCTACGTTTTATGTATTTATTAATGTGTCATGAAATTGTTATCCATTCATTTTTTACAATCTGTCTTTAGAAATATGAATAAATGTTTGTTTTAAATATTTGGCTCTGTTTAATGCATCATTAATATTATAATGGGACCTCGGCGTTATTAATGTATTATTCGTTTTATTTAAAAATAAAATGAAAATATATTATCTTATTCAGAAAAAAAGAGCTTTGCCTACAAATATGTTTGTAAAATAAACAGTCTACTGAAACGGCACAAAAACTCATACGGACAACGATCGTCAACCAACATCAAAAGGGCTCGTGCCGTAGTCGATCGGCCTACCATTGAAAAATATTTTCAAAATTTGGAGGAGACTTTAAAAGATGTACCACCTAGTAACATATTCGTTGACGATGAGTCAAACGTAAGCGATGAACCAGGAAAAAAGAAAGGGATCTACCGCCGTGGAGTTAAATAACCCGAAAAGATCGCGAATCATTCAAAAAGTTGAATGATTCAGAAAAGAACAAGATGATGGAAGAGCACAAGAAGCAGAAGCAGGAATGGGATTGGGAGAGTGCAAAGATCGGAAAAGAGTTGATGAGCCTCAAGGAATTGAATTCTGTCAATCAAAAAGGTGATTTTTTGTATTTTTATGGCACCAAATGACACCCAGAGTGCTATTATAATGGGTTGTTTAACAAGAACTTTGTTTTTCAATTATGGCAAAACCAACAACATGATAGTTTTGACATTTAGTTTTTTGACGTATTCGTAGTAGATGCATTGGCAATTGTTACAATGAATTCAATTTCGCTTGAAAATCGAATTAAAATAATTAAAATCCACTATGAAAATGTTGGTTCTGTTAAAGTTACATTTCGTCAAATTCGTGATATTTTCGGACAACATAATCGTCCTTCTGAGACCACTATTAAGAATTTGGTCATTAAATTTGGGTCGACAGGCTCGATACAAAATGTGCCAACACACTGACTTAGGAATTTGAATGGACTGTAATTTACACGGAATTTCCTGTCGCCATTAGATTGACCGGGTTTTTTTAAAACTGCGAGTCAAGGAAGCCATTTTATGGATTGTTGTCCACATGCTATAATGCAATAATTAAAGAAAAACCTGACCTAACAAAAATTAAGAGAAATATAAGTACAATGTTAAAAATCTCTATTTCCCGAAATTGTCGGTTAGGTTAGGAGAAAAATTGGTTGTAGAAAAAATAAAACACTTTACATAATGCAATAATTACATACAAACCTAACCTATCCTAACTAAAAGTACGATAAATAATTCTTCTTCTTTCTCCTTAGCACTTTTGTCCCGTACAATAAATAATAAAGAAAAAGAAGAACGAGATTAAAAGACTTTGGCATTCTCGTAAATGGATGATGGAAGAGCACAAGAAGCAGAAGCAGGAATGGGATTGGGAGAGTGCAAAGATCGGAAAAGAGTTGATGAGCCTCAAGGAATTGAATTCTGTCAATCAAAAAGGTGATTTTTTTGTATTTTTATGGCACCAAATGACACCCAGAGTGCTATTATTTTAGCGTTAAGTTGCTGGTTCTTCCCAAAATGCTGAATGCATGCAGCCACAAAACGAACTTCTCAACGAAGACACATTTGTTCTGGTTCAATTTTATTCCCAGAAAAAAAGAGCTTTGCCTACAAATATGTTTGTAAAATAAACAGTCTATTGAAACGGCACAAAAACTCAGACGCAGGAATCCAGGCTAGAAAATCAAACATTTTTTTTTTTGTGAACAATACCAACCACCCAAATACTAGCAATGAAAAATCTTTACAGAGTGAGATTCCATGTAACGAAGAAGAGGAAGATGATGACAACCCATACAATCAGCCGACCCAAGTTCTGGAGCTTGATGACAAGCAATCAGATCATACCAAAAATAAAAAAAATATATCGAGAAATATGTTCCGTCCAGTGATGTGGAAGATTCTTCCACTGACGATGAACTACCTGAAATCATTCTTAGCAAACGTAATAATATTAAACTTAATATTAAAATTCCGCACATGGAACTTGCAAATTCTTTTTATTTATGTGAATGTGTTTTCTTATAACTGGTTTAAAAAAAATATATTTTTAATGGAATGGTTTATGGCTAGGATAATTTATAATGCTACGTTTTATGTATTTATTAATGTGTCATGAAATTGTTATCCATTCATTTTTTACAATCTGTCTTTAGAAATATGAATAAATGTTTGTTTTAAATATTTGGCTCTGTTTAATGCATCATTAATATTATAATGGGACCTCGGCGTTATTAATGTATTATTCGTTTTATTTAAAAATAAAATGAAAATATATTATCTTATTCAGAAAAAAAGAGCTTTGCCTACAAATATGTTTGTAAAATAAACAGTCTACTGAAACGGCACAAAAACTCATACGGACAACGATCGTCAACCAACATCAAAAGGGCTCGTGCCGTAGTCGATCGGCCTACCATTGAAAAATATTTTCAAAATTTGGAGGAGACTTTAAAAGATGTACCACCTAGTAACATATTCATTGACGATGAGTCAAACGTAAGCGATGAACCAGGAAAAAAGAAAGGGATCTACCGCCGTGGAGTTAAATAACCCGAAAAGATCGCGAATCATTCAAAAAGTTGAATGATTCAGAAAAGAACAAGATGATGGAAGAGCACAAGAAGCAGAAGCAGGAATGGGATTGGGAGAGTGCAAAGATCGGAAAAGAGTTGATGAGCCTCAAGGAATTGAATTCTGTCAAGGTGAAAAAGGTGATTTTTTGTATTTTTATGGCACCAAATGACACCCAGAGTGCTATTATAATGGGTTGTTTAACAAGAACTTTGTTTTTCAATTATGGCAAAACTAACAACATGATAGTTTTGACATTTAGTTTTTTGACGTATTCGTAGTAGATGCATTGGCAATTGTTACAATGAATTCAATTTCGCTTGAAAATCGAATTAAAATAATTAAAATCCACTATGAAAATGTTGGTTCTGTTAAAGTTACATTTCGTCAAATTCGTGATATTTTCGGACAACATAATCGTCCTTCTGAGACCACTATTAAGAATTTGGTCATTAAATTTGGGTCGACAGGCTCGATACAAAATGTGCCAACACACTGACTTAGGAATTTGAATGGACTGTAATTTACACGGAATTTCCTGTCGCCATTAGATTGACCGGGTTTTTTTAAAACTGCGAGTCAAGGAAGCCATTTTATGGATTGTTGTCCACATGCTATAATGCAATAATTAAAGACAAACCTGACCTAACAAAAATTAAGAGAAATATAAGTACAATGTTAAAAATCTCTATTTCCCGAAATTGTCGGTTAGGTTAGGAGAAAAATTGGTTGTAGAAAAAATAAAACACTTTACATAATGCAATAATTACATACAAACCTAACCTATCCTAACAAAAAGTACGATAAATAATTCTTCTTCTTTCTCCTTAGCACTTTTGTCCCGTACAATAAATAATAAAAAAAATGATAAAGAAAAAGAAGAACGAGATTAAAAGACTTTGGCATTCTCGTAAATGGATGATGGAAGAGCACAAGAAGCAGAAGCAGGAATGGGATTGGGAGAGTGCAAAGATCGGAAAAGAGTTGATGAGCCTCAAGGAATTGAATTCTGTCAATCAAAAAGGTGATTTTTTTGTATTTTTATGGCACCAAATGACACCCAGAGTGCTATTATTTTAGCGTTAAGTTGCTGGTTCTTCCCAAAATGCTGAATGCATGCAGCCACAAAACGAACTTCTCAACGAAGACACATTTGTTCTGGTTCAATTTTATTCCCAGAAAAAAAGAGCTTTGCCTACAAATATGTTTGTAAAATAAACAGTCTATTGAAACGGCACAAAAACTCAGACGCAGGAATCCAGGCTAGAAAATCAAACATTTTTTTTTTTGTGAACAATACCAACCACCCAAATACTAGCAATGAAAAATCTTTACAGAGTGAGATTCCATGTAACGAAGAAGAGGAAGATGATGACAACCCATACAATCAGCCGACCCAAGTTCTGGAGCTTGATGACAAGCAATCAGATCATACCAAAAATAAAAAAAATATATCGAGAAATATGTTCCGTCCAGTGATGTGGAAGATTCTTCCACTGACGATGAACTACCTGAAATCATTCTTAGCAAACGTAATAATATTAAACTTAATATTAAAATTCCGCACATGGAACTTGCAAATTCTTTTTATTTATGTGAATGTGTTTTCTTATAACTGGTTTAAAAAAAATATATTTTTAATGGAATGGTTTATGGCTAGGATAATTTATAATGCTACGTTTTATGTATTTATTAATGTGTCATGAAATTGTTATCCATTCATTTTTTACAATCTGTCTTTAGAAATATGAATAAATGTTTGTTTTAAATATTTGGCTCTGTTTAATGCATCATTAATATTATAATGGGACATCGGCGTTATTAATGTATTATTCGTTTTATTTAAAAATAAAATGAAAATATATTATCTTATTCAGAAAAAAAGAGCTTTGCCTACAAATATGTTTGTAAAATAAACAGTCTACTGAAACGGCACAAAAACTCATACGGACAACGATCGTCAACCAACATCAAAAGGGCTCGTGCCGTAGTCGATCGGCCTACCATTGAAAAATATTTTCAAAATTTGGAGGAGACTTTAAAAGATGTACCACCTAGTAACATATTCATTGACGATGAGTCAAACGTAAGCGATGAACCAGGAAAAAAGAAAGGGATCTACCGCCGTGGAGTTAAATAACCCGAAAAGATCGCGAATCATTCAAAAAGTTGAATGATTCAGAAAAGAACAAGATGATGGAAGAGCACAAGAAGCAGAAGCAGGAATGGGATTGGGAGAGTGCAAAGATCGGAAAAGAGTTGATGAGCCTCAAGGAATTGAATTCTGTCAAGGTGAAAAAGGTGATTTTTTGTATTTTTATGGCACCAAATGACACCCAGAGTGCTATTATAATGGGTTGTTTAACAAGAACTTTGTTTTTCAATTATGGCAAAACCAACAACATGATAGTTTTGACATTTAGTTTTTTGACGTATTCGTAGTAGATGCATTGGCAATTGTTACAATGAATTCTATTTCGCTTGAAAATCGAATTAAAATAATTAAAATCCACTATGAAAATGTTGGTTCTGTTAAAGTTACATTTCGTCAAATTCGTGATATTTTCGGACAACATAATCGTCCTTCTGAGACCACTATTAAGAATTTGGTCATTAAATTTGGGTCGACAGGCTCGATACAAAATGTGCCAACACACTGACTTAGGAATTTGAATGGACTGTAATTTACACGGAATTTCCTGTCGCCATTAGATTGACCGGGTTTTTTTAAAACTGCGAGTCAAGGAAGCCATTTTATGGATTGTTGTCCACATGCTATAATGCAATAATTAAAGACAAACCTGACCTAACAAAAATTAAGAGAAATATAAGTACAATGTTAAAAATCTCTATTTCCCGAAATTGTCGGTTAGGTTAGGAGAAAAATTGGTTGTAGAAAAAATAAAACACTTTACATAATGCAATAATTACATACAAACCTAACCTATCCTAACAAAAAGTACGATAAATAATTCTTCTTCTTTCTCCTTAGCACTTTTGTCCCGTACAATAAATAATAAAAAAAATGATAAAGAAAAAGAAGAACGAGATTAAAAGACTTTGGCATTCTCGTAAATGGATGATGGAAGAGCACAAGAAGCAGAAGCAGGAATGGGATTGGGAGAGTGCAAAGATCGGAAAAGAGTTGATGAGCCTCAAGGAATTGAATTCTGTCAATCAAAAAGGTGATTTTTTTGTATTTTTATGGCACCAAATGACACCCAGAGTGCTATTATTTTAGCGTTAAGTTGCTGGTTCTTCCCAAAATGCTGAATGCATGCAGCCACAAAACGAACTTCTCAACGAAGACACATTTGTTCTGGTTCAATTTTATTCCCAGAAAAAAAGAGCTTTGCCTACAAATATGTTTGTAAAATAAACAGTCTATTGAAACGGCACAAAAACTCAGACGCAGGAATCCAGGCTAGAAAATCAAACATTTTTTTTTTTGTGAACAATACCAACCACCCAAATACTAGCAATGAAAAATCTTTACAGAGTGAGATTCCATGTAACGAAGAAGAGGAAGATGATGACAACCCATACAATCAGCCGACCCAAGTTCTGGAGCTTGATGACAAGCAATCAGATCATACCAAAAATAAAAAAAATATATCGAGAAATATGTTCCGTCCAGTGATGTGGAAGATTCTTCCACTGACGATGAACTACCTGAAATCATTCTTAGCAAACGTAATAATATTAAACTTAATATTAAAATTCCGCACATGGAACTTGCAAATTCTTTTTATTTATGTGAATGTGTTTTCTTATAACTGGTTTAAAAAAAATATATTTTTAATGGAATGGTTTAGGGCTAGGATAATTTATAATGCTACGTTTTATGTATTTATTAATGTGTCATGAAATTGTTATCCATTCATTTTTTACAATCTGTCTTTAGAAATATGAATAAATGTTTGTTTTAAATATTTGGCTCTGTTTAATGCATCATTAATATTATAATGGGACCTCGGCGTTATTAATGTATTATTCGTTTTATTTAAAAATAAAATGAAAATATATTATCTTATTCAGAAAAAAAGAGCTTTGCCTACAAATATGTTTGTAAAATAAACAGTCTACTGAAACGGCACAAAAACTCATACGGACAACGATCGTCAACCAACATCAAAAGGGCTCGTGCCGTAGTCGATCGGCCTACCATTGAAAAATATTTTCAAAATTTGGAGGAGACTTTAAAAGATGTACCACCTAGTAACATATTCGTTGACGATGAGTCAAACGTAAGCGATGAACCAGGAAAAAAGAAAGGGATCTACCGCCGTGGAGTTAAATAACCCGAAAAGATCGCGAATCATTCAAAAAGTTGAATGATTCAGAAAAGAACAAGATGATGGAAGAGCACAAGAAGCAGAAGCAGGAATGGGATTGGGAGAGTGCAAAGATCGGAAAAGAGTTGATGAGCCTCAAGGAATTGAATTCTGTCAATCAAAAAGGTGATTTTTTGTATTTTTATGGCACCAAATGACACCCAGAGTGCTATTATAATGGGTTGTTTAACAAGAACTTTGTTTTTCAATTATGGCAAAACCAACAACATGATAGTTTTGACATTTAGTTTTTTGACGTATTCGTAGTAGATGCATTGGCAATTGTTACAATGAATTCAATTTCGCTTGAAAATCGAATTAAAATAATTAAAATCCACTATGAAAATGTTGGTTCTGTTAAAGTTACATTTCGTCAAATTCGTGATATTTTCGGACAACATAATCGTCCTTCTGAGACCACTATTAAGAATTTGGTCATTAAATTTGGGTCGACAGGCTCGATACAAAATGTGCCAACACACTGACTTAGGAATTTGAATGGACTGTAATTTACACGGAATTTCCTGTCGCCATTAGATTGACCGGGTTTTTTTAAAACTGCGAGTCAAGGAAGCCATTTTATGGATTGTTGTCCACATGCTATAATGCAATAATTAAAGAAAAACCTGACCTAACAAAAATTAAGAGAAATATAAGTACAATGTTAAAAATCTCTATTTCCCGAAATTGTCGGTTAGGTTAGGAGAAAAATTGGTTGTAGAAAAAATAAAACACTTTACATAATGCAATAATTACATACAAACCTAACCTATCCTAACTAAAAGTACGATAAATAATTCTTCTTCTTTCTCCTTAGCACTTTTGTCCCGTACAATAAATAATAAAGAAAAAGAAGAACGAGATTAAAAGACTTTGGCATTCTCGTAAATGGATGATGGAAGAGCACAAGAAGCAGAAGCAGGAATGGGATTGGGAGAGTGCAAAGATCGGAAAAGAGTTGATGAGCCTCAAGGAATTGAATTCTGTCAATCAAAAAGGTGATTTTTTTGTATTTTTATGGCACCAAATGACACCCAGAGTGCTATTATTTTAGCGTTAAGTTGCTGGTTCTTCCCAAAATGCTGAATGCATGCAGCCACAAAACGAACTTCTCAACGAAGACACATTTGTTCTGGTTCAATTTTATTCCCAGAAAAAAAGAGCTTTGCCTACAAATATGTTTGTAAAATAAACAGTCTATTGAAACGGCACAAAAACTCAGACGCAGGAATCCAGGCTAGAAAATCAAACATTTTTTTTTTTGTGAACAATACCAACCACCCAAATACTAGCAATGAAAAATCTTTACAGAGTGAGATTCCATGTAACGAAGAAGAGGAAGATGATGACAACCCATACAATCAGCCGACCCAAGTTCTGGAGCTTGATGACAAGCAATCAGATCATACCAAAAATAAAAAAAATATATCGAGAAATATGTTCCGTCCAGTGATGTGGAAGATTCTTCCACTGACGATGAACTACCTGAAATCATTCTTAGCAAACGTAATAATATTAAACTTAATATTAAAATTCCGCACATGGAACTTGCAAATTCTTTTTATTTATGTGAATGTGTTTTCTTATAACTGGTTTAAAAAAAATATATTTTTAATGGAATGGTTTATGGCTAGGATAATTTATAATGCTACGTTTTATGTATTTATTAATGTGTCATGAAATTGTTATCCATTCATTTTTTACAATCTGTCTTTAGAAATATGAATAAATGTTTGTTTTAAATATTTGGCTCTGTTTAATGCATCATTAATATTATAATGGGACCTCGGCGTTATTAATGTATTATTCGTTTTATTTAAAAATAAAATGAAAATATATTATCTTATTCAGAAAAAAAGAGCTTTGCCTACAAATATGTTTGTAAAATAAACAGTCTACTGAAACGGCACAAAAACTCATACGGACAACGATCGTCAACCAACATCAAAAGGGCTCGTGCCGTAGTCGATCGGCCTACCATTGAAAAATATTTTCAAAATTTGGAGGAGACTTTAAAAGATGTACCACCTAGTAACATATTCATTGACGATGAGTCAAACGTAAGCGATGAACCAGGAAAAAAGAAAGGGATCTACCGCCGTGGAGTTAAATAACCCGAAAAGATCGCGAATCATTCAAAAAGTTGAATGATTCAGAAAAGAACAAGATGATGGAAGAGCACAAGAAGCAGAAGCAGGAATGGGATTGGGAGAGTGCAAAGATCGGAAAAGAGTTGATGAGCCTCAAGGAATTGAATTCTGTCAAGGTGAAAAAGGTGATTTTTTGTATTTTTATGGCACCAAATGACACCCAGAGTGCTATTATAATGGGTTGTTTAACAAGAACTTTGTTTTTCAATTATGGCAAAACTAACAACATGATAGTTTTGACATTTAGTTTTTTGACGTATTCGTAGTAGATGCATTGGCAATTGTTACAATGAATTCAATTTCGCTTGAAAATCGAATTAAAATAATTAAAATCCACTATGAAAATGTTGGTTCTGTTAAAGTTACATTTCGTCAAATTCGTGATATTTTCGGACAACATAATCGTCCTTCTGAGACCACTATTAAGAATTTGGTCATTAAATTTGGGTCGACAGGCTCGATACAAAATGTGCCAACACACTGACTTAGGAATTTGAATGGACTGTAATTTACACGGAATTTCCTGTCGCCATTAGATTGACCGGGTTTTTTTAAAACTGCGAGTCAAGGAAGCCATTTTATGGATTGTTGTCCACATGCTATAATGCAATAATTAAAGACAAACCTGACCTAACAAAAATTAAGAGAAATATAAGTACAATGTTAAAAATCTCTATTTCCCGAAATTGTCGGTTAGGTTAGGAGAAAAATTGGTTGTAGAAAAAATAAAACACTTTACATAATGCAATAATTACATACAAACCTAACCTATCCTAACAAAAAGTACGATAAATAATTCTTCTTCTTTCTCCTTAGCACTTTTGTCCCGTACAATAAATAATAAAAAAAATGATAAAGAAAAAGAAGAACGAGATTAAAAGACTTTGGCATTCTCGTAAATGGATGATGGAAGAGCACAAGAAGCAGAAGCAGGAATGGGATTGGGAGAGTGCAAAGATCGGAAAAGAGTTGATGAGCCTCAAGGAATTGAATTCTGTCAATCAAAAAGGTGATTTTTTTGTATTTTTATGGCACCAAATGACACCCAGAGTGCTATTATTTTAGCGTTAAGTTGCTGGTTCTTCCCAAAATGCTGAATGCATGCAGCCACAAAACGAACTTCTCAACGAAGACACATTTGTTCTGGTTCAATTTTATTCCCAGAAAAAAAGAGCTTTGCCTACAAATATGTTTGTAAAATAAACAGTCTATTGAAACGGCACAAAAACTCAGACGCAGGAATCCAGGCTAGAAAATCAAACATTTTTTTTTTTGTGAACAATACCAACCACCCAAATACTAGCAATGAAAAATCTTTACAGAGTGAGATTCCATGTAACGAAGAAGAGGAAGATGATGACAACCCATACAATCAGCCGACCCAAGTTCTGGAGCTTGATGACAAGCAATCAGATCATACCAAAAATAAAAAAAATATATCGAGAAATATGTTCCGTCCAGTGATGTGGAAGATTCTTCCACTGACGATGAACTACCTGAAATCATTCTTAGCAAACGTAATAATATTAAACTTAATATTAAAATTCCGCACATGGAACTTGCAAATTCTTTTTATTTATGTGAATGTGTTTTCTTATAACTGGTTTAAAAAAAATATATTTTTAATGGAATGGTTTATGGCTAGGATAATTTATAATGCTACGTTTTATGTATTTATTAATGTGTCATGAAATTGTTATCCATTCATTTTTTACAATCTGTCTTTAGAAATATGAATAAATGTTTGTTTTAAATATTTGGCTCTGTTTAATGCATCATTAATATTATAATGGGACCTCGGCGTTATTAATGTATTATTCGTTTTATTTAAAAATAAAATGAAAATATATTATCTTATTCAGAAAAAAAGAGCTTTGCCTACAAATATGTCTGTAAAATAAACAGTCTACTGAAACGGCACAAAAACTCATACGGACAACGATCGTCAACCAACATCAAAAGGGCTCGTGCCGTAGTCGATCGGCCTACCATTGAAAAATATTTTCAAAATTTGGAGGAGACTTTAAAAGATGTACCACCTAGTAACATATTCAATGACGATGAGTCAAACGTAAGCGATGAACCAGGAAAAAAGAAAGGGATCTACCGCCGTGGAGTTAAATACCCCGAAAAGATCGCGAATCATTCAAAAAGTTGAATGATTCAGAAAAGAACTAGATGATGGAAGAGCACAAGAACATATTCTTTTATTAACAATATCATCTAAGAACATAATGATTTTTCATTATTTATTATCGATGATAGTAAATCAAAGTAGGTAAATACAATTTCTTATTGTGATTTCTTTTTGTTTGCCCTCAGATTCTGAGAAAAAAACACGAGAGCAATATGAATTGGAAAAGAGAGAACTTATTTCTGAGTTAGACAAGGAGAAGACAGCCTACCAGAGATTGTTAACAGACCAATATAGACTTCAGGCAAGAAAAAAGAAAGGGGTTCTACCGCCGTGGAGTTAAATACGCAGATTCGACCTGGACGAAATGCCGGCAGCAAAGAGATGTTGTTGGTCAGTCGATCGCCTTACTCCTTCTACTCCGGGCACACCAGATTCTATGGGTGATTCTTCATCTGGGTTTACATTCAGACCAGTTTCACCACGATCTTCCTCATTGTAAATAAGAGAGTGACAAAGTCAACACGTCAGTTTAAATTCCTTTTATTCAACAGGAATTTTTCCATTGAATAAAAATAAAGTACTGGACCGATAAAATAAACTGTTTCTAATACCTTTTTTCTGTATGATAAACTATAAAATAATATGTTTATATCTTACAGATACAAGTTGGAACCAATGAAATCATTAGAAGCTTTAGTGAAGGAGCTGAAGGCGGCCATATTAGAAAGAGATAACAAAATAATGGCAATGTTTATCATTGGAGAGAGGCAACAATATTGAACTTGTCGAAGAAAAGAACAAGATGATGGAAGAGCACAAGAAGCAGAAGCAGGAATGGGATTGGGAGAGTGCAAAGATCGGAAAAGAGTTGATGAGCCTCAAGGAATTGAATTCTGTCAATCAAAAAGGTGATTTTTTGTATTTTTATGGCACCAAATGACACCCAGAGTGCTATTATAATGGGTTGTTTAACAAGAACTTTGTTTTTCAATTATGGCAAAACCAACAACATGATAGTTTTGACATTTAGTTTTTTGACGTATTCGTAGTAGATGCATTGGCAATTGTTACAATGAATTCAATTTCGCTTGAAAATCGAATTAAAATAATTAAAATCCACTATGAAAATGTTGGTTCTGTTAAAGTTACATTTCGTCAAATTCGTGATATTTTCGGACAACATAATCGTCCTTCTGAGACCACTATTAAGAATTTGGTCATTAAATTTGGGTCGACAGGCTCGATACAAAATGTGCCAACACACTGACTTAGGAATTTGAATGGACTGTAATTTACACGGAATTTCCTGTCGCCATTAGATTGACCGGGTTTTTTTAAAACTGCGAGTCAAGGAAGCCATTTTATGGATTGTTGTCCACATGCTATAATGAAATAATTAAAGAAAAACCTGACCTAACAAAAATTAAGAGAAATATAAGTACAATGTTAAAAATCTCTATTTCCCGAAATTGTCGGTTAGGTTAGGAGAAAAATTGGTTGTAGAAAAAATAAAACACTTTACATAATGCAATAATTACATACAAACCTAACCTATCCTAACTAAAAGTACGATAAATAATTCTTCTTCTTTCTCCTTAGCACTTTTGTCCCGTACAATAAATAATAAAGAAAAAGAAGAACGAGATTAAAAGACTTTGGCATTCTCGTAAATGGATGATGGAAGAACACAAGAAGCAGAAGCAGGAATGGGATTGGGAGAGTGCAAAGATCGGAAAAGAGTTGATGAGCCTCAAGGAATTGAATTCTGTCAATCAAAAAGGTGATTTTTTTGTATTTTTATGGCACCAAATGACACCCAGAGTGCTATTATTTTAGCGTTAAGTTGCTGGTTCTTCCCAAAATGCTGAATGCATGCAGCCACAAAACGAACTTCTCAACGAAGACACATTTGTTCTGGTTCAATTTTATTCCCAGAAAAAAAGAGCTTTGCCTACAAATATGTTTGTAAAATAAACAGTCTATTGAAACGGCACAAAAACTCAGACGCAGGAATCCAGGCTAGAAAATCAAACATTTTTTTTTTTGTGAACAATACCAACCACCCAAATACTAGCAATGAAAAATCTTTACAGAGTGAGATTCCATGTAACGAAGAAGAGGAAGATGATGACAACCCATACAATCAGCCGACCCAAGTTCTGGAGCTTGATGACAAGCAATCAGATCATACCAAAAATAAAAAAAATATATCGAGAAATATGTTCCGTCCAGTGATGTGGAAGATTCTTCCACTGACGATGAACTACCTGAAATCATTCTTAGCAAACGTAATAATATTAAACTTAATATTAAAATTCCGCACATGGAACTTGCAAATTCTTTTTATTTATGTGAATGTGTTTTCTTATAACTGGTTTAAAAAAAATATATTTTTAATGGAATGGTTTATGGCTAGGATAATTTATAATGCAACGTTTTATGTATTTATTAATGTGTCATGAAATTGTTATCCATTCATTTTTTACAATCTGTCTTTAGAAATATGAATAAATGTTTGTTTTAAATATTTGGCTCTGTTTAATGCATCATTAATATTATAATGGGACCTCGGCGTTATTAATGTATTATTCGTTTTATTTAAAAATAAAATGAAAATATATTATCTTATTCAGAAAAAAAGAGCTTTGCCTACAAATATGTCTGTAAAATAAACAGTCTACTGAAACGGCACAAAAACTCATACGGACAACGATCGTCAACCAACATCAAAAGGGCTCGTGCCGTAGTCGATCGGCCTACCATTGAAAAATATTTTCAAAATTTGGAGGAGACTTTAAAAGATGTACCACCTAGTAACATATTCAATGACGATGAGTCAAACGTAAGCGATGAACCAGGAAAAAAGAAAGGGATCTACCGCCGTGGAGTTAAATACCCCGAAAAGATCGCGAATCATTCAAAAAGTTGAATGATTCAGAAAAGAACTAGATGATGGAAGAGCACAAGAACATATTCTTTTATTAACAATATCATCTAAGAACATAATGATTTTTCATTATTTATTATCGATGATAGTAAATCAAAGTAGGTAAATACAATTTCTTATTGTGATTTCTTTTTGTTTGCCCTCAGATTCTGAGAAAAAAACACGAGAGCAATATGAATTGGAAAAGAGAGAACTTATTTCTGAGTTAGACAAGGAGAAGACAGCCTACCAGAGATTGTTAACAGACCAATATAGACTTCAGGCAAGAAAAAAGAAAGGGGTTCTACCGCCGTGGAGTTAAATACGCAGATTCGACCTGGACGAAATGCCGGCAGCAAAGAGATGTTGTTGGTCAGTCGATCGCCTTACTCCTTCTACTCCGGGCACACCAGATTCTATGGGTGATTCTTCATCTGGGTTTACATTCAGACCAGTTTCACCACGATCTTCCTCATTGTAAATAAGAGAGTGACAAAGTCAACACGTCAGTTTAAATTCCTTTTATTCAACAGGAATTTTTCCATTGAATAAAAATAAAGTACTGGACCGATAAAATAAACTGTTTCTAATACCTTTTTTCTGTATGATAAACTATAAAATAATATGTTTATATCTTACAGATACAAGTTGGAACCAATGAAATCATTAGAAGCTTTAGTGAAGGAGCTGAAGGCGGCCATATTAGAAAGAGATAACAAAATAATGGCAATGTTTATCATTGGAGAGAGGCAACAATATTGAACTTGTCGAAGAAAAGAACAAGATGATGGAAGAGCACAAGAAGCAGAAGCAGGAATGGGATTGGGAGAGTGCAAAGATCGGAAAAGAGTTGATGAGCCTCAAGGAATTGAATTCTGTCAATCAAAAAGGTGATTTTTTGTATTTTTATGGCACCAAATGACACCCAGAGTGCTATTATAATGGGTTGTTTAACAAGAACTTTGTTTTTCAATTATGGCAAAACCAACAACATGATAGTTTTGACATTTAGTTTTTTGACGTATTCGTAGTAGATGCATTGGCAATTGTTACAATGAATTCAATTTCGCTTGAAAATCGAATTAAAATAATTAAAATCCACTATGAAAATGTTGGTTCTGTTAAAGTTACATTTCGTCAAATTCGTGATATTTTCGGACAACATAATCGTCCTTCTGAGACCACTATTAAGAATTTGGTCATTAAATTTGGGTCGACAGGCTCGATACAAAATGTGCCAACACACTGACTTAGGAATTTGAATGGACTGTAATTTACACGGAATTTCCTGTCGCCATTAGATTGACCGGGTTTTTTTAAAACTGCGAGTCAAGGAAGCCATTTTATGGATTGTTGTCCACATGCTATAATGCAATAATTAAAGAAAAACCTGACCTAACAAAAATTAAGAGAAATATAAGTACAATGTTAAAAATCTCTATTTCCCGAAATTGTCGGTTAGGTTAGGAGAAAAATTGGTTGTAGAAAAAATAAAACACTTTACATAATGCAATAATTACATACAAACCTAACCTATCCTAACTAAAAGTACGATAAATAATTCTTCTTCTTTCTCCTTAGCACTTTTGTCCCGTACAATAAATAATAAAAAAAATGATAAAGAAAAAGAAGAACGAGATTAAAAGACTTTGGCATTCTCGTAAATGGATGATGGAAGAGCACAAGAAGCAGAAGCAGGAATGGGATTGGGAGAGTGCAAAGATCGGAAAAGAGTTGATGAGCCTCAAGGAATTGAATTCTGTCAATCAAAAAGGTGATTTTTTTGTATTTTTATGGCACCAAATGACACCCAGAGTGCTATTATTTTAGCGTTAAGTTGCTGGTTCTTCCCAAAATGCTGAATGCATGCAGCCACAAAACGAACTTCTCAACGAAGACACATTTGTTCTGGTTCAATTTTATTCCCAGAAAAAAAGAGCTTTGCCTACAAATATGTTTGTAAAATAAACAGTCTATTGAAACGGCACAAAAACTCAGACGCAGGAATCCAGGCTAGAAAATCAAACATTTTTTTTTTTGTGAACAATACCAACCACCCAAATACTAGCAATGAAAAATCTTTACAGAGTGAGATTCCATGTAACGAAGAAGAGGAAGATGATGACAACCCATACAATCAGCCGACCCAAGTTCTGGAGCTTGATGACAAGCAATCAGATCATACCAAAAATAAAAAAAATATATCGAGAAATATGTTCCGTCCAGTGATGTGGAAGATTCTTCCACTGACGATGAACTACCTGAAATCATTCTTAGCAAACGTAATAATATTAAACTTAATATTAAAATTCCGCACATGGAACTTGCAAATTCTTTTTATTTATGTGAATGTGTTTTCTTATAACTGGTTTAAAAAAAATATATTTTTAATGGAATGGTTTATGGCTAGGATAATTTATAATGCTACGTTTTATGTATTTATTAATGTGTCATGAAATTGTTATCCATTCATTTTTTACAATCTGTCTTTAGAAATATGAATAAATGTTTGTTTTAAATATTTGGCTCTGTTTAATGCATCATTAATATTATAATGGGACCTCGGCGTTATTAATGTATTATTCGTTTTATTTAAAAATAAAATGAAAATATATTATCTTATTCAGAAAAAAAGAGCTTTGCCTACAAATATGTTTGTAAAATAAACAGTCTACTGAAACGGCACAAAAACTCATACGGACAACGATCGTCAACCAACATCAAAAGGGCTCGTGCCGTAGTCGATCGGCCTACCATTGAAAAATATTTTCAAAATTTGGAGGAGACTTTAAAAGATGTACCACCTAGTAACATATTCATTGACGATGAGTCAAACGTAAGCGATGAACCAGGAAAAAAGAAAGGGATCTACCGCCGTGGAGTTAAATAACCCGAAAAGATCGCGAATCATTCAAAAAGTTGAATGATTCAGAAAAGAACAAGATGATGGAAGAGCACAAGAAGCAGAAGCAGGAATGGGATTGGGAGAGTGCAAAGATCGGAAAAGAGTTGATGAGCCTCAAGGAATTGAATTCTGTCAATCAAAAAGGTGATTTTTTGTATTTTTATGGCACCAAATGACACCCAGAGTGCTATTATAATGGGTTGTTTAACAAGAACTTTGTTTTTCAATTATGGCAAAACCAACAACATGATAGTTTTGACATTTAGTTTTTTGACGTATTCGTAGTAGATGCATTGGCAATTGTTACAATGAATTCAATTTCGCTTGAAAATCGAATTAAAATAATTAAAATCCACTATGAAAATGTTGGTTCTGTTAAAGTTACATTTCGTCAAATTCGTGATATTTTCGGACAACATAATCGTCCTTCTGAGACCACTATTAAGAATTTGGTCATTAAATTTGGGTCGACAGGCTCGATACAAAATGTGCCAACACACTGACTTAGGAATTTGAATGGACTGTAATTTACACGGAATTTCCTGTCGCCATTAGATTGACCGGGTTTTTTTAAAACTGCGAGTCAAGGAAGCCATTTTATGGATTGTTGTCCACATGCTATAATGCAATAATTAAAGACAAACCAGACCTAACAAAAATTAAGAGAAATATAAGTACAATGTTAAAAATCTCTATTTCCCGAAATTGTCGGTTAGGTTAGGAGAAAAATTGGTTGTAGAAAAAATAAAACACTTTACATAATGCAATAATTACATACAAACCTAACCTATCCTAACTAAAAGTACGATAAATAATTCTTCTTCTTTCTCCTTAGCACTTTTGTCCCGTACAATAAATAATAAAAAAAATGATAAAGAAAAAGAAGAACGAGATTAAAAGACTTTGGCATTCTCGTAAATGGATGATGGAAGAGCACAAGAAGCAGAAGCAGGAATGGGATTGGGAGAGTGCAAAGATCGGAAAAGAGTTGATGAGCCTCAAGGAATTGAATTCTGTCAATCAAAAAGGTGATTTTTTTGTATTTTTATGGCACCAAATGACACCCAGAGTGCTATTATTTTAGCGTTAAGTTGCTGGTTCTTCCCAAAATGCTGAATGCATGCAGCCACAAAACGAACTTCTCAACGAAGACACATTTGTTCTGGTTCAATTTTATTCCCAGAAAAAAAGAGCTTTGCCTACAAATATGTTTGTAAAATAAACAGTCTATTGAAACGGCACAAAAACTCAGACGCAGGAATCCAGGCTAGAAAATCAAACATTTTTTTTTTTGTGAACAATACCAACCACCCAAATACTAGCAATGAAAAATCTTTACAGAGTGAGATTCCATGTAACGAAGAAGAGGAAGATGATGACAACCCATACAATCAGCCGACCCAAGTTCTGGAGCTTGATGACAAGCAATCAGATCATACCAAAAATAAAAAAAATATATCGAGAAATATGTTCCGTCCAGTGATGTGGAAGATTCTTCCACTGACGATGAACTACCTGAAATCATTCTTAGCAAACGTAATAATATTAAACTTAATATTAAAATTCCGCACATGGAACTTGCAAATTCTTTTTATTTATGTGAATGTGTTTTCTTATAACTGGTTTAAAAAAAATATATTTTTAATGGAATGGTTTATGGCTAGGATAATTTATAATGCTACGTTTTATGTATTTATTAATGTGTCATGAAATTGTTATCCATTCATTTTTTACAATCTGTCTTTAGAAATATGAATAAATGTTTGTTTTAAATATTTGGCTCTGTTTAATGCATCATTAATATTATAATGGGACCTCGGCGTTATTAATGTATTATTCGTTTTATTTAAAAATAAAATGAAAATATATTATCTTATTCAGAAAAAAAGAGCTTTGCCTACAAATATGTTTGTAAAATAAACAGTCTACTGAAACGGCACAAAAACTCATACGGACAACGATCGTCAACCAACATCAAAAGGGCTCGTGCCGTAGTCGATCGGCCTACCATTGAAAAATATTTTCAAAATTTGGAGGAGACTTTAAAAGATGTACCACCTAGTAACATATTCATTGACGATGAGTCAAACGTAAGCGATGAACCAGGAAAAAAGAAAGGGATCTACCGCCGTGGAGTTAAATAACCCGAAAAGATCGCGAATCATTCAAAAAGTTGAATGATTCAGAAAAGAACAAGATGATGGAAGAGCACAAGAAGCAGAAGCAGGAATGGGATTGGGAGAGTGCAAAGATCGGAAAAGAGTTGATGAGCCTCAAGGAATTGAATTCTGTCAATCAAAAAGGTGATTTTTTGTATTTTTATGGCACCAAATGACACCCAGAGTGCTATTATAATGGGTTGTTTAACAAGAACTTTGTTTTTCAATTATGGCAAAACCAACAACATGATAGTTTTGACATTTAGTTTTTTGACGTATTCGTAGTAGATGCATTGGCAATTGTTACAATGAATTCAATTTCGCTTGAAAATCGAATTAAAATAATTAAAATCCACTATGAAAATGTTGGTTCTGTTAAAGTTACATTTCGTCAAATTCGTGATATTTTCGGACAACATAATCGTACTTCTGAGACCACTATTAAGAATTTGGTCATTAAATTTGGGTCGACAGGCTCGATACAAAATGTGCCAACACACTGACTTAGGAATTTGAATGGACTGTAATTTACACGGAATTTCCTGTCGCCATTAGATTGACCGGGTTTTTTTAAAACTGCGAGTCAAGGAAGCCATTTTATGGATTGTTGTCCACATGCTATAATGCAATAATTAAAGACAAACCAGACCTAACAAAAATTAAGAGAAATATAAGTACAATGTTAAAAATCTCTATTTCCCGAAATTGTCGGTTAGGTTAGGAGAAAAATTGGTTGTAGAAAAAATAAAACACTTTACATAATGCAATAATTACATACAAACCTAACCTATCCTAACTAAAAGTACGATAAATAATTCTTCTTCTTTCTCCTTAGCACTTTTGTCCCGTACAATAAATAATAAAAAAAATGATAAAGAAAAAGAAGAACGAGATTAAAAGACTTTGGCATTCTCGTAAATGGATGATGGAAGAGCACAAGAAGCAGAAGCAGGAATGGGATTGGGAGAGTGCAAAGATCGGAAAAGAGTTGATGAGCCTCAAGGAATTGAATTCTGTCAATCAAAAAGGTGATTTTTTTGTATTTTTATGGCACCAAATGACACCCAGAGTGCTATTATTTTAGCGTTAAGTTGCTGGTTCTTCCCAAAATGCTGAATGCATGCAGCCACAAAACGAACTTCTCAACGAAGACACATTTGTTCTGGTTCAATTTTATTCCCAGAAAAAAAGAGCTTTGCCTACAAATATGTTTGTAAAATAAACAGTCTATTGAAACGGCACAAAAACTCAGACGCAGGAATCCAGGCTAGAAAATCAAACATTTTTTTTTTGTGAACAATACCAACCACCCAAATACTAGCAATGAAAAATCTTTACAGAGTGAGATTCCATGTAACGAAGAAGAGGAAGATGATTACAACCCATACAATCAGCCGACCCAAGTTCTGGAGCTTGATGACAAGCAATCAGATCATACCAAAAATAAAAAAAATATATCGAGAAATATGTTCCGTCCAGTGATGTGGAAGATTCTTCCACTGACGATGAACTACCTGAAATCATTCTTAGCAAACGTAATAATATTAAACTTAATATTAAAATTCCGCACATGGAACTTGCAAATTCTTTTTATTTATGTGAATGTGTTTTCTTATAACTGGTTTAAAAAAAATATATTTTTAATGGAATGGTTTATGGCTAGGATAATTTATAATGCTACGTTTTATGTATTTATTAATGTGTCATGAAATTGTTATCCATTCATTTTTTACAATCTGTCTTTAGAAATATGAATAAATGTTTGTTTTTAATATTTGGCTCTGTTTAATGCATCATTAATATTATAATGGGACCTCGGCGTTATTAATGTATTATTCGTTTTATTTAAAAATAAAATAAAAATATATTATCTTATTCAGTAAAAAAGAGCTTTGCCTACAAATATGTCTGTAAAATAAACAGTCTACTGAAACGGCACAAAAACTCATACGGACAACGATCGTCAACCAACATCAAAAGGGCTCGTGCCGTAGTCGATCGGCCTACCATTGAAAAATATTTTCAAAATTTGGAGGAGACTTTAAAAGATGTACCACCTAGTAACATATTCAATGACGATGAGTCAAACGTAAGCGATGAACCAGGAAAAAAGAAAGGGATCTACCGCCGTGGAGTTAAATACCCCGAAAAGATCGCGAATCATTCAAAAAGTTGAATGATTCAGAAAAGAACTAGATGATGGAAGAGCACAAGAACATATTCTTTTATTAACAATATCATCTAAGAACATAATGATTTTTCATTATTTATTATCGATGATAGTAAATCAAAGTAGATAAATACAATTTCTTATTGTGATTTCTTTTTGTTTGCCCTCAGATTCTGAGAAAAAAACACGAGAGCAATATGAATTGGAAAAGAGAGAACTTATTTCTGAGTTAGACAAGGAGAAGACAGCCTACCAGAGATTGTTAACAGACCAATATAGACTTCAGGCAAGAAAAAAGAAAGGGGTTCTACCGCCGTGGAGTTAAATACGCAGATTCGACCTGGACGAAATGCCGGCAGCAAAGAGATGTTGTTGGTCAGTCGATCGCCTTACTCCTTCTACTCCGGGCACACCAGATTCTATGGGTGATTCTTCATCTGGGTTTACATTCAGACCAGTTTCACCACGATCTTCCTCATTGTAAATAAGAGAGTGACAAAGTCAACACGTCAGTTTAAATTCCTTTTATTCAACAGGAATTTTTCCATTGAATAAAAATAAAGTACTGGACCGATAAAATAAACTGTTTCTAATACCTTTTTTCTGTATGATAAACTATAAAATAATATGTTTATATCTTACAGATACAAGTTGGAACCAATGAAATCATTAGAAGCTTTAGTGAAGGAGCTGAAGGCGGCCATATTAGAAAGAGATAACAAAATAATGGCAATGTTTATCATTGGAGAGAAGCAACAATATTGAACTTGTCGAAGAAAAGAACAAGATGATGGAAGAGCACAAGTAGCAGAAGCAGGAATGGGATTGGGAGAGTGCAAAGATCGGAAAAGAGTTGATGAGCCTCAAGGAATCGAATTCTGTCAATCAAAAAGGTGATTTTTTGTATTTTTATGGCTCCAAATGACACCCAGAGTGCTATTATATTAGCGTTAAAAAAATAATTACACATAATAACAATCTATTTGAAACTTAATTTTATATTTTTATTAGATGGGTCGGTGACAGAGCAGGCATCCACTGGTTTCTTATTCCAGTAATGGCGAGTTCAAACCTCACTCTGGCTGCCTAAACCAATTTCGTTTGCCTTTAGCACTGGCATTTATGCTTAATTTATATAATGTTCTTTTCACAAAGACATATTCTTTTATTAACAATATCATCTAAGAACATAATGATTTTTCATTATTTATTATCGATGATAGTTGAGGTGAGTTTTCACGAAAACGGCGCTATATAAATTATCCAACCATATATATATAAATCAAAGTAGGTAAATACAATTTCTTATTGTGATTTCTTTTTGTTTGCCCTCAGATTCTGAGAAAAAAACACGAGAGCAATATGAATTGGAAAAGCGAGAACTTATTTCTGAGTTAGACAAGGAGAAGACAGCCTACCAGAGATTGTTAACAGACCAATATAGACTTCAGGCAAGAAAAAAGAAAGGGATTCTACCGCCGTGGAGTTAAATACGCAGATTCGACCTGGACGAAATGCCGGCAGCAAAGAGATGTTGTTGGTCAGTCGATCGCCTTACTCCTTCTACTCCGGGCACACCAGATTCTATGGGTGATTCTTCATCTGGGTTTACATTCAGACCAGTTTCACCACGATCTTCCTCATTGTAAATAAGAGAGTGACAAAGTCAACACGTCAGTTTAAATTCCTTTTATTCAACAGGAATTTTTCCATTGAATAAAAATAAAGTACTGGACCGATAAAATAAACTGTTTATAATACCTTTTTTCTGTATGATAAACTATAAAATATTATGTTTATATCTTCCAGATACAAGTTGGAACCAATGAAATCATTAGAAGCTTTAGTGAAGGAGCTGAAGGCGGCCATATTAGAAAGAGATAACAAAATAATGGCAATGTTTATCATTGGAGAGAGGCAACAATATTGAACTTGTCGAAGAAAAGAACAAGATGATGGAAGAGCACAAGAAGCAGAAGCAGAAATGGGATTGGGAGAGTGCAAAGATCGGAAAAGAGTTGATGAGCCTCAAGGAATCGAATTCTGTCAATCAAAAAGGTGATTTTTTGTATTTTTATGGCACCAAATGACACCCAGAGTGCTATTATATTAGCGTTAAAAAATAATTACACATAATAACAATCTATTTGAAACTTAATTTAATATTTTTATTAGATGGGTCGGTGACAGAGCAGGCATCCACTGGTTTCTTATTCCAGTAATGGCGAGTTCAAACCTCACTCTGGCTGCCTCAACCAATTTCGTTTGCCTTTAGCACTGGCATTTATGCTTAATTTATATAATGTTCTTTTCACAAAGACATATTCTTTTATTAACAATATCATCTAAGAACATAATGATTTTTCATTATTTATTATCGATGATAGTTGAGGTGAGTTTTCACGAAAACAGCGCTATATAAATTATCCAACCATATATATATATAAATCAAAGTAGGTAAATACAATTTCTTATTGTGATTTCTTTTTGTTTGCCCTCAGATTCTGAGAAAAAAACACGAGAGCAATATGAATTGGAAAAGCGAGAACTTATTTCTGAGTTAGACAAGGAGAAGACAGCCTACCAGAGATTGTTAACAGACCAATATAGACTTCAGGCAAGAAAAAAGAAAGGGATTCTACCGCCGTGGAGTTAAATACGCAGATTCGACCTGGACGAAATGCCGGCAGCAAAGAGATGTTGTTGGTCAGTCGATCGCCTTACTCCATCTACTCCGGGCACACCAGATTCTATGGGTGATTCTTCATCTGGGTTTACATTCAGACCAGTTTCACCACGATCTTCCTCATTGTAAATAAGAGAGTGACAAAGTCAACACGTCAGTTTAAATTCCTTTTATTCAACAGGAATTTTTCCATTGAATAAAAATAAAGTACTGGACCGATAAAATAAACTGTTTCTAATACCTTTTTTCTGTATGATAAACTATAAAATATTATGTTTATATCTTCCAGATACAAGTTGGAACCAATGAAATCATTAGAAGCTTTAGTGAAGGAGCTGAAGGCGGCCATATTAGAAAGAGATAACAAAATAATGGCAATGTTTATCATTGGAGAGAGGCAACAATATTGAACTTGTCGAAGAAAAGATCAAGATGATGGAAGAGCACAAGAAGCAGAAGCAGGAATGGGATTGGGAGAGTGCAAAGATCGGAAAAGACGCCAAGTTGAAAGCATCTTCGGTCAACCCTCTAATGGGAAACCTTCCTACTGCTAGAATTACTCCGAGTCGTCCATTTTCGTGTGTCGGTATAGATTTTGGAGGACCATTTCTTCTCAAAGAGTATAAGCGTCGAGGTGCCAAATTTACCACTGCATACATTTGTCTTTTCGTGTGTATGTCTACAAAAGCGGTTCATCTAGACGTGGGCTGTGTGCTCATATATTGCAACAACGAGAAAAGTGGTTTACCTCCCATACAAACATTAAGATTGGTGATCTTGTGATCCTCGAGGATCCTCGACTTCCACCTTCCAAGTGGTCACTAGGCCGCATAACCACTGTTAATCCTGGAACGGATGGGGTGGTTAGGGTGGTATCAGTAAAGACGAAGGCTGGAACCTATTAAGGCCTGTTACGAAAGTATGTCCACTTCCAAACACTTAGTATTTAAATTTCATTTACGTTATAATTAGTATACACCTATAGCGGTGCTTCTTTTTTATTAACATTTGTTTCATTTCTAAGTTTTATTTTACATCTTAGAGATAGATGTTATTATGTTTTCTTATATATTTTATTTATTAGTACATAGGTTTCATAGGCTACCCTATTATTAGGTAACAATAGTAAAAAAACTGCTGCTAAGTGTAAGTTATCTTTCGTTTTACGTTTCACAGTTTTCTTCATATTTAGATTCATTCATGTGCTCACTCAGCGTTCAGTAGAGCGCTGGTGACTTCTTTGTCAAAGTTGCCATCTCTTGGAGTATTTCTATCTTTCGTAATAATATTTTAATTTTTCTTCGCAAATTGGTGGGCGGTTATGTTAGGGATATCCTTTTGAATCCTCTCCTTATCCGTATCCCTATCATAGACCAATATAGACTTCAGGCAAGATTGGAGGAGATGTAAGAATATTTCAAATGTGTTATGAAAGAATATGTATTTTTAGATACAAGACATTATTAATTTTTTCAATGTTTGAAACTGTTACTTCATGATAGAACTCCATAATCACATAGAATCATGAAAAAAGTTGTATATGATTTTTTTCTCATAATTCTATGACATTATTTCATTATTTTTTTCTAGGCGAGAATCAGATGGTAAATTGCATCACAGGTCATTATCAAATGCCAGTAATGTTTCTCAACAAGAAGTAAAAGATGAGGTAAGTTCAAAATTGTTTGTGAAACAAAAGAAGTTTGAGAACCGCTCCAGCGTATCAATTACATAGGCTGCCATTTATGACCATTCAAAGGTAGCAATATGGGCATTCTACGGTGGTCATAAAAGGGAACAGCTATAATATAGAAGTTGAGGTGACAATTTAAATAAAATCTGATTAAAATATTCGTTTAAAAAAAATAGTCAAACGTTATTCATTTTAAACCATCTTAGTTTAACGTTGCGAGCGTTAGAACGATTTCAATTACAACGTTCCAATGATGATTTTGTTAAAAGCTTTTTTATAACGATACAATGATGTATTATTTTCAACAACAACGTTGCAAAATGATATTAGCTGGTCGGTGCTGCCGCTAGAGTGAAGAGTGACCAACATCACAACAACACTCCGGATCACCTTCTTAAAAAGCCAGCGTTATCCAGATAATGAAGAACCACGACGGAAGAGAACTCTTCTGATGGTGGAGCCTGTAATGATTGTGGGGACAGTAAGTGCCAACAGCGAGCCTGCAACTGAAACTAATGCTGTCGAACAAGTTGCAGGTTCTTCCCAAAATGCTGAATGCATGCAGCCACAAAACGAACTTCTCAACGAAGACACATTTGTTCTGGTTCAATTTTATTCCCAGAAAAAAAAGAGCTTTGCCTACAAATATGTTTGTAAAATAATACAGCGATCATCTGACAATGAGTTGGTAGTAGCAGGCTATAAGACTATGAACAGAGAGAAAACTATTTTCAGGGCCATCCCGAATGACGAATCATCTATTGATTTCTCTGACGTCCTGCTTATCCTTCCTGCACCATCTGTTACAGTAATCAACAAACACTACACCGCGTACACATTTCCACTGAAGATCGATACAAATGAACACTGAGATTATTTTTCCATTGCTATTTTGTTGTTTTTTTATGTATTATTTTTTTTTCGGCACGAATAGGCCGTATTATGTTAATGATATGTTACTTAGAGGGTAACGTTTGTTTTCTGTTTTAAAATATGTATGAATAATCCTAATAAAAATATATTGATTATATTTTATTCGCGTTTTCCTTTACCAAAGTAACCCATGTTCATTCGTGTTCTATCTAGTACATTTCCTGTACTTGTCAAAGTTAACCCCACATAAGTTGATACCCACATATTTTATTTTGCCTTTAATTTCATAATTTTCTTGTAGATTTTATTTTGTGGAGCTTTTTTGACTTCATTGAATGTAATCATTTTCTGTGAAAAAAAATGGGATGTATCAAAGTTACCCCGATCATGGTTTAATGTTGATAGCACCTTTTTCTATATTTTTTTCTCATTAACTGCAGGGTGAGAATTTTTTTGTAACACAAACAGTAAAGTCTGAGCCGCGACTGGGATTCCAGTATTTTTTTGGATAACCTACGAAACCTGGTTACAAAAATATGACACTTTGAAATTTGAAAACTATCAAAGTAGCCCCATCTACGGTACTGAGTGAAAAATATTTCTACTTAAATTCATCCATTGTTCTTAAGAAATATAAGGAGTGTAAAATGTTTCTATTGAACATTGTAACAGTTCACCTATGCGTGAATGTGGACTTGATATTGGTGGTTTAAACCATACTTCCTTCAACTGTTCATTAATTAACGGTCAACAGGATTTTCTTGAAAACCATTCCGAAAAATGTCATGTGCTAATATAGAAACACTCATTCATCATGTTTTTCAATTTTATATTTGATTCTGATAAAAGTCTTTAGTAGAGTGTTATTGCTTTGTTTTATTTAATCTTGTTTGCCATTAGTTCTTAAGAAATATAAGGATATCATTAAGTAGAAGTTTCATTATGTCGATGTCGCTCGTACACAATTTTTTTACAATGTTATGACAACAAATGCAAATTGTTTTTTAAATATACTGAGTGAAAAATATTTCTATTGAAATTTATCCATTGTTCTTAATAATTATAAGAAATATATACTGTGAGAAAAATATACCTATTGAAATTTATTATTTGTTGTTTCAAATTTATCCAAGTGGAAAGCCCCAGTAATAAAAGACTAATGTGTATTGTGCCGACTAGCTGATTAGTGCCGACTAGCCGATTAGTTGGTTGTAAAGAGGCCGACTATTCGGCCAAGCCGATCATAGTTTTAGAGGTATTTGGCAATTTAAGTGACGCTTCGTTTACATCTGACTCACGCACAAATCGCAATCGCCGCCTGCGAGCGTATTGGAAAATTATCATTTGGCACTGTTTACACTTGACTTTATGGGAACCATTGTCAAAAAAAAAAATCGACACGAGGCATTTTTTTTGACATAGTAAAAATTTTAATAATAAGAAGATATTATGCTGTTTTATTAGTTGATTACCAAAGGAAAGGTTTCTTTACATTTCAAAATGTGTAAGACTTATTCTAAAATAAAAATGTTGAAAAATCAAAATTTATATAAAATGTAATTCTTCCTATATATACATTTTATGCAGAAATACATACAGAATAAGAAGCTGGATAGTCTGCGCTCTTTGCCGAATAGTCGCCGACTACAAAAGTGGCCGGATAGTCGGCTTTACCGACTATTCACCGACTAGTCGAACATCACTATGACTTCTTTGAGGTCAAAGAACTGGGTTTCAAATGGAAAAAAACAGAACACAATAGAAAAATATTAATAGAAAAAAGTGATACTGTTTTTAAAAGAATCACATTTTTTTAGAAAACATGACCAAATATCGTTCTAAAGGTAGGCCAATTGTATATATGGATGAAACCTACATTCACTCTACCCACACATCAGGAATGTCTTGGTCTGATGGTTCAAATAAAGGGTTAAAGAAACCAATTTCAAAGGGCTCACAATATATTGTTGTTCATGCGGGAGGTGAGGCAGGTTTTATTCCCAATGCTTTTCTCATGTATAAATCTTACCAGAAAACTGAAAACTACCATAACGATATGAACAATACTTATTATAAAAAATGGCTGAAAGAGAAATAAATTCCAAATCTTCAACCGAGACCTGTTCTTGTGATAGATAACGCCCTTACCATAATAATGTGCTTAATCCTGACCTTAATCCATAAACTTAATCCATAACCATTGGTTCAGATACCTAACACAATTAAAAACAGTCTCTGGTAATCAAACCCGGGACCTTTGGTTCAAATACCTATCAAAAATTACAACTTCATAGTATTTAAGCAATGCTTGTGTAGTCATGAGAATATATAACGAGATTTGAACCCAGACCGCCCGTTAAAAAGGTTGTGCCCCAAGCGCCAATGCATCAATCATTTAAATAATATTCAAAAATATGTATACCATGATAAATAGAACGGATTGCCAGCATGAGTATCGGTTGCTATTGCTTTTTTTTGTAGGCAGTGAGTGTTTTACATATAATTAATATAATATGAAGATATTTATTTCAATATAGATTCTAGACGGCAACCTAGCCAAGACAAAAATTTAATCATACATGACTGTACTCACGAGCAAAGTTGCAAGTAAAATAAGAAGGCTTATTTATATTTTTAAGAACATTCGCAACATAATGACTAACGGCCGCTTTCTCCAAGGTCCCTCAAAATCGAACATTAGCTAAGTACCCATTCGAAACTTAAATCCTTAAGTGGCTTACTTAATAAATTTGCATTTCACCAACAAATAACAGCCACACTAAGCTAAGGTCAGGATTAGTTTTTGTTATGTTTCCGGTGAACATGAATATGGACTCAAGATAACGTTACTTTAAAAAATATGCAAATAAGAAATACATAATAAACTATAAAAATATCATTAAAATATTCTAACGTGTGAATTTCACCATTTTTACTCTATTTATAAATTAATTATAAAAAAGTACTACTTTGATCTCATGAGTACAGGTAATTGCCGCTGGCGCCAACAGATGGCGCTAGCGGCGCTCGCTGTCAGGGTAGCCTTGTTTGTACACCAATTTTTGTTTTTGACACATCATGTACAGACAGTTTATTTAGTATTCACACCAATATAGTTATTTTATTTTAATATTTGTTACTTTTTTTAATATACATTTTTAATATAAATCGGTGTACATCCTAGGATATACTCGCTGTCATGGCTGTTTATTCGCTTCGCACTTGTTGATTGTTGAGATTGTTCGACACGGGACGCGCATATTTATCAGAGTATACTATTTAGCAGAGTATAATTATGGATAAACCAAGGAAACGTTCTACAAATTTTACCCCCAGTGAAAAAACTAAATTAATTGAATTAGTTTCAAAAAACACGGCAATTACTTCAAAACAAACGGATGGAGCATGTCTATTCAACGATTTCACGAATCCAGCCATCTTCCAAGATGATAATAAACAAAATATAACTTAAATTTTACAAAAAAAAAAGATAAATTCAATAATAAAACAACTCTGCGACGAAATCGTAACCCAAATATCTATCTGTCAAACGCGTTATGTGACGCTTATGACGGTTAATCCACTAGAGACCGCCACTTAAAATTTTATGCGCCGACGTCGCTAAGCGAGGCTAAGATTGTTTGGTGAAATGCAATTTTGCGCTAAGTGGTTCATAAATGTGATTTTTTAAGTTAAGGAGCCTTGGGGAAATCGGGCATCAAAGACTTAAAAACAATATATTACGCTCAATCGATTATAACACATGGAATGATTAGTTGGGGTGGCGCTGCTAAAATTAATATGGATCCTCTTATTAAAGCACAAAAAGCTTTAATTAAGGTTATAATAAAAAAACCATTTTCATATCCAACAGTTCAATTATTTAATGATTTTCCAGTTTTCAACATTCCAGTTATACCTATATCAAAATTATTTCCATACATTTTCATAAAGATAAAACAATTCACATTACACCGCAACACAATTACGAGACGACACGCAGGAATTTTCTCATGACTCCAAAGACAAACACGACATTCGGACAGAGACATTACTATTATTTAGCTCCAAAAAACAAGATAAAAAGTGAAATAACGGACATACAGTTGATGAATAATTTGAAATACAAGAAAAATATAGAAACATGGATTAGAAACAAGGGCATTATATACTGCGGAAACATGATCAAGCTACAATAGTTTATATTTTTATTTTTATAATAGGTATACTTTATAACAAGCTTTAGTTAAATACAAGTTTAATATTTTTCTGTCAGATATAACGCAAAAAAAAAAAATCTGCCACCTCGGTACAGGCTTAGCCTGGTGAGGTGGTGTATACCAAATATTGTGTGTGTGAAAAAGATGTGTATTTATTTCAAAATACCCATATTATATATCCGTAGAATATCAGATATATAAAAAATAATATTCAAATACAAAAAAGTAAGTACAACTTATTTCTCTATTTTAAAAATTATGGGGGAGTTTCAGTCATAGTTAATAGTAATGTTGAAATGGGTGGTTAGGTACATAATAAAGGGTGTGTTCTTACAAAATACATCGGGCTGTACAAATGGGTCAGTGGAGTCAGTGTCTTATCGTAAATGAATATCGTATTACAATAGGTCCGATTCAGATTTGCCGACTAAAATTAGTTTTTATACGTCCCGAATAAAATTTTAGTCGCAAGCGTCGTAAACCCGTATTCTGATTTCGTCTTAAACAATGGCCGACTAAAATGGATTCGCCCGAAAAATTTTAGTCACCGTGAATAAAAACATTTTCGGTGTTGCCGCGACACAAAAAATAATATATTCAAGACATTCGAAAATTTATTTCTCTAGCGATATTCAACAGCCTAAAAACTTCAAAACCATATAAAAGAGATTTTATTGTCAAAACTAGTTAGTGTATTCTATGGTTAAAATAACGTTTACCAACATTTCTAATTTGTACGGCGCTATTTGCTATGGATACCTAAGGATAAATCCAAAATTAAGAGTACAAAGAAGCAGATAGAGTTGATGATTGACTTCGTATCAACGAATAGTGTAATGAGAAATGGAAAGATAGTAAATTTATGAAGGTAAGTTAGATATGTCAATATAAAGTTTTGCCTTGAAATTTTATAGGTTAAATATGTCGAGCATATCTAGTGATAACTGGAAGAAAAGAGAGCCGTATTTATGACGCATCACTTGTTATTACATAGGTACATCAGGGTAATAACAAGTAACATTCCAAACTGTATCTTTCATTTGAATTCAAATTATTTTTCATTTTCTACTCATATGACAGTCATTACTCAAACTTTATTATGTTAGACTGACGGCTTCTTTTATTAAAATGATTAAGACCATTTAATAATTCATGTAATACAATGTTATTATTTGTTTTACAGGGAGTTCTAGTGACACTAGAGTTGAAAGATTGTGGATCCAGAATACCAGAGAAATTCAGATTTGGCGATCTCTAACAATCCAGAGTTTAATGATGTTTCTCTATCAAGGGACTAAATTATTATTTTCACTAATTATTGTATTTTTTTTGGTGTTTTGATATAGTATAATAACCTTTTTGCATTTAATTATTATTTGAATGTAAATAGCTACCTATTCAGATTATATTATACCTACCTATGGATCTGTAAAATAAAATGTTTTAAATAGATACATTAGCTATGTGAAAAAGAGAATCTGCCTTGCCAAAAAACTATTATGCAGTTTGGCGGAAAATATTATTGTAATTCTTTTTTATAATATACAGAATTAATGAAAAAATATATATATTATTTTTATAACAATTTACATACTGTTTTATTTTTCCTTGTCATTCTGTCTACTGCTTTAAAGGTTCTACAAATTAGATACAACAAATTGAATACACATGTATTTATATTACGATTATTTATTTTATACATACCTACATAGAAAATGTGACAAATTTAATATAAGTAAATATATATATATGATTTTTTTTAAAGTGATGTCTTCTTATTAAATTACTTCTAGTCCTTGCAACGTGGAAAAAAATGTAAGTATCATCATAAGTAAGTCTGTCGCTATTGCCAATATCTATTTCAATAATGTCTTCATCTGCAATGAACAAAATTTATTTATTTATAGTATACAAATTATTATTCTAACTAAGAATTCCTGTTTTTAGTATCCTGTCGGTTCATCTGGGGCGTTATTAGTTATTACCCATGGTAATAATTATTTAATCCAGAGTTACCTAAGTTTTAAAATGAACATAATGGTTTATATAATAACCTAACCTCAAATGACAGACAACTTGTGTGTGAGATTTTGACTGAAGCCCCAAACTTTAGTAGAACATTGAATATAAATTTAGCTACTTGTTAGAATACTTCATTTTAAAATTGATGAAGAATGACCATTCTTGGTAGATTTTCATTATTATGATAGACATATAATTTGTAAGTAGGTACGTTTTTTGACAAGTGGAATCTCTAACAATTACTTTTAATAAAATTCGTGTCACATCATTAGTTAAAAGCTACAAAAACCAATAAAATTTACAACTTTACCTTCTTTATCCATTATCTAGGCAAAGATAATAAAATTCCATTATTTGTGTGGTCTCTAAAAATATCAACGAAAGTCAAGTAACCTGTACCTATAAATACGTGATGATTATTGTTTGTCATAAATTTGTACAATTAAAAAGTTATCGCGTTTATTTTTCTTTAGACGTGAGTAAAAAAATACTCCACTTTAAACGATTTCACCAAATAATTATTAATAATAATTGAATAAAGTAAAAACAAACAAATAATGGAGCCCTTATCCAGCGTACAAAATTGTAGACGGATGTCAAACGACCCGCATAAATTTAAGTCATATTTTAAAAGATCGAACGTCTAAGATGCGAATCGGAATACGAAAACGTCCAAATCAACGGGAAACCGTGGATAAAAGGATTTTATCCGCGCGGTGTGACGTCATGAGATAAAATTAGAGAATCTGAATACCAATTTAATCCCGTATAAATTTGGTCAACTTTTTGACATTTCTCATATACTAAAATTCCGTATAAAATTTTTAGTCGAATCTGAATTGGGCCTAATGTTGAATAATTATGAGTAGCTGCGAGCCAATTTAGTTATAATAAATATCATTTCAGTAATATTATAAGCCTATATATTTTTTTTTTACTAAAAATAAGTAAAATGTCATAATGTCAATTTCCAACATAAAAACAAAATATGAAAAATGGAATAAAATTTCGAAACATTTGTATAAAATTGTCATATCTTTAGATTTTATCTTTATTGCAAAACCTATAAAAAAATAAAAATCAGACGACATAAAGTATCGTAAGTATCACATAATGTACTGTACATGGGATGGAAACTCATCATCGGGGGCTCCGACGAATAAACCTGTAAGTATACATATGGCAGTGGCGGATACAGAGGGGGGGTGCACTCCCCCCCTGCGGGCCCGCCCGTGCCGCCCTATTCTAAGGAGAATGGAAAGCCTTTCTCTGTCACTGGAGAACTGTGTAGGTATAGGCTGTGATGGTTGCTCAGTTAATGTCAGAATTGAAAGGAACTGTGGCTACAATAAAAAAAAGCTATCAACGCGCAAGTAGCACCGTGTCAAAGTCATCAGTTCAACCTCTGTCTCTCGCAGTTGCAAAACACTCGTTGAAGTCACATTGTCATACGAAGTGGGTTGAGCTACATGATGCTGTTATTCAATTCGCAGCTGATCTCGGAACAGTTTGCAAAGTTCGTAAAGAAATACAGTGTTGGAGGGATAGAACAAGGGCTACCAAAAGCTAATATTCTCCTTCGAGCTCTCTCTAATTGCGAGTATATTATCACGCTGTTTACAGTGAGTGACATCATGAACATAACATATCCAGTCAGCAAAATCTTACAAGACCCTATCTTGGACGTCGCGACGGCAAAAGCAAAATTAGATTCTTTTGTTACAGACCTGTTATGTACAACATACCCACATGACAAGTGACACACAATACTCATCTGTCAAATTCAATAAAAAGTGTGCTAAACTGAAAGTTGGTTTCAATATAACATAATAAGACATAATGGACACAGGGGACTACAACCAGTGACCCAACTACTTTCATTGTATTAAAACGTAGATTTGTATAGATTCAATTACATTATATAACTTTTTTTCAACCGTTCAAAAACCAACATTTTTATACATCTGTCATGTAAATTTTGTATATAACCACTAGTCTCAGTCTTGTAGAGCATTATTCTGACGATGTGCCTTGCACGAAACGCGTCAATAATCTAATAAATACAATAGAACTATTACCAAGTATTTTTATATTTTTATAACATATCAACATACAATGGAGTTCTATCAAGAATTGTCGATCGACAAACTAAACTTAGTAAAATTAGATTCAATGCTCTAATAGCCACTTTTCTCGTATTGTTGAAGAGGCGAAAGCAGTCATGGAAGAGTTAGACGTGGAGATGAGTGTTCCTCATCTTACAGGCACAGGCAGACAAAGACACAGGGAAAACTGCGATCATAATAATGATGCTATGACATATTGGAAAGGAACTGTTTTTATTTCAACACTGGACCATGTTATGACTGACATGAGAGAACATTTGCTGAAGAAAATATTTATCATTTAAAATTCAACATACTTTTGCCCTCACAACTACTGAAACATGCCTGTAATGATCTGGCACATAAATTGAATCAGTGCCTAACTGAATTACCGTTTTTTGAAGAAGAATCACCCTTTTTGATCGAAAAAAGACTAATGGAAGAAATTCTTCAATACAAGCAAACGAGCATAAACACCCTTAATGATCGTGATTCTGTTTTGCAGGCGTTGTCTGTTTGTCCTATATCTGACTATCCTACTTTGCACACGCTATACAAAATAATTGCTTGTCTACCTGTATCTATTGCTACAGTAGAAAGAAGTTTTCAACATTGCGCCGTACAAAGACATGGCTGAGGTCGACAATGAAGGAGGATCGACTAAATGGCTTAGCTCTGTTGAACACTCACCATGACATTGATTGTCCTATTGACAATGTTATTAACCAATTTGCCAGAAAGAATAGGCGATTAGGATTCATCATTTAAGGAAGAGAAACTTTTTTTATGTCATAAGATGGCATTGTCTTGTACCTATGTGTATATAATCAGTTTAAAAATAAAACATTTTTAAACATTGCATGTGACTTGATTATATTTTTTTATTACTATAAAAGTAGCTCAAGGTATCTTTGCGCCCCCCCCTTGAGTTTTTTCTGTATCCGCCACTGACATATGGTACATCAATCTACAGCGTTAATTACCGTAACCAACATTTTTCCCAAAGTATTGACTTTGTTGAAGTTATTTTTTACTTTTAAATGGTATACCGATGGATTCAAAACAGAAAAGGAAACTGGAAACTGACAGACATGCAGCCATTATCGCATTGAATTCCCCAAACATTGACTCACAAATGGTTTGGGAATGAGTACTAAACCTCAATGAACTACGCAAGAATAATAAGGTCCCCCTACTCTGGGTACCAGAGCATATGGGGGTCGAAGGAAATAAACGAGCTGAGACTCGCCAGGAAGGGTGCGAGAGAGCATCTGATAGGACCAGAGCCATTCTACGGCCTAGAAAATTCATATTAAATAACATTCATGTAAAATTGTCATATTTTTAGATTTTATCTTTATTGCAAAACCTATAAAAACTAAAAATTCGACATAAAGTATCGCAAGTATCACATACTGTACTATACATGGGAAGGAACCTCATCATCGGGGGCTCTGATGAATAAACCACAAGTGTACATCAATCTACAGTGTAAATTACCGTAACCAACACTTTTCACAAAGTATTAACTTTATTGAAATTATTTTACTCGAAGATCGATTTGTATGGTTATATTTTTACAGCCCATCAAAATAAACATGAAATAGTTTTTTTTTGCTACACTTTTGTGTTTGGTGTGTGGACTAGTTCTAGTGAACATATAAGAGTTGAACGCACATATATAACGATAACACCTCTTTTGAAAAGAAAATGCAAAAACAATTGTTTAGATTTTTTGAGTAATGCTTTTTACCAGAAGTATTTGATCCTCGCAACCACAGGGGATTACAAGTTCGAGATCCAGTATATATCTGAAGATATAGCAAAACACATTAATAAAAAACAAACATCAAGTGAAAAAAAATGCTGCAAAGCATTGATTTCATTGAGTACCTATTATATGTATAAATAATTTATATTGCTCTGTATTTTTTATTGATATTATTTTTTTACCAATTTTGTAAGATCCCCTCCGCTGGGGATCAAACCCAAAACGCCCAACCGGTATTATGGCAGTCTACCGGTATTATGTATGTGTAAATAATTTTAATAAGTCTGTATTTTTTATTGATATTATTTTTCTGTGTCTTTAACGTTGATTAATATTTCAAAATAACTCATTTTTTTAAAGTTCATGTGTTCTTTAAAGTAACTTCGATTTTTTTGTGTTACCGACTATTAAAATCTTACTAGGTGATAGACAAAATATATTGAACATTTTTTGCTATTCTGAATGAATTTTGCTTTTATAAATGTTCCGAAAAAGTACTGAGCCTGTTGAGTTATTAGTGTTATTTATAACATCCAATGATTTTATGACTATTTTATACTATATAAATTGATAAAGTCACAGTGCAGTGGTGCATAGGTCTTAGCACTTACAGATAAACTTCATACAAACATATAAGGCAAAAAGCAATTGTTAAAAACTGTGTTTTATTCACCTACATACTTTCCCATATCTTTTTTTAACTATGTGATATTTTTTTGCTAATTAGTCATGTTTTTGTAAGCTGGAATGTTGAAAAAATCAATTTTAAAACAGCTAAAAATGAATATGCTTGTCGAATACTTCAAGTTTCTTAGGTGAGTAGTTATTGAGACATGACGATTTTAATTTTGTCCAAAATTGCGCAGCACTGAGGTGTTACATTGTTTAACATACGCCTAGCACGGAAAAGGTTAAATTGGCCCGAGATTTCAGTTGGCCCTTAAATCGTTGGATTTGGTAATCCAAGTTAAAAGTTTAGGGAAGATTAAATTTCATTCGCGTATTTCAGTGCAAAATGAAACGTCAGTTACGTAATCTTCAACTATAGATATATTTTACGTTTTTCTATGGTTATTGTCTGTAACGCATCTGTCAAAATTGTAATAACCTTAAATGATACGTGACGCGAAGCTGTGACTAAATATTATTTTATTATTATAACAACACATTATTTTATTTGTTTCATTACACAGCATGTTACTTTTTCAATTTTTTATACCGATCGATGTTTTTTTTAATTAAAATCAAACATTGCAGTGAAAAAATGTCATTGAATATGTACTACGTACGTAGTACTACAATGCAAAATGTATGTAAATTTTACAGATGGATATGGAACTAAGTGATAATGGTAAAATAGTGTGTTATGTAGAAAATTTAAGAATACACATTATATATATAGAAACAGGATGGATCAATTTAAAAAGTGGGATGAAAAAACATCGCAAAAATAAAGTTGCGTGCCTGACGTTTCATTATGGCTGACAGTTTATTTCGTTTGTTGTCATGCAATACATTATAATTATGTAAAAAAGAAAATAAATATTAAATACATGAACCACTTCTATATCAAGTCTTTTATTTTAACAACAAAAATAAATCATGATTATAATTATTATGCATAGTTATTTGTAGTATAAAATGAAATAAAACATTAAAGCGTGCGGCGATTAGTACGCCACCTGGCGAAAAAGACTAGAAGCAATACTTAACTCAAGATTAAGACACGCGATCCGCCAGAAACGTTGAGTTAAATATTTGTCGTTTTGTGACGTATTTAAGGGAAGATTAGGTACTGAAATACGCAATATTTTTGTTAAACTTGAGTTAAACTCCTAAGGGCCGACTGAAATACTGGGCCATAGTATGCAAAATGACAAAAAAAAAAGAAAAAATGTATTCAACATTTAAAACAGCTAAAAACGAATTTTCTCATCGAAGGTTTCAAACATCTCAGGTAAGTATGTAGTTATTGAGACATGACAATTTTAATTTTGTCCAAAAATTGCGCAGCACTGAGGTGTTACATTGTTTAACATACGCCTAGCACGGAAAAGGTTAAATAGTATACAGAATGACAAAAAAAAGAAAAAATGTATTCAACATTTAAAACAGCTAAAAACGAATTCTCTCATCGGAGGTTTCAAATATCTCAGGTGAGTAGTTATAGAGATATGACGATTTTAATTTCGTCCAAAAATTGCACCGCACTGAGGTGTTACATTGTTTAGCATACGCCTAGCACGGAAAAGGTTAATAACTCATATTATCCATAAAGATTAATTATTATGGAAACAATATTTATAAATAGACCTCTTCATTAAAAATAAATAGAATGCAAGAAGACAAACTTCCGCATATCATTCTTCAGGGGAACCCAGTCGGAAGAAGATCACCGGGTAGATAGTCATATCACATGAGACTACTAATTCAGTGATATGAACAAATCTCAAGACATATGCGAAGGATGAAAAAGAAGTAATCATAAACTTATGGATTGCGCAATTGAAATAATTTAGTAATTTTTAAGTTAAAAATATTATTTAAGATAAACAGTGGTGTGAATGAGAGAATGTGTTAGACATATCTATAAGTTAAGGATGGATGCCTGACTTTGAATATAATACAGTGAAACCCGGATTTTACGTCACCTTATTTTACGTTTTCCCGCCAATTGCGTGTTAAGTTTTAGGTCCCGGTATATTTTAATACATTTAATACCCGCTTTTACGTTTTTTTTTTCCGCGATTTACGTCGGAAATATTCAAAATATGTGAGTTACGCGCGTTTGACAATGAGTCGGCGCAGTACAAACACTAGCGACGTGACTTTAGAATGGCGTACGGTGATTGGTTTATTTCCGAAATTGTGATTGGTCGAAGTTCAAGACGCAACGTGGTAATTGGTTAATTTCCGAAATTGTGATTGGTCGGAGTACACATGGGGTGGGTATAGGCGACATCTTTAATCATCTGTCATTTTGCTTTCAGTGCTTTCGCATATTCGTCATTCGTATTCGTTTCAGTGGTTAACAGTCTGTTCTTTTCTTATTTACAGTATAATCGTTATAAAGTGAACAAAAATGTCTCAACAAAGAAAAGCTTTGTCGGTGCATGAGAAAAGGAATATTCTCGAAAAAGTTGATAAACATGTGGGTTCACGCGTTTCGCTGGCCCGTGATTTAAGGATTCCTATTACTACTTTAGCGTCAATCATTAAAAATCGAGAATCGATTGAGAAAAGCGCCATTCAATGTGAATCCATGGTGAAAAAACATATGTATATAAGATCGTCGAAATACGAAAAAATGGAGGAGATTTTGAAAGAATGGTTCGTCAGTGCGCGAGCCAGCAATATTCCCGTCGGCGGTTGGATTATTCGTGAAAAGGCGCTGCACATCGCGAATCGTCTTAATATTGAAGGGTTTACTGCATCAAATGGGTGGATAGATGGTTTTAAAAAGAGGCATAATGTGGTCTACAGGTCAGTTTGCGGGGAATCACGCAGTGGTAGTGTTGATTTAGATATCGCCCAAGATTGGAAGCAAACGTATTAGTGATGTTCAAGACGAGACCTTTAGGTCAATATATAATATTGAAAGAGAGTTGCAAAAAAAGAAAAAATGCAACAAACGAATATTAATGACTTTTTTAATAAAAAATAAAATTTTAATGTTTATGTTCACACTATGTGAACAATCTGTTTTTACTTTTATAATGAATTAATAAATAAAACATTGTTTTTTCAATATCCCCCCCATGTGTTCACACTATGTACGTGCACTATCTGTATTAAATAAAATGTGTTTTTTTGATACCCCCTATTTACATTTTCCCTCCAATTAAGTTTTTTTTTACAGACCCTTAAAAAACGTTAAATGGGGGTTTCACTGTATATAGAAAAATTGGGTTTGTTATTCAGACTGATCCCTTAAGGGGTTGATAAAATTTTGTGGTGCCAAAACTCTATTACAACCAGTTCTTTACCAGCTTGCGGAAATTGGAGGCTTCAATAAATTGTATTATACCTAACACTAAACTAATTCAGTACACTTTTTTTTTTAACTAAAAAGGTTTTGAAATAATCCATTTGAAATAATGTGTACCGAGTACCGATGACTAACGGAGCTTAAAATAGGAAAGTCTTCGTACTGCACATTGAATATTATAAGCTAAGGACTACAAACAGTAAATTAGTGATGACAAAATGTATGTTAAATCCCGGATCTAGGTGTAGTCTTCTCTGCTTTCCCAAATGGTTCTAGACATATAGTTTTTAAACTACATAAATGCTCAACATTTTACTTAGAAATACAACACAAATATTGAACCCTTAAATGCATCTTAATGAAAATACTTTGACAGCGATTTAGTCTGACAATAATAGAACAATATATCAATTAATTAAAGTGAAAATGAAAATATTATTTGATAATTATTGTGATCATGTAATTGTGTTACTTTCAAATTGGTTAATCATCTTTTTAAAAAAAATTAATTTCAAAATGTGAAGTATTTATAGACTCAGTTCTAATTCAATTAAAAGACAAAATATTTTCAATGCAATACAAAAAATCATGCATTCAAGGGTAAACAAAATGTCTTAAAAATAGTGTCCAGACGCTCACCGACTCGATGGAGTGATCTCGCTAAGTCACCTACTGGATCTTCAAGAACTGAGGTTATGTCCTTCCATCCTACATTGGGGGAGTGTGGGAGTCTAGTTGCCATCATATGAAGAAGATTGTTCTATAAACAAATTTAAAAAAAAGCATTGTAAATCACAATTATATACAAAATCATTTAGTATGTATTCCAAACACTAATTTTCATTAGTATTTTATTTATTTATTTCAGAATAGGACATTATAATTTTAATACCTTCATGGGCAATGTGTTATTTTAATGTGTATGTATCATTTTCTGTATCTTGTGATTGTGTTTTTTTTTTAATATGTGTTGTCCAACTGTCGATTTGTTCAAAAGAATTTATTGCCCTTTATAAATCAATAGTATTATTCTTAGTTTTTCATTTATTATAGCTGGTAACTACATACATTCTTTTAAAAATGTACATATTTCTGATTCTTACACTGAGATATGACCTACAGTACAGTTGTATCTCACTAATCCAGCATTATACAGTAATCCAATGTGATGGATTATTAATTGAGAAAACAATATATCAAAATTTTACCAATAAACTAATGTTACCTGCTCAAATAATCTGAATTCTCCACAGAAAATTATGGTGAGCATTCAATATAGAGATCTCTTCATATTTTCCTCATCCCTCTCTCATATTTGTTTTGGTGTTGTCTCCCATATTTTTATACCCCATGCCTCTCTATCTTGCACCGTCGTTTCATCCAGTTGTGCCTTTCTCACCTCTCCTGCCTTCCTGTATTTCTAGTACAGTATGAGTTGTATGATCTTCAAACTTCATCATATGGTCATTCCATCTCAATCCTGATTCCATTTTCTTTCACTGGGATCACCCTGCCTAGCCTTGTAGCGTCTTCAGACCATCTAAGCATCTTCATCTCGTTAGTGTGTACTTTTTGTTTGTGTGCCTCCTTTACAGTCCAGCATTCGGAGCCATGAATTATTACTGGTCTTACAGCAGTCTTGTAGGCATTTCCTTTTGTTTTTATTGGCACACAATTAAAATCGATAAGGAATTTATATTTATACAAGGATAAAAAAATCTATAAGAAATTTGCAACTCCCACTGCTGTATATCAATAACCAATGCATTCCTTATACCAGGGTTGTAAAAGATCTTTGAATCTTCATCGATTAGCAAATCTATTTTCTTTGCCCTACATTCACTCAATAAACTTAGAGCGATGAAAGCCCAGCGGTAATGTAGAGCGGTGATAGCCCAGCGGTAATGTCTTCGCCTCACATGCTTGAGGTCGACGGTTCGAATCCGGGCGGGGCACGCACCTCTGGATTTTTAAAAAAATCTATGTGCGGATTTATATCACTAGCTATGTGTAGCCATGATCCAATTTGTCTGGTTCCCCTTTTTAAGGGTTACGAAGGTCAGATGGCAGTCGCTTCAATGTTAATAACCAGACTCGCCAATTCCAGGATCATGGTCAAAACGTACCCCGATAGAAACGGGACAAAAAGTGCTAAGGGGAAAGAAAAAAGAACATTCACTTAATAAACTTAAAAATTTTCTTCCATTCCGTTGTAAAATAACTCTAGCTCAATCACTTCTTCTATTGCTTGATTATGCTGCTGTATGCTAATGAAGTGCGTCTCAATAAACTTGAACGCCTTCAGAATATATGTATCAGATTCATCTTTTGGTTGAAAAAATTTTATCACATATCATATTACCGCAATCTTCTTTGTTGGCCCAGGATATGCCAGCAGCGCAATATACACATTTTGTCACTATTGTACAATATTCTCTCAAATCCAAACCTGCCACAGTACCTGAAAAGCAAATTCACTTATTTATCCAATCATGACTTCCACTCCGATAAGAGGGTTTTGTGGGTAACATCAGCATCAATGTTTGCATTTGCTGTGAGCACTGGTTCAAGATATTTGAACTCTCTTACTTGGAGTAGTTTTATTTCATCAATGTATATTGGTTGATCAATGTTATTTTTGTTGCTATAGTTACATCACACGTATTATGTTTTGCTCCTACTGATGCATATTCCATACCTTTCTAGCGAAGTGACCCATACAAATAGTTTGCATAGTTGACTCATCCCTGCTACGCTTTTTATCTGAATATTTATTTATGTTGTGTTATACAGATCTTTAATGAGTGATATGTACTGCTCAGGAATTTGTAGTACTCTCAAGGATTGCCATACCAATTTTTGTGGTACGCAATCTAAAAGCTTACTCCAGATCTATGAACACCAGATACAGATCCTCTTGGTTAACATGGTATCTATAAGAGAATATCCATCTCCGGCCTGTTGGCTATTTAATTTCACTACTACCCTGCATATCTGCTGAGCGTTCCCCTAATCGCCACCTGAGAATGCGCTCTCTAGTGGCTAGGCTCCTCCGTGAGTCAATCTGAAAAGGATAAAACAAATAATAAACAAATTGAAAATTGTTCTTAGAAATGAGAGGATTGGAAAGTATTCTCAAGTAGGTTTCGTAAAGATTAATAGATGACTTACATTTGCAACAAATTGTAAGATTAGTCTGCTTGGGTATGTCCAAAATCTCTTAAAACAGCTTCTCCACGATAAATATATTTTTGTTGGAAATTTCCTAAAACAATAAACAGATTATTATATTTTTTTATGGAAATCAAGATTTTTTTCCAAAATAATAAAATTTTTGACACTCCCCAAAGAAGTTCTATTTGCTGAATTGAATAAAACTAGTTGCATGTAACACATGAGATCCAACTGTCGATAGCGATAGTACGTATAGTTGAAGAATAAGTACCAAACTATAAACTCATAAATACAAATTATTTAATATTTTAAGATATTTGGTTTTCTATACAACACATGTACCTAGGTATGTATGTCAAGATAGGATAGTATGGAGGTCCTTTGATCCTACCCAGAATATGAAAACAGCATGATGGTATGTATGTATGTTTGGAGATTAGTATCAAACAATTAAGTCTTCTTATATATTGTGTGTAGGCTACTACCATACAAATTGTATGAAGCAATGTCGTCACTAAATTCAATTTTTATAAAAAATGTTAAAAAATATATATATACTTTTAAAAAAATTGGAAATATAGGCAGTTATACTCATAAATTTATCATAAAAAAAATATTTTTCTTAATAATAAATGTTTGAGAAACCCTGGAATTTTTTAAAAAAAATTATTTGAGATTTTGTATTTGTCTATGTTTATACCAATTTTCAGCATTCTAGCTTTTATGGTTTCTGAGATATATGGAAAAATAAACCAAAATTTCAAAAGTTGGTAACCCCTGACTGAAACAAAAATGAACAATTCTGAGTATAAAAGTTTTGTAGGCCTATAACTATTTATATATTCTGAAAATTTGGGCTCTGTAAATTGAGCGTAACAAAAGTTAAAATGGGGGACGGACACACAGACACAAAACTCACATAAAATGTTCTACTCCGAATTCTGAGTAAATCCATGTAGGGGAACATATATGCTACGAGGCCTCTAGTTGGTGTTATTAGCATGCAAAAAGTCCACTACACCATACAAAATGTTCCTTAGTACACCCATCTTGGCTTAATAATGTCGATTCATTCAGAGAATTGAATTCTCATGAACGAATCGACAGTTGGAATAGATTCAGAAATAACAAATAATAATTTGACCAAGTATAATGAATTATCTATTACACAATCTATAGGGCTGATTCTTAGGCAATCTACATTTCTTATTTCTATTTTTTATTTGTTTGGAAATTTAACAGCTATACACTTTTAATGTTTAATTATAAATAAGTATACAAAAAATAAGCCAATTATGAAGTTTCACATAGTTACATTTATTTTAACCAGAATAATTTAAAAATATGTTTTTTTTATCATTCGCTTGTTCCTTTTACTTTTGAATTACAAATTTAAGCTGGAGTAATATTTGATGTTCCTTTTCTCCTCGTGTTTCGAATGTAGCCGCCCAATGATAATGAAAGAAAAAGAAATAATGAATAAATAGATAATATGTTTAGGTATTACAACTTTTATATAAGTGAAAACATGTTAATTAGGCATGAAATTATATGTATCATTTTTGTTTTTATTATTTTTATTATGTATGCTGTATGTTTTCCAAATAAAGGAAATAAAATAATATATTACTTATTGATTTTGGGTAGTTGAGTTATTGTATGATGGTGAGTGTATGCGGGGGAAAAGTAATATAGAGTGTAAGGAATATAGAAAAGCATTGACAAGGAAGGGATGAACAGAAGTAAACAGATCATGAACAGAAGTAGACTTTTCTTCCAATGATCCAACTCTATGAAATACATACTTTTTATTTTATTATGTTTTTGTTTACATATTAGATAATTTTACATTCATGTAAAAAAAAATTGTAACAGTAGTTTAAATAATACGAGCTATATTTCTAGACAGAAGCCAATTACCAATCATGCTTTTATATTGATAAGGGAACTCAGATGACAGATTGTATAATAACTCTGTAGGTGTCTTGATTTTTCGTTTTTCCTATAATATTCAGAATCATATATTTCGATCACACTGTTCCATATCAATGAAATATGTACAAAATATAAAATTAAACGAAAAAACATTGACTTAATAGTTGTTACTCCTCACTAACCCTAGGTTATTGGGGAGTTATGAATTCACATTTTTTTTATTGCAGATTATCAACTAGTATCATGCTGAGATTATTTATTTATTAATTTATTTCATCTCACAAATAAAATTTTGAAAATTAAAATACAAATGTATTCAACCTCACTAGGAAAAAACCTGTATCGAGGTTAAATACAATCACGTTTTTGTGAGCGACATAAATACAGAGTTTACTTAGTCAAACATTTTACAACAATAAAAATATCAACAGATATGGGTATATATCGATACAAAACTAAATGTATAGGGCGACCATGATATATATAGATGAAGAAAAATATAAAATAACAAAAGTTAAAAATAAAAATATCACTTCAAACAAAGAATGTCAAGGAAGAAAACACACTTTTACAATCCTCTGTCCATACAAACGCCTTAATATTCCTTTTAAATTGGTGTAAGGAATTACATGTTTTAATATGGACAGGAAGGACATTAAACAGAAGAGGAGCCTGAAAATTATAATTTCTTTGACCAAAAGAAGTTTTAGGAGAAATTGCCATGAAGTTAAGTGAAGTGCCAGTTCTAGTTAGTCGGATTTGTTGAGTTCTTTCAGCGGAGTTAATATTAATGAAGAACTAAAAAGTGTATGTGTGGTATATAACTGTCTTATATTCATAATATTACATTCCTCAAAGAGAAGATTGGATGGATAATGAATTTTTTTTTTTGTACATTTTTTTTTTTTAAAAAAAAAAATGAATATGTCCTTGTTAAACAAGTACATATACATCTTCCTACGTTCCCTAAAATAAGCAAATAAATGCTTGTGCTATAGGTGAACGAAATCGGTCGAGGCAGGATTCGAACTCGCGACCACTGGATTACTAGCCCAGCGCGCTAACCGCTCTGCCATCGACCCATCTGAGAATCAATCAACATAACTTTAAGAATCAATTTTTTAGCAATATTTAGTGGCTCTACACTAGACTTGAGACAGGACCCCCAACATACAATATTATAAGATAAAAGAGACTGCACTAAGGTAAAATAAACATTTTTTAATTTATCTTTATCCAATAAATATCTAAGTTCCTTAATTCTCAAAGTTTCATCACAAATGTATCTGTGTGTGTGTGTGTGTGTGTGCTAAATTTGTACATGTAATACTCGCTTGGACCCCAGTAGATTTTGAAGGATATTTGATCAGGGCTTCTCAATTTTTTAACTGTCAAATATTCCAAAATGATCACAAGCTCAGGAAAGTTACAATTTGATATTTTAATTTTCAAAATGTTAAAAAGGCACATCACTTTCATAAAATGGCATTGAAGAAATATCAAGATTCCATAAGAAAATATTTATATCAAAAATAATTTAACAAACTCGTTTCATGAAAATGCTGAAAATTTTCCATTTAAAATTTGAATACTTTGTAGGGTGGCTTGGTAGTAAGAACTATTGCGTTGGCCACAACCCACTCATTTTTTTTTAGAAATGCCCTTTTGCATTAAAATTTGAATAAATATCCCTCTAAAAGTAGATATTTATTCAAATGACCTCACATAACCTGTTCTATGTACTCCCGGCAGTTCAAGCACGTCCTCTGGCTGTTGATCCCTCAATCATTCCCTCCAATGGTAGATCTTCATGTAGCAACAATCCAATTTGTAAAGTTTTTCATAAATTGGTATCGTAACATGTGCCCAGTTTCATTGTACCTTCACACTTGATATATAATTATAAAAAAATATATATGTAGGTACCTGAATAGTTCCAGAGAGAGCCCAGTGAGGTTCGTTCCTCCAACAGACTTCAACGAGTACAATTTCATTATTTGGGGGACTTTTTATACAAGGCATGATGCTTAAGATGTCCGATATCAACTGATTGTCAAGAAGAAACAATCTGAAACAAGCGCAACAATGTACAGGTGAATATTCTCTTTCTCTCGTTTTAATAACTAAAGATAGTTTGGCAGCAAAGCCTCCCATATTTTCTTCCCGAGTCATTACGCGTCAAATCATCCAGCCGTGTCACCCATGGTTTCAGCTTTTGTTGATTTTTTTCATTTGTTCCTATTGACATCCTTATTTAACAATGCAATATATAATATTGATATCTTGTATACTTTTTGAGTTATAATTTTTTGAAATTGGTTAAAAAATTACCCAAGGACTATTTCCGAAGTTTTTATTACACCATATTATGAAAACATCATAACTTTTACAATTTTTAATGTATCTCAGCAAATTTTTCTTTATTCTTCTAATAAATAAATGCAGATTTATGTAAAAATACAATCAATCATTCAAATCTTATACATTTAAAAAAAAAAAATGTTAAACTTCTTGTATTCAAAAATTCAAATATATCCAATGGGACAACAAATATCAAAGCCACTCAACATTTTTTTATTCAAAATACTATAATGTTTATTAATGAATAAAGAAAAACATGTATTTTTGAGTAGCTATGTTAAAAATGTGACTTAGAATGCGAAAAAAGGTAAAAATTGATAGGCGACAACGACCATACCATTGAGGCATATCCCACAATGTGGGGTGACCAGCGACAGGTGTGTGGGTGTGCATTACCTTATAAAAGAAAGCACAACACATGCACATCAGTTTCATCTCACCTAGAAAGGGGTGAGATGAAATTCACGTCAATTCATCCATTTTATATTACATGGGTAAAAACGTGTTAATGATAATAGCCAAATGGATTATTTTCAGGCAGCTAGATTGATTACACTGGATCAATGATGCATTTGAACGGCCATAGCGTCAAGAGTGTCATTTAAAATGAAAGCACTCTTCTTTAAATACAACAATAACCTGAAACTCCGACAAAGAATAATAAAATGCAATGTGTCTTCTGTTTTATTGTATGGATGCAAGATCAGTCATTTGGAATGTGGCTCCATCGACGAATGTTCAGAATTCCCTGGACAGATATGATAACCAATACAAAAGTTCTGAGGTGAGCTAGAATAAATAGGGAGTTGTTGTAAGATCAGGAAAATCACATACCTGGGTCATGTGCTGCGTGGAGAGAAATATATCACCTCCAGCTCGTCCTGAAGGGCAAGATTCAGGGCCGCCGAGGTCCCGGCAGAAGACGGATGTCCTGGCTGCGCAATACATTGAAGATGTTCCGAGCAGTTGAAAACACGGAGGCATTCACCGGAGTGGCCAAACTGGGCACTACGAAGAAAAAGAATGATAAAACATAACGATAATCCTAATTCATTTAGTTTAGCATACACTAAAAATATTAAAAAGTGTAAAAAATATTTGAGATTAGATACACGTTTTTTTCACATTTTTTTCAAAGAAAAGTTTAAATTAGTATACACTGGAAGCTGATAAGTAAAAATTTCAATAGATTTTGCAAGGCAATCGAAAAAAAAACAGTTTTAAACTCATAATTCATCTTATATGGGTCTAAAATTTCCATGTGCTTTTTTTTCGATAAAGATTATAACGCATTATAAAGATTATTTGATTATTATAACGCTTCGAGTGCATTTTACGCCTCGAATGCATTTTACGGCATATAATCAAACATAGCACATATTAATTTATATTTTTACCTTGAAATATTGAGAAACACTGCACTAAACAATAACTTCGTAACAAGTACAAGAGTCGCCATCTTAAACTATGAAAAGTTGCACTTTTGCACAATGCGACGTTGCGGCGTCACGTAAAAAAGCGGGAACCAATCAAATCGCTTTAAAGTATTAAATAGAAAAAACTTTGAAAAACTCTATTTTAGTGAACACTCATCAAATCTTTGGCATATCTATGGTTTTTTTAATAACCATCTAATTTTTTTCTCAATTAAACTTTTCACGACGACCATTTATATAAACCATAATATAAAACTATTATATAATTAATGTTTTTCACTGTAAAATCCCAACAAATTGTTATCAGAGCGCATTGTTTTCTACAATAAAAGTAAAATATTATTTCTGCTTAGTATAAAAACGTTCCAACTTGCAAAAATGACCATCAGTGAGTTTCCCATACAAAAAGGTCAAGTACCTACATATTACATTCCTTAAGTAACACTATTAAAATTTGCTTGGATGGTTGGTATATGTACAAAACGCCCCACTTCTCGGCGAAATGGCTCAAGATATTTGGCGACAACTATAGCCAGCGCTTAACACTAAAATATACACCCTTGACGACAAAATGATTCATCCTATACACCGATTGCACAATTTTAGGAAATAATATTTTGAACATAAAAAAAAATACAAGTGTGCACAGGTTTTTTTTTATATTTTGCAAAACTGGAAGGTTTATTGACACTAGTCAAGAATAACGATGACAGTATAATTGTTAGTTAATAAACTAACTAAATATTTTAATTCATTGTAAATCACAATTTTTTTGTTTCCGGGCACTATTTATGTACAAATGTAAGACCAATAGCAAGACCGGGGAGGTCTTAGTCTTGAATTAACAAATGTGGTCATAGTCTTGTTCTTGCATACCTACTCGATCAAGTCTTGGTATTGCATACCAACTCTTGGACTTGGTGTAACGAGTACTTTAGAGTTTTTTTTTTAATTCTTCTGTTAAAATTCAGTAATCACAATGAAACAAGACAAAAAACCCCAATTATTTTACCTAGATAAAACCCCAATGTCGATAGTATTTAGTTAATTGCTTACTTTTTAACTAAAAATAAATGAGTATATAAAAAAATACAAGACCGCAAGACTCTAGCATCAAATCATGCAAGACCAAAACCGCAATACTTGCAAAACTTTTGCTCATCAGTTTTGGGCAATCACAGATACAGAGTGACAGTATTGTGTTTTGTACAAATAGGTCTTATACTTGAGAATCTAGATAGATGCATAGTATTTATGTCGTTATTTGTCCGCCTTAGTGGCTCAATTGGTTGGGTATCTGACTGCTGATCCGAGGGTCCCGGATTTGATTCCCGGATGGAGACACAGTTTTTAATTGTGTTTTCAGTCTGGATCTGTGAGATGATTACTATTGTAAGTCTCCAGAATGTGGCAACTTGCTTGTTATTGGGTGCGTGTTAAATAATTATTTGACATAGTAGGTACCTGTTAGTTGCCCGAGAAGCTAGGTACATAAAATAAAATAAAATAAAATGAACAGTCGAAGTGGTACACGGCTATCAGAATGGTGGGATAAAATAGACTCAACATAGATATTGTCAGAGAAATAACGCAAAAAGATTTTTAAAACATTGATAACATGAAACGAGTAGATTGTGGCCAACACTCAACTCTCCACTGAAAGGATGAATTTTTAAAAATAAAGATAAGTTTTAAATAAGTTTTTATTCTAAATTTTCTCTTGAAAGGATGACAATCCCTTCATGGATTTTTTAAACCCTGTCACTACCACAATATAATGTGAGGGTTATAGAATTTTTCACATTCGATTTAATATCTATATATTTTTCTATAAATTTAGGGAAAAAAAATTACCTTTCTTCATTTAGGAGTTAGCTCCATGTCCTCCACGGAGGACTCTGGTAGTTATGGGTACCAAATGAAAGTATGAAAGTATGCAGTATATATTTGGTAACATTTTTTATTTCAAATTTATAATATTATTTCAATAAATCTATAAATAAAAATGTATATAAAAATAAATTATATAATTGTTTTCTTAAATTCCACTTAAATTTTAGCACGGAAATCAAGAAAAGTTTTACTGTTTCACCAAACAAAGACCCACATCACACATCATGTATAATATCTTTCCATGGATGCAGTGTTTGCATCTCTACTGCTTCTCGAAAAACACCCATGAAAAAGATGCCCATGTCCATCATACCTGATATGATGGGTGGAAAGCATAGCGCGTTTCGGTGTGGAAAGTCTAGGTTCGGTTGAGGGTCGACTTCGTTTTTTGCTCTTGAATTTTTTTTTTACTTGTATCAAGTACATACATATCCTCACATAGTCCCTAAAATAACTACAAATGCTTGTGCTGTAGGTGAACGATATCAGTCGTGGCAGGATACAAACTCGCGACCACTGGATTATAAACTCAGCATTATAAATATAAATGCAGGCGACTACGAGACATTTTATACATGAGAGCAGCAATGGCTGTCAGTGATGATGATATTATGTTCATAACTATGACACAAAAATATACACCATACACACAAAAACATCCCGGCAAAAGTATGCATTATCAATACGATAAACGTTGAGAAATGCACTGACAAACTGTTTTATAGAAAAGCGTAAAAAGTTAACTGTTTATTAATGTAAAAAAATATGTAAGAAACATGGTTAAAAATGTAAAATATTAATCCCACTTTTCCATACTAAAGAATGATAAGAAGCTTGAACAGTAGATGATCAAGTATTAAACCGAAGCATGTTGAATTGGCGATGTATGCGTGTCAAGATAGAAAAAAAGTGGCATTCGGTTCTCTCTGCCTACCCCGTGAAGGAAATGGCCTTTTGGCGTGCATGAAATTATTTATTAATTCAATATTTAAATTATATAAGTGAATTATACGTAACAACAATTGATGTTTGTGTAAGTTCATTCAGTATTAATTTGTTAGTGTTATTATAATTGATTTTTTTTTATTTTATTAAGTTTACAATAACATATACAAAATATAAAACAAACAAACTATATAGAAAAGATTCACAGTAAGACAAAACATATTTACCCTTTACTAGAGTGCAAGCACTCGTGTGTAAAGGAGACAATTTAATACAGAATACACAAAATATTATACATACATACATAATTATTATCTATACAAAAAGAAGTTAATATAATTTACATATCAGTCAAATAATAAGTTTGATTTATTCTTTATTTTTTTTTTTAAAATCATTATGTTCAATTGCCAGTCTCAAATCTGTTTCAAGTTGGTTGAACCACACCACCCCATTGTACGTGTAGTAGTGCTGTGCAAAACTTGTATGTGCTAATGGGGTACACAGTTGACCCACTATATTATGTCTATCACTCGCCACACGTACAAAGGCATGGTGCGACCTTCCAATGTCCTTATGTATTTGAAATAGCATATTTTTTTATAGATATTTTTAAAAGATGGCACTTGAAAATCACGAAATAGTTGCAAAGTTGGGTAGTCAGATGGTTTTTTATTTATAATTTTTATTATCAACCTTTGCGTAATTTCTAGAGGCAAAATGGATGTTTTATACGCCCCCCCCTATGCAACAATGCCATATTGCATTATTGAATGGGCGAAAGCGTAATACACATTTTTAAGTAATTTTAAATTGAGAATGTTTCTAAGAAAAATTTAAACAATTAAATGTTATAGTTCTCTACCAGGAAACTTAATTACTTTTTTATTGTGAAGCAAATATACACAGTTTTTGTTGTTAGACCGTTTTGACACTGAGCAGTAGATATTTTGTAAACAAAAAATGAATACAAAATCAGCTAGGTACATAAAATTGCATCGTAGCAAGGAAAGTTATGACACGTTATGTGCGCAAGCTCAAGTACCTACTCTTAATAAAAAATGGACTGTGGTAATTTGTAAAAGGAGATAATATCACCGAATTGACAGAGGAGGAACAGAAAAGAAAATTTTCACAACAGGATCCAGCGCGTTCCGAATTGTTGATCTCGCCATCGGAATTAATCAAAAGACTTATGGCATAAGCTGAATAACATATCAGGTCCAACAAGAAAAGATATTTTTTATAATAATAATACATTTTTATATTCACGATGTCATATGGCTTTCATGTCCATTGTTTATTTTTTTATTTAAATATTTTGTTTTAGTGAATTTTAGTACCTATTCATATTTTCTTCTTCTACCCCTAACATTCTTCAGCAATATTTTAGTAAGTAATACACATACAGGATGTCTCTAAAGTAGTCAAGCGAAAGTCATAAGAGGTAAAGCATCCTGGGTGTACCCAAATAACTCTATATATTATATTAAAATAAAACAATTTGTTTTTGATTCTACGTGTATTTATAAGTTCGTCGATAGCTATTTCGCCTTGCTAGGGCATCTTCAAGACTATGACGGCGTGGAGTTTCTGTCGGGTTATATAGGTAGAGGGTTGAGCTTACAATTTTTTTGATTGGTCAGTATCTATAAACAGAGTATTAAACAATGGCAGTGGGTGGAGACTATAGTTAGACTTGACAATTGACTGACCAATCCCTAAATATGTTTGTATACAGGTAGTTATATTTGTTTATTGATATAGTTCTAAGAATTTTATTTTATTAGTGGGTTATTTTCTAGGTATAATGTTTGTTTATTTGTGGATATTACAATATAATATGTATTTTGCGGTACAGGTAGATAGGGTAGTTATATTGTTTTATTGATGTATTTCTTATGTATTTATTTATTTATATAATGGCTATTCTTTTGATGTTAAAATATTTGAATTTTGAGAGGTTCCAGGGAAGAAGTGTGGTGAAGGTTGGATATGTAGATTATTTTGGTGACGTCTCGGTGGCAGGATTATGGATCTGAAACAATGAATTATTTTGGCAGAATCAAATCTATAGATTGTTAATTTCTAGATGGGATGACTTCAATTAGTGGCGATTTGTAGATATTAATTTGTTCATTGATTATGTTATAATTTTTATTATGTTTTGAAATTTCTAACTGTTCAAGAATATTCAGTCTTAATCCCTTTTTTGAAAAGTGTAGTGGTAGTGGTTTATTGTTCGAGTCGATTTTGTGGTTGTTTTCAATTAGGTGTTTAGCAAATTGCGAATCGGTTTTGTTATTATGCCATGACTTTTTGTGTTCGTTGAACCTTTCTTCTATACTTCTACCAGTTTGGCCTATGTAAATGGCATCACAGTCATCGCAGGTTATTTTGTACACACCGCTTTTTTTAATGTTATCGATTTTGTCTTTAGAATTTTTTATTGTCATTCCGATATTATTGTTAGTTCTGTAGGTTACGTTAATTCCATAGTTTCTAAGTTTTTTCCCTAGTTTTAATGAAATATTGCCTGCGTAGTTGATACATTTAAAATTGGTTTTAGAGGGTTGATGTTTTGGATAAAATTGTCGTAGTGTGTGCTTGTTCATTTGTTTATTAAATAGGTTTTTAATGATATTTTTTGAAAAACCATTGTTTATTCCGATTGTCTCTATTGTTTTGTATTCTGTATCAAACTTGTGTTTATCAAGTGGGATGTTAATTAACCTATATAGCATTGAGTTATATGCAGCGAGCTTGTGAGACCATGGGTGTAAAGATTTTTCGTGTATAGTGGTATCTGTGTATGTGGGTTTTCGGTATATGTCAAAAGAGTGTCTATTATTGGTTCTTTGTATGCATAGGTCTAGGAAGTTGATTTTGCAGTCCTTTTCTGTTTCTAGTGTAAATGAAATATTTGTATGTAGTGAGTTAGCTAAGTTAAGGAATTGGTCTAATTGTCGGTTTGTTCCGTTGAAACCGATAAGTATATCGTCTACATACCGATAGTAATATATAATACATTTTTTTGAAATTGAATTTTTTAGTAGTTTATTCTCTATATGGTCCATAAATAGTTCTGCTAATAAGGGGCTTAGAGGTGATCCCATGGGGACTCCGTCTTTTTGTTCATAAAATTTATCTTTATAGGAGAAGTAGTTTGACTCTATGCAAATTTTCATTATTTCGTAGATCTACGAAATACCTGCGATGACTGTGATGCCATTTACATAGGCCAAACTGGTAGAAGTATAGAAGAAAGGTTCAACGAACACAAAAAGTCATGGCATAATAACAAAACCGATTCGCAATTTGCTAAACACCTAATTGAAAACAACCACAAAATCGACTCGAACAATAAACCACTACCACTACACTTTTCAAAAAAGGGCTTAAGACTGAATATTCTTGAACAGTTAGAAATTTCAAAACATAATAAAAATTATAACATAATCAATGAACAAATTAATATCTACAAATCGCCACTAATTGAAGTCATCCCATCTAGAAATTAACAATCTATAGATTTGATTCTGCCAAAATAATTCATTGTTTCAGATCCATAATCCTGCCACCGAGACGTCACCAAAATAATCTACATATCCAACCTTCACCACACTTCTTCCCTGGAACCTCTCAAAATTCAAATATTTTAACATCAAAAGAATAGCCATTATATAAATAAATAAATACATAAGAAATACATCAATAAAACAATATAACTACCCTATCTACCTGTACCGCAAAATACATATTATATTGTAATATCCACAAATAAACAAACATTATACCTAGAAAATAACCCACTAATAAAATAAAATTCTTAGAACTACATCAATAAACAAATATAACTACCTGTATACAAACATATTTAGGGATTGGTCAGTCAATTGTCAAGTCTAACTATAGTCTCCACCCACTGCCATTGTTTAATACTCTGTTTATAGATACTGACCAATCAAAAAAATTGTAAGCTCAACCCTCTACCTATATAACCCGACAGAAACTCCACGCCGTCATAGTCTTGAAGATGCCCTAGCAAGGCGAAATAGCTATCGACGAACTTATAAATACACGTAGAATCAAAAACAAATTGTTTTATTTTAATATAATTTAAAATGGAATTCTACTACGTAAATTATCCACAAGTACTTAACTCTATATATGTTTCGCGATTTTTCGTAAATTTCGGGCTATGATTTATTTTCGTATTATTTTATCAAACTTTGACTAACAAGACATAATTGGTCACAGAGACATGAGTAACTATGCTATGTTATATGCTAGTTATTTTTTTCAAAATAGGTGAATAGTCCTCGCAGGCATAAAAACAATTGTGGGCCGATCTGATACCATCACTTGCTTCTGATGACGATTTATAAAAATGATTAGGCTGGTGTCAACACTAAAACACTTTCCAACACTCATCTTTCTGATATTTTTATATACACTTCCTTTCGATGAGAGTATATAAAACAAGGGTTGTGGCCAATACTAAGCTTTTTCCAACGCTTATAATACTCATTTACATTTTAAACCATTTCCCAGAGTCCAATCTTTCTGATTTTTTTATATAATTACACACTTGCTTCCGGTGAAAATATATACATAACATATAAACGGATTGTGGCCAAAACTAAATACTATTTGTTATGCTTATGCTATGCTATTCATTCTAATTTCTAATCACTTCCCAAAGTCTATTATTTGAAACTGAAGTGACAAGCAAGAAGGTATGATGGATAGGGACGGAGGTAGGGACTGAGGGGACTGATGTATAAAAATTTATTAACGTGTGTTCATTTTTATTTATTTCGTGAAATATTTTTTTACACCCCAAAAATTACAAAAACGATTTTCATGATTTTTCGTAAAAAGTAAAAATGAATATGTCTCTAAAATAAACATAAATGCTTGTGCTATAGGTGAATGAAATCGGTCGAAGCAAGATTCGAACTCGCAATGCGCTAACCACTCTGCCATCGACCCATTCAACTTCTCGAGTAGCGCCGATTATAAAATAACTAGGCTATTAATAATATGATAAATTTAAAAATATATATATTATTGCATTTCCTTGAGTTTAGTTTCTCTTATTTTATTTGATTGTATTTACAGGTTACATAATATACATATATTATATATAATATAATTGTCGACATCATTAGGGATGAGAAAATATTATAAATTCTGACAACAAATTACATTTGGCTCAAGGCATTGTGAAAATAATCATAATAATAAGCAAATTATTGAAATTATATTGTTTTGTATTTATTTATTTATTTATAAGGGTGCATTTGTTATTGTTTTAGTGGATTTGTGATTTTAATCTAGCTTTATTGTATAATATCTAAAATTAATCACCTATATAAATGGCTGTCAAACTCCATACAACTTATAGGTCGGCCATTTTACTTTTCTACTTTTCGGCCTTATAGGAAAACGAACGATTCCAGAGGGCATTGTTTTGTCTATAGAACGTTCGTTTTGTTAACTCTTTTTTTATCTTTATGTTCGTAAACGCGCATACATATAAATTTCTATATTATGTTTCCTTTTTTTTTAAAAACAGACATTATATTTATGTTTATACACGGTCTATATTATAATATCATTTTCCCGCCGAATTATTGTATAATTATCATAACTTGAGCCAGATTTTCGGGTGTGCAGAGTGCAAATTTGTGTATTTTTGCTTGGTTGGTATACGTGCAAATAGCTCCACTCCATGGCGACATGGCTCAAGAAGTTTGACGAATACTATACGGGTCGACACGATTAATGCAGCCGAGTTATTCAACCTTCCCATGCTTCTGCTTCCTGTTCTTGGCCTCCAGTCCATCACAATTTTTGTCTATAGTTCATTCGTTAGTTTTGTGGTCCCTTAGCGAGATATTCAATAATATTCTTCTTTCCATCGCTCTTTGAGTCACCCTTAACTTTTCAATTATTCTCTTAATCAATGCGGATGTTTAAAAGCCGTAAGTGAGCATAGGTAGGACTAGTATTATACCTTCATGGGTTGGACGCAAGCGTCAAAAACTTTTTTCTTTAAAAATATGTTAAGAATATTTTACATTTTCTTTACATATTTTTCGTCTACTCACATTCGTACATCGTTTTGAGCATACTCATCTATTATTTACACTACTCACATTTTTATGATATTTATCAAAATAAATTGCATTTCCCTAATGGGATAATGCATCCATCACATCATCTGCATTCATGCATCATGTCATATTATATGTCTGTCTATTGTTATTTTAAATAAACTTTCAAACGGTAATTCCATTAAAAAATGTATTTGTAAAACTCAAAAATAATTTTAAGAATTCTTTATGAGCATAAGGTTTTGCACAATAGAATTTATTCAAAAAAATGTTTCTATAAAAATTGTATTCAGTAATTACATTTTCAGCACCATAATTACTTGACGAGCTGTTCAAGAAAATAATTATAATAATAATTAATTAAGATAATAATTAATTACCTAATTGATTAGAATTATGACTTTGTCATAATTCTAATCAATTTGGTACTTTGCTCGTTTAGAAAATTTATTGCTGAGTATTGAGCACTGAAAAAGTAAAAAAAAGAAAAGATAACTCATAAAATTCGCCTCGCCTCAGGACACGTTGAGACACGTTTCGAAGGGTCGTTGAGGGTCGTCAAGTGAGAGAAAATATTTTTACACGGAATTTTAAAGTGCAGAATATAAACTTAAATGCATGTCCACACCTACTTCGACGTAATTTACTGAAAACATTTTTATGAACTCTCAATCCTCTATCAACACAATGGTACAAAGCTATAGTTTTCTGAAATAAAATAATCTGTAGAGCGCAAAAATACACACAAATTAAATATTTATCGCCAAATATCTTGAGATTTTTGGATCTGGAAGGGGACAGTTTGCGAACACACGTGATCAAATCAACCAATCAATGAACCCAAATTTGAATATTGCGCGCACACGTTTTTTTAAGATGTTTTGCAATAACAGCTTTGCAATAACCGGCAGCTTTTTTTCACAATTAAATAAAACATTTATATCCATTGATTATTTAATCTCTGTCCTTGTTACCATTCTTCTACGATACTGTTGAAATTAATCCGAAGTAAATTAAGATAGGTATGTTTTATTCTATCACATAACTATATAGGTACCTAATTGGTATGATACTTTAAAACTAATCAACCATAAATGTATAAAAAAAAAATAAAAAAGAAAATTATTAATCTGTTTACTACGTTTAAATCAATAGGTACCTACTTATGTCCTATTCTGATTCGTTTCCTAGTAATAAAACGTCTAAATCAACGGGTGACCGTGGATAAAAGGATTTTATCCGCGCGGTGTGACGTAATGAGTTCCGTATATATACAGTCAACTTTTTGACATTTCTCATATACTAAAATTCAGACGGATCAATTTAGACGGATAAATTTAGAACTGAAATTCTAATATTGTTCTTAAATCATGTTAGAAACTTCTGAGATTCCGCTTAGATTCTATTCTGATTATATTATGTAAATAAAGAAATAAATCATACCATTATTCTTGTCGTGATAGCATACATTTCAATATACACAACTGCCATAAGCATATGCTTGTGAATGAAATTGGTCGTGGCAGGATTCGAACTCGCGACCAATGCTAACCGCGGTGCTAACCGCTCTGCTACCACCAATCATATTTCATTTTATAATTTACATTATTTTTGTAAGTGATGATGTCTAGTTTTTTTATATTAAGAAATATAATGCTTTACATTTTTTATTAAAGGCTTTGTTTCCATGAAGGTTTTCGTGTAAATAATTAATAGAAAAGTATTGGATTCCATATTGTGTTATAGGGTTATAAATAAAACAATGGGATAAATTCAAGCGAATTGATTTCCTTTTTAATTTTGAATAGAAATAGAAAATTAGAAATAGAAATAAAAAAAACAGAAGAGTAAACTACGCCGGGTACGACAAGGACCTGCCAGTCCGACGCAGTGGCTGGACCCCGCCGGGTTTACTGCCACCACGAGGAAGATAGTGACATGCCTGGAGAAAGAATGTCGCTGTACCCTGGGGCTGTACTTTTTGGTCGGCGTCTCTTCGTGCTCGGTTGTGTTTAATTGTTATATACCACGTGTTATTATTTGTTTTTGTTGTTTTTTTTTCTTACTCTGTTGCTTGTTGTGTTTTTATTATTTATTTATTTTCTATGGACTTTGATAACTATAATGATATTTTGAATAAATGCGCCGTACTAAAAGAATTTCATAGCATCACCATCATTTGTCTCCTTTTCTTCCTCACATTGGCTTTGATGTTACCTCGTGGTCGGAAAGAGGGCTCATCAAAGTTAATCTCAATATTATGCGTAATGTCCACTGCGTAAAAAATGGTTTTTAGTTTATGTTTGTCACCCCACTATTGGTATGTCCCGGTTAAAAATTAGCAGTGCCATTGCGCTTCCTTTGAAATACTTCTCAATAAATTATTGAACCTGTCTTTATATTTTCATTGACCGTGTCTGACTACATCTATTCGTAGGTATTATATACTATTTGACTACACAAATGCCAACATTCTACTTACCTAATCTGCTTTGCACATAGATTTTTTTTTTTTATTTATTTTATATAAACAAATGTACGGATATTTTAAAAGGAGATATTGAAATTCGAATAAGTGAATAATGATAATTATTTCTTATTTTAAAGGAATGCTTTAATTGGGAAAATTTCAGTTATCTAGATCAAATCATAAATCGCTTTCCTTGTTGGATATACCTACATAATATATTATGAGGACTCAGAATCTTATATGAAATTCTATGAATGTAAATATTTTATTATAATCCAACTGATCGCGTTCGCTTCGCATCGCGCCGCGCCGAATCGAAACCAACTCGCGGTCGGTAACGTAGGACACTTTCATAGTTATCGACTGTTTGTTATTTTCGCGCCGCGCGCCGCGCCGCTTCGCATTGAATCGCCTACGTAGGACGTCGCGTTATTATCGAGATTTACTACAAAAACATTTTTTGTACTGGTAACATTGTTGCTCGGATAGCGAACATACAAAATACAAACATCTGTCAGCTGTCAGCCAAACAAACATGGCTAATATTGTTTTCGCTGACAAGTCATAATAATTTAGGATACCTACATACGGTCATTTTTTTTTCACAAAAACCAATGAAAAACACTCGTTATGTTTTGATCAAGTAAGTTTTGTATTAATTCACATGTCTTTTAATAAAATAATTTGTTTGATTACGTATTTCGTCTGTAATGCCATTCGACCGCTTACCGCCAATACCTCCTATCATATGCAAAATTTTACAGAACATTCTGAAAACACTGTTTTATAATTTTGAACATTGCTTTAAAAAATAGTTGTTTTTTACAATGTATAACTATATTAGTTTTTGGTGTTAATTAACACTTCTATGTAAGATAGAATTTGAAGGTACAAATTTAATTGAAATTTGAGTTAGGAGGTATTGGCGGTAAGCGGTCGCATTATTGATTCAAACTTGCATTTTCTTATCGTATTATTAAATTGTTTGTATTTTTTTTACAGATTCTGGGTATAAGTTCATGTTTTTATTATACTTCAAAAGGTTGTCCCGCCTCCTGTTTCATTGTATTGTTGTACCAAGGACAAATTTAAAACTGTATATTCATTAAAAAGTGACATGGCGATAGAAGTCACTAGATGTTGGAGTGGCCAAGTTTAAACCAGCCAAACACATAACTAAGTAATTATGAAGATGGAAATTATTTTGATATAATGGGAGTATCCACAGTTTATCATTTTGTACAGGTACGGAAACTTATTTCAAATATTTTTTGAGTGGTGAGCGTGACTTGAGTCATAAAGGGGCCCCTTAATCCCGCATACATAGTTGCAAGGCCATGTGGCTCGCCTATTCTGGCTGGTACTCTGGTTGCCTGTGCTCGTGGGCTTGGATTTGTGAACCCACGATTGCCTTTCTCTTTTGTATTTTTGTGTTAAGGATTAGGAATTTTTTTTTATGTAGCTTCTCGAGTAACTAACAGATGCTATGTCAAATAATTATTTAACACGCACCCAATAACAAGCAAGTTGCCACATTCTGGAGACTTACGATAATAATTGTCTCACAGTGACAGACTGAGAACACAATTAAAAACTGTGTCTCCACCGGGAATCGAACCCAGGACCCTCGGATCAGCAGTCAGATAATTAATCAACTGAGCCACGAAGGTCGCCAATAATATATAGTACACCAAGAAAAAATATAGCAGTTTATTTGTATGACACAATATACTTTTTTTTAGTGCCATTATGCATTGTAAGTTATATTTGTAAAAGCCATCCACATTTGATACTTTCTGCATGAATATCAATTATTAGCATTGATGAGTCTAAAAAACAAATCTTTTACAGTGTAGGAAAAATTTACCTTAAAGAACACTCTATATTACATACTTACATAATCCAAGTAGTTTTCAAGTTTATTTTAATCAACTATCCGTTTACGAGATGTCCCAAGATTTTTACCTATTTGAAAGTATAATCAATTCTGTACCGTCATAATCATACAGAATACAAAATAAAGTTCTATCCTGATTTACTAAAATGTGAAATGTTTTAGCCTGTTTTATATTATTCTTTTATATTTTATCTGTTTCAAATGTAAAATATAATTCATTTAAAAAAGTAAATAAATATGCACAAAAGTATCAGCACTTTATTTCTATTTCAAATTTGCATTATTATCTTAGTCTATCATTTATTGTTTATTTTCTTTACAGATTATGGTCATCAAAACTGAAAACAAATACCACACCAAATGAAACAAGGAAGGAAAAATTTATTGAAGGAGAAAATTATTAGAAAGACAATTTTAGAAGTACAGAACAATAGATTAAAAAATAAGAATTTCAATATTTAAAATCTTCTTCTTCTCTGTGTGCCGCATCAGGTCCCCCCGACTCTGGAGAATGCTTCTCTGTCCTGCGCCATTCGGACCAGCTCTCCTACCTGCGTTATTCCAGTCCACTGTCGGATATTGCGCAGCCAAGACATCTGCCTTCTCCCAACTCCACGATGACCCTAAATATTGCCCTGTATTATCAGCTGCAACAATTGATATGTAAAATGAGTTGTTTAAAATAAAAATTGAAAAAGAAAATATAATGTTAGAAAAATAAATAAATGTATTATAAATGCCTTTTGACATTTGTACATAGGTATAAATTGTCTTTTTGATTTAATTTTTCTATAAATGTATTACATATTGATTTTATGTATATTATGGTTTAAATGTGTTAATAAAAAAATAAAATGATTGTGAATACTTTTATTTTAATGATTACAAATATTTAAGGAATGGTTAGAGCAAGTGAAGGAATACTGTATTTATATCTGGGCAATGTGTATGAACAAGATAAGTAATTGGATAAAGATATTGAAAGATAAATGTTGGCTGAAAATAGAGTAAATGGAGCACTAACAGTGATTATGAATGATTGTAATGTATGACATGATAGGAGGCTGAGCTTGCCACTCATAATGCAATTTTAGTAACGCAGTTGACATATTGCACAGTGAGAATGAAAGGGACTCAATCTAAAATTAGATAAATTGATTTACCTATATAAATTCACTTAAATTTTTTATTTCTATCTTAAAATTAAAAAGTCTATTCCGTTAAAACAGAAAAGAGACTGTTTTACAATTTTTAGATGGTAAAATATGTTTCTTTATGTCGATTTATGTTACTAAATTTTGGATTGAGTCACTTTAATTTTCACCTTGTAATATGCATACGAGACATGGTAGAGAATGATTTATAACAGAATAAAAAATAAGGATATAACAGCTGACGTAAACTTGAAGAAGGATATTGTTAAGTGAATGAAAGTAAACACCTCAGTGGTTTGGTAGCATGTGGAAAGACTGAAAAAAAAATTTATAAAGCTAAAGGATAAGAAATAAAAGGGAAACAAAATATTAGTATGACCTTGTGAACAATGTTCTGAAAGAAAGAAACATAAAAAGTGTTAATAAAAGTATGAATGTTTTTTTTTTACTTTAAAGCAATTCACCCTGTAAAAAGTGCTATGTGCCAATTAATTCATGTAAGAGGAGAAAAGTTAATTTTATTATAAATTTATGTCATTCAATGAAAGGAATTTTGAAATTACAGACAGTACACGTGAATTATTAAGAGACAAAAGATGTTGGATATTAACCCTTTCGTGGGCAATTTTTTTAAATATTGGTATCTAAAATTATTGTGCATAATATGCTTAGTTTAACTTATTCAATAAAATATTTAAAAAAAAAATAAAACCTAGATCATCAGTATAAAAGATACACAAGGTGGGAAATATGTTTCCCACGGAACTTTTGCTGACACAAAAAAATGTATGGAGAAAAATACAAAATTATTGTATGTCAATTTATTATTGGAAAAAGAAAAGATTTACAATAATAATGTTATATTAAAAATAAATAAAAAATACGTTGAACTCTAGGAAGTTGTAAAAATCGAAATCAATACATAGATACCGAATTATAAAATTATTTTCCGTGAAAAATTTTAAATCATGGATCCACGCAAAGTGGAATGTCACAAGCAGTGCACATATACTTTGTTCTTTTTTCTATTGCTTTTGTACTGCAACATCTACATCTTCTGTAGGTTCCTCCTAGATATGGAAGATGTTGACCCACACTAGCCAATCTTACTTCTTCCGGGATTGTGCGTTTTTTTGCTAAAAACATTGTATGTCTTCCTCTTCGTTTTCTAGAGCAGTAATCTCCTATCAGTTGTCTTGCCAAACTTATCCTAAAAGATAATTGGTCTCTGTTATTCCTTGATTCCATTTTTGATAGTAAATATGCATTTACGATGGCCAAATCAATAAGAAAATACATAATTCTATGCCACCATTTCACAGATCTCCTACCAATTTCATAACGCTCTCTCAGTTGGTCGAATCTGTCAACTCCACCCATGATACGATTGTATTCTGATACGAGTTTTGGGCAAGACACTTTTTCTTGTTCACCTTGCCTATTTCGTCTCAATACTGCTGTTGTATCGAGGTGGTTAGTCACAGTGGACAAAAAATTTACCATCTTATTGTCCATCCATCGAACAGCGAGTACAGGTCCTTTAGTTTTGAATTGGAATTCTCCCTTGTCTAATTTTTTATTACTTTTCATTATATCTGGTAAATCTTTTTTATTAGTCCTAACCGTGCCTAATGAAAAAATCCCCTTTCTGTAGAGATGAATCAGTAATTTCGTACTCGTGAAAAAATTATCAAATGCTACGATGCACATTTGGTTATGAATATCATTTGTTAGTTGGATCACTACACGTTCACCCAGTCCGAATTCTTGTTTATTTTGATTTGTTGTTTTTCCAGTATATATTTCAAATTTTGTGATGTATCCTGTAGTGGAATCTGCGAGGCACCAAACTTTATATCCCCGTTTTATGGGTTTCATAGGCATATATTGCTTTATCGTCGACCTGCCCTTAAATTTTATCATTGATTCATCGACAGATAAATATGAGGATATATTTATTAATTTTTTTATGTTATTATTTAGCTCATTTACGACTGGTCGGACTTTATGCAGCTTGTCATGGTTACAATCGTCTCTTGATTTATTTTTTATATTGTCATTCATGTGTATATTTTCAATTAATTTTTTGTACCTTTTTGATGTTATGATATTAGCAATAGCTGGCACACCAAGAATAGGATCTGAACTCCAATAATTTTTAAGTTGGGGTAGCTGGTGAATACCCATAATTATAAATATACCAATCAGGGCGCGGATTTCTTCTTTTGTTGTATCAGTCCAGTTTGTTGTCTTTTTTTGCTGAGCATATCTATTTGTTTCGATTACTATTATGTCAATGATATTATTGAAAGTAGCATCGAAATATTTTTTTTCTTTTTGGATTGAGGAAGGTAATAGCTCTGAAGATGAAACAGATGCAGCATCCTTAATGTTTTCCACAGGAATTTGGAAGTCACTTATATTTTCACCCCATTCGACATCAAGTAGATAGCTTGTATCATTACTCTCTGGTAAAACATTCTCTTGAATGAAAGGAGATTCTGGTAAAACATTCTCATCCAATATTACATCTCGCAATGAGTTATTATTGTCACTAAACTGAGTATTATCTAATTCCACCAATTCTGAATAGGCATCTATGTCACATTCTGCCTCTGAATCAGTATCATCCTCGGGAAGTGAATTTAAAAAATCCATCATTTCTTCTACATGACCTTCTATATCCATGTTCCATTGTTTAGACATCTAAAAGATATAAAAAAATGATTATAAAGAAGAAAAAAGAAGTATATTATATTTATGAAAAAAAAAATGTACGAAAAAAAATGGTTGAGATTTAGTTCCGTGGGAACTATGCTTCCCACCTAGTAAAATCGTCAACAATAGTAAACTAATAAGAGATTTGTAAAAAAAATATTTTATAAATCAAAAATAATACTTACTTTAGTAAAATAAGTGGCTCTTATAACTTAGAAAGAGTCAAAAACTAGAAATAATATAAAATATTCAAAATTCACAGCAACAGTATAGCAGTAAGAGATGAAATATGTGAAATGTCATTTTTCCCGCCTAATAACAAGATGTAGGAATGGTCGATAAAACAGATTTTTATAAAAAGTGTTTTTCTAATGTTTCAAGAGATGGTGTTTTAAATTTAATATGAAAATTCTGATTCCCGATGACTTTTTTCATACTTTCTATGTAATGGGAAACCATCTTCCCAGGGCCTACAAAAGGGTTAAGTGGAGATTGGTGAGTGATTTTAATTAATTTTTTGTATATATATTTTTGAAGGCGGAATTATTTTTACAGTTAAAAAATACATGATCAATTGTCTCATCCTCATCACCACACTGGCAAAGTGGGCTATTTAGAACTCTAATTCTATACAGATGGGAGGCAATTGAACAATGGCCAATTCTCATTCTAGAAATACATGATATTAATCGTTTAGATATGTTTCTATTATAAAACCATGGTTTAGAGGAAATTTTTTGTTGAATCTCTGCATGATAAGCACCCTTATATTTTTTTGTTTTGTACCAATTTTCATCCCATTTGAAAAGCATATTTGATTTAAGGCGGGGTAAAAGATCTGAGATTGGGATTATAAAGTTATCTGGAATTGTGCCCGAAGCAGTTCCCAATTTCGCAAGTTCATCAGCCTTTTCATTGCCCTCAATCTCAAGATGTCCAGGGACCCATGACCCATTATAATAATCAAGTTCAACTAATTGAAAAAGTACAACGCAAATTTCTTAGGTATATAAATTTTAAAATGAACATACCCAGAGAACTAATGGATTATAATCTCATTATGCATTGGACTAATTTAACAAAGTTATCTGACCGTAGAAAAATTTTTGATTTAATTACATTACACAAAATGGTACATTCGAGTTTTGACAGCCCTGCTCTTATTGAACAAATTACATACCATGCGCCAAATCGTTCTAACAGGCAAACGGTACCTTTTTACTATTCTAACACACGTACACTACAACAATATTACTCGCCAATAGCACGGCTTCATTATTTGGGTAATGCATACTCTAGTCTAGGCGATATTTATTACTTGTCATTGTCAAAATATAAAAACTTATTGCATCAATATTTCTTGATGCAATATGTCAATTTTATTTCGCTATAGGATGTTATTATTGTTTTATCAATTACTCTTTTATTTTGAATTTATGGTATATTGTATGGGACTCTCTTTTAACTTGTATGGGTACTCTTTTTCTATCTCTCTTGTAATCTATTTTTACGTTACTTTGTTGTTTACTGGTTATTTATATATCTTCTTTTTTTTTAATTGTTTATTTAATTTTGTTTCTGCATCTATATATTTTGTGTATTGCATATTGTATGGATGTATACATATTTTTAGGCATCTCTTTTATATATTTTGTTTTATGGCTTATTTTTCAACTGTTTTTATGTTTCATTCTTTTTTAATGACACTTTTGAATTTACTTTATACCTAGGTATATAATTTATATATGCTATTTATTTTTGTTTCTTTTTGTTTTTGATATTTATTTCTTTAAAAAATGTTTAGATATAATATGCAAAAAATGTTCTGGTAGATATTTCGTACATTTATACATCTCTTTTTGTTTTGTTTTATAATATTATTGTATGTATGTATTAAACGTGTTTGTACTATTTTATTTTGTATGTACTTGAAAAAGGCTATTTAGCCGTTGATGGAAATAATAAATAAATAAATAGAACTATGTCAAATTCGTCGTTTTTGAGATAATATAGAAAACTTTTAATGGAACATGTGATTCTGTCCTCTGGATAATTTAGAGGATTGGATGAAATTTTTGAAGAGCGCTACGGGAATCTGTACATATTAGGGCGCGGTTGATATTTTGCGATCGAATAAGAGCCAAATCTTGGTTGATCGCAAAGCTTTCGGCTGTGAAAATGGACACTTCATTTGGCAATTTGTAAGAAACATTAATGCCGAAATCAGGAATGTGAACCGAAGCACCACAGTTCTGATTTTCAGATTTGGATTCATCTGTAAATATGAGGGTATATTCCGGGAATTTGGAATAAGCAATTTGTGTAAATTTTGTGTTTATATTAAGTGTATTTGAACTATTATATTTTTTATCTAGCCCAAACGCTGAAATTTCAACATTTGGTATATAGTTTAAAGATTCAAATGGGGTATTGTATATAGGAAGTTTATTTTCTTTTTGTAGGTTTTGTAGTGATACTAATAAAGATTCATATTCAGAGTAGGTCTTAACCAGGAGAGAGGTATTTATTTGTGGAAGGTGTCGTGTGTTTCCTTTTTGTAGAACAGTTGAAAGATCTTTAAGGCTCTCTTTTATCGGATGATGAGAGAAGGATAAAGTATATAAAGTATGAATGTATAATAAAGTATATAAAATATATATATAAAGTATGAATGTTAGTGAGGCGATGGATTTATGCAAACAACAAAACTTATGTATAGACATTCACAATCCATTTGTAGTTTCAACCCTGAAGTAGGTAAGTGAGACTTGGACGAGGCAGAAGATGCACGAAAGCAGAATAAATGAAGTTGAAATGAGATAGCTGAAAAGCAAATATGATAGGCATAGAATAATAATAGTATAGAATACTCTAGCTTGCTGTAAACTTGACTGCTTTATGTTGACTAATTTGGTCAACATTTTGCTATGAGCATTCAGTAATCATTTAGCCGTCTGCGTGATACATTCTCCATATAGGGAATTTTTTGACAGCTTGCAAAATTATTTACGCAGTCATAACGAGTAGTACCTAGTATATGAACCAGCAGAGTCATACATATATTGACACGAGCCGGCCAATAAAACGGCTTCACTTTTTCAGCGAGATATTGTATGGGAATGAGTATTCTATACTTTTATTATTATTCTATGATGATAGGTTAAGAAACTTAGACATTAGTTAGGAAATAATGTATGTATGACAAAAAGTAAGTTACAGTATTATCATGGTTTTAGCGTAGTTTTAGTTGGCATACATTCATTGCGCTGACTAGGTAAAGTTTTAACTCTATGTTTTAACTATAATAATTGAAGAGGCAGTGAAAAAACGATGGATTGAATATTTCAAGGAGCTGTAAAGTGCGAATCAGAGAGCATGGCAGGTAAACAAAGATGAAAATTATGAAATAACGCAAGACAAAGTGCTTGAACCAGCGAAACACGCAAAAACGAGAAAAGCTGCCAGGTATGATAGTGTATCAGTTGAAGTTATAAAATATGAAGGCGAACAGACGTTGGAATGGTGCCTCTCTCTTTTCAACATGTGTTGGGAAGCAGGACGCACACTCCTATGGACTGGAGACATGCAGTCGTGGTACCTTTGTATAAAGGATGGCTCGAAGATCAAATGCAAAAACTATAGATTCATAAATTTGTTAAACTCAGTTGGCAAGATGTATGGTAGGATTCTGGATAAAGAGTGCGAAAGATTACAGAAAGCAAGACATGGGATATCCAAGGTGCACTTGAGCAAGTTGTAGAATAAATGCAGTTGAAATGAGATAGTTAAGAATAATTTGTAATAAAACAATGTATGACAGGGTAAGAAATAAGGAATGAATGTAAGATGAAGAAAGATGTAATTAATAGAATGAAAGTGAACACATTGAGATGGTTTGGCCCCATAGGGAGAATGAATGAAGAACGTCTGACGAAAAAAATATATAGTGTGAATAGGAATGGATGGATGTCGGGGATGTCCAAGAAAGGGATGGCACGACCATGTGAATGATATTCTGAAAGACAAAAATGTCAGAAGCATAAACAACAGACGAACATGAAACGATGCATGAATGTGGACAAGTCGAGGGATGCGTGTCAGGATAGAAATATGTGGCGTTTGGTTCTCTCTGCCTAACCAGCAAGGGGCACGGCGTGATGGTATATATGTACTACTAAGATTGTGGCCAAACAAAGCATTAGGCCTCGCTCACATTGGATGCGTTTTCGTACGAATTTCGCTCGTGCGTAAACGTACGTAAATGCACGAACGATCCCGATACTTGATGTACTATGAGAGTGCTCACACTGGATGCGAGTTGGTCGTACGTGGTCGTACGTAGTCGTACTGTGGTCGTACGTATACGCACGTATTGTTACGACGTCAGAGTTCGATCATGGACATGCTCACATTGGATGCGTTTTCGTACGAAATTCAGTCGTCCGAATACGTACGAAAACGTCGAAAACGCACGAATAATCCCGATCCTTTGAGCACTATGAGAGTGCTCACACTGGGTGCGAGTTAGTCGTACGTTGACGTGCGTATAGTTCCGACATACGAATTCGATCCAAACTTGTTTGGATATTTTGCTCCGTTCGTACTTTGATTACACATAAATGGATACAGAAAATTTTGTTAATTTGGTTTTTGGACATAAATGTTTATGGGATTTCTGATTACGTTATGCAATTTGATCCAAATTCAAATAACTAAATATTTTTTTATGATTTGGTATTTCTATCTTTATAAACTGTTATTTTACATTTCTCTTCATGTGTTATTTATTTTATTCGAATATTTTTTTTTTGTCACCTCCAAAAAAAACAATTCTCTCAATAGATGGCGTTACAACAAAAATAAATAAAAATAATAAGAATGTTGTTCATAATGTCACACATAGATGGCTGTAGTAAAAATTCCTTATTTTCAAGCGAAAAGAATTTCAGTACTACAATATATAGAACTTTCAAAATTGAATTGATAGGGATCTCATTAAAAAAGTCATAATTGGTGAACGTTGCGCAAGCGCATAAAGTGATCACGTAAACCAGCCGATGACAGGTCGTAAGCCCTGTAGGTGCCTTGATTTCCCGGTTCTCCTACAGTAAATCTTCTCTATTGAGATAATTAAAAATCTGTTAAAAAATATCTTTATTTTATTTATTATTATTATTAGAAATATTAAATAAATGAATAAATAAATAAATGGAAATAAAATTAGATGGGTCGATGGCAGAGCGGTTAGCGCGCTGGGCTAGTAATCCAGTGGTCGCGAGTTCGAATCCTGCCTCGACCGATTTCATTCACTTATAGGACAAGCATTTATTTGCTTATTTTAGGGAACGTAGGAACGTATATGTACTTGTTTAACAAGGACGTATTCATTTTTATCTAAAAAAAAAATGGTTAACCCACAGACAGGCTATGCCTTGTGGGATTTTTGTATGCACGGTAGCTTTGTTGTGATTGATATTATGTTTATGTGTATTGTTTGTTTGTTATCCGTGTACCAAATCTTAAATAAAGAAAATTGTACGACCAGCATCGTACGTCGACGTACGATCAAATTCGTATCAAAAATCGTAGAAAGCCGTATCCAGTGCGTGCACTCGACCAGTATCGTACGTATACGTACGATGCGAATTCGTATCCAATGTGAGCGAGCCAGTGCGCGCACTCGATTCGTACGACCAGCGTCGTACGTTTACGTACGACCAAATTCGTATCCAATGTGAGCGGGCCCTTAGATAGTAGATATGCAATAATGTACAAAATAAATATAATCACAGATAATATAGAAGTAAACTTTCAGTAAAGTTAATATAATAAATATATTTAAATTATCAAGGGTTTTTATTTAAATATTATGAGTAATGACATCTAAAATCAGGATTTATTTGTTTTTGAAGTAGTAGGTAGGTACATAATGTAGGTAGGTAGGTACCTACCTACCTACCTACATTATCATCATCATCAGTGGCTCCACAGCCCAGGATGGCCTCCTCAAGGAATCGTTTCCATTGCACCCTATCCATGGCCTTTTCTCTCCAATTCCGCACACCGGCTATCTGAAGGTCCCTCTCAACTCCATCCATCCATCGCAGTTTCGGCCTTCCCACACCCCTTCTACCCTCCCGACCCCATCTACCTACATTATGTATACCAAAATCATCACCTTCCAGAAGTATAGCATCCATGCGTAGCATGAAGGGGGGTTTGCTGACCACATATATTTTATATTTTTACTAGTTGCATGTAACACATGATATCCAACTGTCGATAGCGATAGTATGTATAGTTGAAGAATAAGTACCACACTATAATCCCATAAATACAAATTATTTAAAATTTTAAGATATTTGATTTTCTATACAACACATGTACCTATGTATGTATGTCAAGATAGGATAGTATGGAGGTCAGTCCTTTGATCCTACCCAGAATATGAAAACAGCATGATGGTATGAATGTATGTTGGGAGATTAGTATCAAATTATTAAGTCTTCTTAGATATTGTGAGTAGGCTACTTCCATACAAATTGTATGAAGCAATGTCGTCACTAAATTCAATTTTTATAAAAATTGTTAAAAAAAATTTGAGATGTGCTAATACAATGTTGATATTTTTTATAGAAAATTAAATTATCTAGTTGGGGTGTTTCGGCTTTTTTCGATATTTTTAAAAAGTTTGGAAATATAGGCAGTTAATCTCATAAATTTATCATAAAAAAAATATTTTTCTTAATAAAAAATGTTTGAGTAACCCTGGAATTTTTAAAAAAAAAACTAATTTGAGATTTTGTATTTGTCTATGTTCATACCAATTTTCAGATTTCTAACTTTTATGGTTTCTGAGATATATGGAAAAATAAACCAAAATTTCAAAAGTTGATAACCCCTGACTGAAACAAAAATTCACAATTCTGAGTATAAAGTTTTGTAAGCCTATAACTGTATATATATTCTGAAATTTTGGGCTCTGTAAAGTGAGCGAATCAAAAGTTATAAGGGACACACACACACACACACACACACACACACACACACACACACACACACACACACACACACACAGACAAAACTCACATAAAATGTTCTACTCTGAATTCTGAGTAAATCCATGTATGGGAACATATATGCTGCGAGGCCTCTAGTTGGTGTTATTAGCATGCAAAAAGTCCACTACACCATACAAAATTTTCCTTCGTACACGCATCTTGGCTTAGTAATGTCAATTCATTAAGAGAATTGAATTCTCATGAACGAATCGACAGTTGGATTAAATTTACAATACATATACAAAATATAAAACAATCAAACAATATAGAAAAATATACACAGTAAGAAAAATCATATTTTCCTTTACCGGAGTGCAAGCACTCGTGTGTAAAGGAGATAATGAAATACAAAATATTACATATAGGTACATAATTATTATGTATTCAAAAAGAAGTTAATATAATTAACATATCAGTCAAATTTAATAGGTGAAAGCATAATTTACATTTTTTGGTAACTTTAAATTAATAATGTTTCTATGGTTAGTAAAAATATTAATAAGCTTTCTTAATCTGTTTATAGTCTATAATTTTACATTAAATTTTAGGTATAAAAATATGAAATATACCATATTATATTTATCGCTGTATGGTACTGGGTGATTGGTACAAAGGAAATTAGCGCCAAAAAGGGTTTAGAAAAGACATTTTAATTCCAATATCTCTCAAATTTGAGTACTTCTTTAACTGCTTGAATTCATGGGCTGTCTAAAGCTTAAACAATTTATAAGGAACAGTTTTTAGCTTTTTGCATAGTACGGTAAAAGTTAGATATAAATTAAAAGCCTTAAATCATGTAATATAAAATATGTAATAATTATGTAGATCATGATTCATTTCTCATTAGTATTATATACTATTCTATAACCTATATATGAGCCTGTGGAAATGGAAACAAGCTTCAGATACCTGGGTACTATAATGATTTGTATATTGAAGTCCGAGAATAAGTCAACGAAGCATCCGGGTGTTTCAGGCAATTGGTTTGGAAAATGTCAGATTATCCACATTGATAGAAGTTTAGAATATATAAGGCATGCATGCGACCAATTATGACGTATGATGAAGAAACAGGAGCTGACACTGTTCAGACCAAAGCGCTTCTCCAAGCATCAGAACTGAAAATCTATCACTGGAAAAACCCTCCAAGATCAAATCCGTAATGTGGATATACGTAAAATGTGTAACATAAGTAGACATTTTTCGATTGAGTAAATTTATAAGAAGATTCTGGAGAGACCTTGTAGCTAGGATGAACGGTGACAGACTTGCATACACTGCAGCTAATGAGATTCCATCAGTACATCAAGCCCCTGGTGACCACCTTAGAGGTCAAGGACAGTTGGACTTCATCATCTCAGGAAGCATAGTTTTTTTTATCATAGATATATCAAAATAAAAGAAGGTGACATTTTCATTCCATATTTCAACAAAAATAAAATATTTTGTTTTTAAATGTCTTCTATACACATGCGTGCTTGCACTCTGGTAGAGGGAAATATGTTTTTTTTTACTGTATATCTTTTTTTTATTAGGATTTTTAATATATGTAAGTGAAATAAATAAATAAAAAAACAATGTTAACAATTCAATACTCGAAACGTCATGAAAATAGAATTAGGTATGTAATTAAAAAGTAAAGAGGGATAAAATTATCATAGGCAACAAAAGAGAATGCAGATAGAATATAATATATTCGTCATTTTCATCATGACTGAGGATATCGGCTGTAGTCCGTCGCCACACATATGGCCCGCCTCCATGCCAATCTGTTTTGGGCTGAACGCAGAGCACCAGTCACCGAAGACCCCATTGTGCACTTAACCAAATCGCTCCATCTGGTCGGTCAGCGACCACGAGATCTCCGTCCTTCCACGCTACCCATCACAACAAGCTTCTCGAGGCGGTCTGGTTCCCTTCTGGCAATGTGTCCAAAGAATTGAAGGATACGTCTGTAATATATCGTCGATAGACGATCCTCGATTTTCAGCTCGTCTAGAAATGACACATTCGTTCTTCTGGCTGTTCACGGGATGCGCAACATACGCCTCCAGCACCACATTTCGAAATAGAATATTAAGAAAACACCAAAAAATGGTATAAAATTTGAAAATGAAATAACCTAAAAACCACATAAACCATATTGTTATTAGTTATTATAGCCACATTCATATAATGTTTTATAAAATAATATCCCGATCAAGTAGCTAAAAACCGACACGAAAAACAGCTGATAGATGTCAAAGCGAAAATTCGTGTCGATAACACTTTTGTCAATATTTGGTGTGTTATAAAAAAAAACACCTAACCTAAAAGATTATGCAGGGTTTACATGTTTGTGTAGGTTTGGCAACAGTTTGACCGTTTTCCAAAATGCCGAAAATACCGCACTTGTGGCGAAAATATACTAAACCAAATGTAAAAAATGCCAATTTTTTTAACGATATTTGGGAACATACTAAGAAAACATGCATGTATGTATTTATAGTAAAATTGTTACGTATATAAGAATGAAGAGTGTGGAAAACGAGGTAAAAACCGGATAAACGAAATAATATGGCTGGGGAGAAAGAATGTGTCGCGAGTAAGAAATGGAATAATATGAAATTCGGTTATATGTATACAATAATAATGATCATCTTTGCAGAAAAGTCATATTAAACACATTAACTCCTGCTGAAAAGAATTAATAAATAATAGGCTGTCATGTACCTAAAATTCCAAATATTATATTAAGGCTAAAATAATACTCAATTGAAAAGATCTTACAAATCTGAACTGCTCCCGTACGGGAGCTGTTAATTAAATACTTAGCACTGTCACTTAACTACTTTCGAAAAAAAGATATTCATAATCGCCCCGTAGATGTGAAAAAAACCTTATTTTTTACTACAAAGATTATGAATAGCAAATAATTACTTAAAGATCAAGACTTATGATGGTGGATCTGAAAGAAAATTTATCATGAAATTCATTTGTTCCCATTAAGGATGATATTTTTGCTCATATTTTCATTTCATAATAATTATTAATTCCACCAAAACACAAAATGTCAACAAACTTCGATATGGACGATACATGTTATTGTACAGAAGTAATTTAATGTTCGAAACTTTTTAGTGTTTTTTTTAGAATAATGTCATTTCCAAAATTCATCACATTTTGCTAATTAAAAAGTCACCAATTAAAAAATGTAATTCAAAAGATCCCGCCACCAACATGTCCATCAATGAGTAAATCATAAAAGTAAAGAGGGATAAAATTATCATAGGCAATAAAAGAGAATGCAGATAGAATATTAAGAAAATACCAAAAAATGGTATTAAATTCTCTAAAAATCAGAAAATATACCAGAAAATACCAAAAATTTCCAAAATACTATAGAAATACCAAACGTAAAAAATATCAAACAGAAAAATACCAATTAAGTACTAAAAACAGTCATACTGTTCGACAAACTAACAAAAAAACTGTACATAAACGAATCTATGCGTCATTTTTTTTTGTAATTGTGGTCTTTATTTCTAAGATTCCAGATGCAAGCTTTTGCTTGATAAAATTCAAGGAATTTCAAAATTTCTTCGTAAGATTAGTTGTTTATTTTTAGTGCTATTAGGCTGGGTTGTTCCAAGTACCTATAGTATTGAAATACTTTAGTATGTTTTTACTACATATATAGTTTATACCTCATATACATATAGTATATTGATATTTTATAGTATGCCAATACCTATACTATTTTGCCATACCTATATAAAGAGCTAATTGTAAAATGAGTTTCTTAGAATAAAAGTTAAAGAAATAAAATAGTGCAGAAAAATAAATAATAATTGTAACATGTGTCTCTTCTATCTATTTTATTTAATTTTTGTATAAATAAATGATTTGATATTAATTTTATGTATATGGTGTAACAAATGTATCAATAAGTAAACAAAACAACACGATTAAACTTATTTTATTATAATACATATAAGTTTTTTAGGAATGTTTTCGCATCAAAACATATCAAAGCATAATCAGATAAACTATAATCAAAAATATAACTTGTAATATTCAAATTGAAGATGTATAATACGAAATAATCGTAGAATCGAAGTAATCTTAGAAATATCATGTGAAAATTTCGATGTCTATCCACTGCCAGTGCACAAACGATACTCACAATACTAATGTCAGCACAAACGTGTAAACGCCTCGCAAACGTTTGCCGCAAATCCCCTTTGATTTGTGCCAAAAACCGACACTCCATCGGAAAGGGGCCAAACCCCAGCAAACTTATCCAAACGCCCTATTTACACGTTTGAGTTTGGGATGGTTTGCCAAACCTACACAAACATGTAAACGGCCCATTAATACCTACGGAGACATAGACTAGTCCATAATTTCTCTTTTATATGGACTAGTCTATGTCAGTCTATGTACGGCAACAGCGGATAGGCTGGTTTTCACACCATTTTTGTAAAATCACAATAAGTAAAAGTAAAAACATAGTTTGTAAATCAATATAATTGTGTGTGATTTCTTCTTTCCGTTCTATTAAACCCTTTGAAAATTCATAAATAATAATTGTGTCTTGTTCGCAAAGAAAAGCTGATTTTCGGTTGTGAGTGTCTACAAGAAAACGGCAGAAACGACTGGTATTTCTTAGTAATTTGTGTATTATAATACAATCTCAATTGGTAAGATATCTGACTGTTAAAGTGGTTGTGTTATTAATATTTTAATAACTTGGACTCAAATAAAAATTCATGTCATATTGTGAACCATAATTTATTTTTGGGTTTTTACACGTCAAATCATCCAGCCGTGTCACCCATGGTCTCAGATTTTGTTGATATTTTTTACATTTGTTCCTTTTGTCACCCTTATTTAACAATGCAAAATATTATTTTGATATCTTATATACTTTTTGAGATATGATTTTTTGAAATTGGTAAAAAAATGACCCGAGGACTATTTCCGAGGCCTTGCATCTTTTTGACACCATAATATAAAAACATCATAACTTTTTCAATTTTTAATGTATCTCAGTAAATTTTTCTTTATTCGTATAATAAATAAATGCAGAATTATTTAAATATACAATTATTCATTCAAATCTTATACATTTTATATAAAAAATTGTTAAACTTGTGTTTTCCAGTTATTTTATGCAAAAAAACATTACATTCAAGAATTCAAATATCTCCAATGGGACAGCAAATATCAAAGCCACTCAACATTTTTTTTAATTCAAAATACTATATCGTTTATTAATGAATAAAGAAAAACATGGCTTTTTGAGTGACAATGTTAAAAATGTGACTTAGAATGCTAAAAAAGGTAAAAATTGATAGATGACCAGCGTCAAGTTCCTACTACTCTGAAATGCTCAAAACATTAATTATTTATCAATTAATTTGTCTTGTGCCCATCACATAAAATATATGAAAACTTTTCATAATACAGAAAAAAAAATAAAACGTAATATGTGTAATGGTGAGAACAAAAAGCCTACTATTTTACAAAGTTTTTTTTTTTAATTTATTACATTATATTTATTTATTTAATAAATCTTTACATTTACATGTCACAATGATCACTAGGGCTAGCCTGTATTGAGGTCGATAATTTTTCATAAATAGTAAAGACAGTAGGTACTTATAATATAATATGAATAAAAAAAAAGTATATAACATAACATAAAAGTAGAGCGAAATTATAAAACCATAAGAAAATTAAACATAAATTAATAAAATACAAAAAACAACATACACAATGATCCAGAGCTATAATATCCCTTAAATGCATAATATTGCCGGCAAACGATTTTACGTTGTGTATAGTTTTGAACTTTTATAGATATTAGAAGATTTTTTCCTCACTATGCTTGTGAAATCATTTGCATTTAACTTTGTGTAAGAAAATTATCGACAGTTGAAGTTTTGATTTCTTATATATTGGTTGAATTTGAAAACTAGTTTTTGTTGTATTTTTCAAAACATCTTAGATAAATATTTATCAATAAAACACATATGTTTGTTTGATTATGATCTTTTATTAAATATTTTATGTTTGTATATTATATTATACCTTCTTTTATAAATGTTGTCAATTGACAAAAGTATGCATTAAGTCAAATAATTATCAACAGTATGCATTGTATGTAATACAATGACCATAAACCGTTTTGAAAAAATAAGGGAATATCTTAATTTTAATGAAAATTCCACATTATTGCCAAGGACTCATTAAGATAATGACAGTTAACACAAAATTGTGCCTTTATACAATCAGCATAATGAAAAGTTTTTTAAAATTCCTTTGCGACAAAGACTAAAATTAAAAAAATCAAATATTAAACAGAAGAAGGGGAAGATTGAGGGTCGTAGAGGGGTCGGAAGAAGGCAGCTTTCCCGATAAGAACTGTAGAGGAGCTGTTTTGTACTACACAGGACAGGGAAGCTTTCTCTATGGTGGACGTCAACGTCGAGGAGACCTGATATGACACAAGAAGAAGAAGAAGAAACAATATTTAACTGGTTGATTTTACGACAGTTCTTACTGGCATCAGGGCTATGTAAATATGGGGCCGATCAAAACGAAAATAAGCGTGATAGATCTAGTTCCCATTCAACAGAGAATGTAGAAATAAGAAAGAAAGCGAAAAAATCAGTATTTTCACCATGCGATGTAATAAAAGATGGTATAGGGCACTGGCCAGCCTGCAATGAAAACCAAAACATTCCCTGGGGAACTCCATAATTTATCTTTTGAAAAGTGCTTCTGTATCCCTGGAACTCAACTAACTGTGTTCTGTCTTTTAAATAACTTTCAAACCACAACAGTGTTTCTCTTTTGATCCCCAAAGCTTCAAGTTTCTTAAGAAGCAAACTGTGTGACACAGTGTCAAAAGCTTTGGCCAGATCTAAGAACACAGCCAGAACTTTAATTCCAATATCAAGATTTTTAGTTATAGATTTTAGATCACTGAATATTGCATCACAAGTACTTTTTCCCTCACGAAAGCCATATTGATTATCAGATAAAATATGATTTTTTCCAAGTATGTCATAATCTGTGTTTTAACAAGTTTGTCAATAATTTTAGAAACTATATTGAGTAATGCTATTGGTCTATAGTTGTTCACGTCATATTTATCACCCCCCTTGTATAATGGTATTTGGCGACAACTATAATAAGGATGGAAAATGGTATGAATAAAAAAAAATCATGACATTCTGAGTCTATAGATTTCATGATCTGGATGAATTGAGATGTATTGACCCTTGCGAAAGCACCATGCCCTTAGTGTCAACTTTTCTCTCAACTCTCTTCACATATTTGTGTTTTTAGCATATATTGTAATTGTTCCTTCGTAAACCAAATTGTATAGATAAATAATTTTGATGAATAAAACTTTATGTTAATTATTGTTAGTAATATTTATTTTCCTTAATTCTACATAATTTAAAACCTGGTACATTTATATGGATACACCCAGAATAACTAGAAACTAGTTTCTCTTTTACATTGAATCTTCTAGAACAAACTACCTACATGCTAAATTCATACATCAATAGAGCTTGTACTAGGTAGGTACTACAGAAATTGAGTGAACCGAAGTTGGATATGTTTGCTTTAGGTTTATATCTTTTTAATAAAAAAAAAAAAAATGTGAATTTGTCATATATTTGATTTGTGCTGTTTTGTTGTGCACATATTTACGCTTTTGATTGTGCCACTTCAATTCAATTCATTATTATTCATACATTTGAGACACGTGAGGTATAAATTTATTGTTATATGGGATTTCAGTGGTTGATGCTTCCTCTATACTCCCCTTTACCTTTCTCCCTTCTCATCCTGTTTTCAAAATTGTTAAATGTAATAAAATGTCTTATAATACATACATGTTAGAATACTATAAAAATTATTATAATATTTTTGTAAAAATTTATTTTTACTGTTGTAATTCTATTGAATAAAAAAATAATCCCTTCGATCTTATTGATATCGATTAGAATTGAATGAGCATCTCAGAAGTTGAAACCCAATCTAAGAATAAAATAATTCCACACACTTTTCACATATGGGTTACAAAAGATCCGTACACAAATATTTTACAAATTTATATAGTACAATCACATTGGTCATTTTATTTGTTATTATTATCATAGTCATTTTTATACCTTTTCTATGACATTGCTGACATTAAATTATGCAGTAAATTAAATTTACGTATATTCGAATGTGAATGTAAATATGATTTTCAAAGAGGGTTAATTTAATAAATTTGGATTATAATAACATAAACTCATTTTAATATCTACATTAATAAATATTATATTTAACATTAAATTATTTTTGCACAATAACTTTTCACAAAGTAGGAACTTCTACATTTGATTAACAACTTGACTGGTTTGCCCAAGTTTCACTTGGGCGAGGATTTATACCGTGCATCGGCGAACCCGAGACTCTCAAGCTTTTTTTATAATTTCTTTAGCAGTTACATTCCCAAGCGAAATATATTTGTGCACTGACGAGGCCGAACGATGTTTGGGCAGATTGTGATAATGCTTGTCTAAGTGTTTTCATTTGTTTAGTAATTCTAACTTATTTATTTAATATTGCTTCTCGGACAACTAACAGGTACTATGTCAAATATTAATTTAACACGCACCCAATAACAAGTTGCCACATTCTGGAGAACTTACAATATTAATCGTCTCACAGATCCAGACTGAAAACACAATTAAAAACTGTGTCTCCACCGGGAATCGAACCCGGGACCTTTGGCTCAGCAGTCAGATATCTAACCAACTGAGCCGAAGGCCGTTATGTGCAGTTCGTAGGTGTGTGGGGTTGTATGTCATATTGTCAGTGTAAATGTATATTAATTTATTTTAAATTTGTCGCATGTTACAAAATTTAAGAAAAAAAAAAATACAAAGAATTACAAATGACCAAAATTCCCACAGAGGCAGTGCCTGTGTGTGGGTAAGAAATATATAAATAAAAATAAATCTGAATATTCTAACTTGCTTTTATCCTCTTTTATACCCATATAATTTTTGCTTACACATTAACAATACATAAGTACAAAAATATCAATATATATTTTATTTAATTATACATTGTTTTATTTTATTTTTAGTTCAACTATTACGATTGGTTGGTAGACATTTTATCGAACCTATACCACCTACAACACATAAAGATAAGCCAACCAGACAATGCAAAGTGTGCTGCTCACAAAAAGATGAAAACGGCAAAAGAATTCGCAAGGAGACCAGGTATTATTGCCCGGATTGTTATGTAGGGTTGTGTATGGCATGCTTCAAAATATATCATACAAAAAAAGAATTTGAAATTGAATAATTTGTATTCATATTATTTGGTACATACCTAATTATTTTATAATAATTTTTAATAACCAACAATTTTTGGACACCCTGTATCATACAAAAAATATTGAACTAATTGCTAAATAAACATTGTATTCAAATAACTTGGTAATTATTTTTTAATACAGTATAAAAAAAAACTTATTTTGTTTGAATTTGTGCCTTTGTCAAAATGATCTCTCTCTCTCTGTCACCACATCTGTGAGAATGAGATAGAAAGAGATGCAGAATATTCAAGAATTTTTATTTGTTTTTTTACAGTTGGAAAAAGGAGTTTGTTTTGATGGAAATGTTTTTTGTTTTGTTAACTGTAATTTTATATGAATAAATATAATTATAATCAAGCAATAGTTATTATTAATTCTCTCTATATAAAAGAACCAAATATTGTCCTCATGAACTGGAGAGTATTCAAGGAACCAAATACTGTCCAAACAATAGGGAGGCTCTGCTGGTTAGGACACTTGCAATTATTGATGATAACCAGAAGCTTAAAAGAATCCTTACAACACATTCGGAGGGAAAGAGAAGTGTGGGAAGGCCTAGACCATGATAGATGGAGTCGAGCGCCGGTGTTCAGAATTGGAGAGAAAAGGTCAGATAGGGTGCAACGTAGACAATTCCTTGAGGAGCCACTAGTGATGATGATATAAATGAAAAGATTTTCACACCTGGATTTGAATTTTATCCTCATTTCCTTTTAATATAGAGTTAAGTACAATTTATTTAATAAAATTACTTTGTAATTTTAACACTAAGTGACGGCAAAACGTAAATGTCGATGGTATGGATGTGTACATGTATGCTTCCACTATCTCTGTTTTGAATGCTTTATTTTGTTTTTTGTTGTCGAACCATAATTGGTGAACATTGTGCAAGCGCTAAAAGTGATCATGTAAACCAAATGATGACTGCCCTGTAGGTGCCTGGTTTCTCACATAAATAATAATTCCTTTAAGAAAAATAAATTATTGCTAAAGAAATGTTCAACATATCTGCACCTACTTGTTTCATGTGCATAATCATTCTTCAAATAAACTATAAGAATGAATAAGAATTTAAACATGCTAATTAAAAACACTTAAATTATTTGACATCGATTAGTTACATGCAATAAAGTCAAACCTAATCATTAATATGCATTGCATGAAACTGGCACAAGTCAAAGAAAATTTAAAGTGGAATAATTAGTGTGTTTATTTTTTAACGTTAAAATTAAACTGGACTTCCATTGAGTACTTTCATTTGAAAAGATGAATACTAATGATGCTTCCTATTAAATAAATACATTGGTTAGTCAAAGTTGGGTGCATACATATACACACACACACAAAATTACATTTTCTACCCTCCTTTCCTGTCCTATTTATTGCCTTGGCCAGAAAACGACCTACCTATCGTCTTAAATGCAAAAAAGTATATGTAATAGAGAACTGTTCAAATTTTTAAAATGAAAGAATATTATTGCATTATGTTTCTCTTTATAATAACTCATCTTGACAAATGCACCGCTCCACTCTTTAATTACACATATATGTATTTTCTAAATTTCCCCATAATTTAATTAACTTCAGTGAAGTGAAAATCGAAAATTTCAAACGCTGTGAATGTGGTAAAAAGTTAACACAGAACCAGAACAAAAAATATTGAGGCAAGGTAATTTCCCTAACCCTTATCTTTTCCATCATGAATTATTCTTGATAAAATTAGGTACTCATCATTTTTATTTAATTATATATATAATAATAATATATTTAAACGGTAACATAGAGTAGCCAGCTCCATACTATGTATTCAATACATAGCCAGTCACCTAGGTATTGAATACATAAAGGAAAAGTTCTTTTAAAATATTGTGTGCTTCTTTTGTTTTTTTTTTTTTTTGTGTAAATTGAAATACTTTCTTGTTTTTATATAATTCATACTGTGTAAATTTGTTTTTTTTTTCAACTTATAAATATTCTTTTTGTTTATACTAGGTGTAAGAAAATGTATTTATTTTTTACATCTAAATAAAATATTCATACATACTTATGTACTATTGATCTTGAATTCTTTTTTCACAAATTGTTATTATCAGAAATGTGTACATCCGGGTACAAGAAATCTGCAGATACAACAATTTTATTTAAAAACTAGTTGCATGTAATATATGAGATCCAACTGTCGATAGCGATAGTATGTATAGTTGAAGAATAAGAATCAAACTATAAACCCATAAATCCAAATTATTGAAAATTTTAACACATGTTGGTATGTATGTCAAGATAGGACAGTATGGAGGTCAGTCCTGTTTTCCTACCAGGAATATGAAAACAGCATGATGGTTCTGTATGTAAGTTTGGAGATTAAGTACCTATCAAACTATTAAGTCTTCTTACATATTGTGTATAGGCGACTGACATACAAATTGTATGAAGCAATGTCGTCACTAAATTCAATTTTTATAAAAATTGTTAAAAAAAGTTTGAGATGTGCTAATACAATGAAATATTTTTTATAGAAAATTAAATGATCTAGTTGGGGTGTTTCGGCTTTTTTCGATATTTTTGAAAAATTTGGAAATATAGGCAGTTAAACTCATAAATTTATCATAAAAAAAATATTTTTCTTAATAAAAAATGTTTGAGAAACCCTGGAATTTTTTTGAAAAAACTAATTTGAGATTTTGTATTTGTCTATATTTGTACCAATTTTCAGCGTTCTAGCTTTTATGGTTTCTGAGATATATGGAAAAATAAAGTAAAAATTCAAAAGTTGATAACCCCTAACTGAAACAAAAATTCACAATTCTGAGTATAAAAGTTTTGTAGGCCTATAACTGTTTATATATTCTGAAATTTTGGGCTCTGTAAATTGAGCGGATCAAAAGTTATAAGGGGGGACGGACACACACACACAAAACTCACACAAAATGTTCTACTCCGAATTCTGAGTAAATCCATGTATGGGAACATATATGCTGCGAGGCCTCTAGTTGGTGTTATTAGCATGCAAAAAGTCCACTACACCATACAAAATTTTCCTTCGTACACGCATCTTGGCTTAATAATGTCGATTCATTAAGAGAATTGAATTCTCATGAACGAATCGACAGTTTGGAAAACTTGTTGATTATTGGAATTCTTATTATCTGTAATTATGCACCTTTTATTTTTTTTATCGTCAGATAAATAGAACAATAATAAATTATTGCTGTATTAAAAAATGTGCCATGTACCTTGTTATAATATAAGCCAGAATTGAACTTAGCTGTGAAGATATTTCTCCACTAACATTTGGCTTAATTTTGTACCTTAGGTTAGGTTAGAATTAATATAAATATTTTTAGAGACATCGTTTTTTTCAAAATAAATATTCTTCCTTTTGTTCCTATGGTGAAAAGTTATGTAGATACTTAATAGTTGGGGTGCAAATCTAGCTCGCCTCCTCGTGGTGCACCCTGGATAACGCTAAAGAGTTAGAATTTTTGGCAGCCAAACCATCAATAATGATATCTCCAGGATTATAAGACATATTAAAGTTGGAATAAATGGATAATTTTAATATAAACTATAGTTTGTATTTGTCATTAAAGTAGTATAGTAAAATCAAAGAGGACAATAAAAAAAAAATTCTTTAAATATTTTATTATTAAAAAATAACAACTAAATAAATAATATAATATATTGTGGGCAAATAACTAAGACCCGTTCAACAATACTAACAAAATAAAAATAATTCACATAACAAATCTAAGATAAATTAATTCAATCCTTCGCTAATTTTTCCTTATTAGTTCAATTAGTGATAAACATAATAACTGCGTTGAGGTTTCTTTTTCGCTAGCATGAAAGGTTATGAATTCATACAATTTTGACAACACTCAAATAACTTAAAGATTCAAGATAAGCATATCCAGGATTCTCGATCCAAGAATATACCGGATTAATCTAATAATGTCTTTTGATATATAATAATTAACTATTTTACACATCAATATAATGTGTACCTGAGCTCAGTGCCAGGATTTTAATAAAAAATATTTTTTTCTGGCATATGCAGCAAGTGTTCATTTATTAAGAGATTTCAAAAGAAAGGGGGGGTTGTGTTTCTTGCTTGACAATTATGTATTCTATTGTTTCTTCGCAATTGCAAAAAGCAGGGGTCGCCCTAGAAAGGAATGGCACTTATGAATGTTTTTTTTTAAAAGGAAAAATGGTGAATGTAAGGTAATGCAAAAAGAAACAAGACATGTTTTTTCACAAGGACAGAGGGTTGTGGCTATTGGTTCTGTACAATTTTTACAAATGAATTACATTTTCAAATTTAATATAACGAAAATATATTTACATTTAAATACTGATAATACCTATTTCTATCTTTTGTTAGGTTGTGGGAATGGAGAGGTGGTGAATTTTGTTATTTTGAAGAGTGAGTAGGTCCAAAAATGTCTTGTATATAAATGAACAGTCCCTTAATTAAATAGAAATTGCCAATGAATTCGCCGCTCGCTTGCAGAGGTTGCCAGGAAGTGTTATACAATGTGATGAACAGAATACAGAATAACATTATAAATAAACTTATTTGGCTAATGAAATAAAAATTGATAACCATATGATATGACCATGTATATTGCAGCACTGAAGAATATGATGCCACCACGAATATACCTGTAAAAATAATAATATATAAAGTTTACATTCATATTATGTATATATCTATAAGCAGTATAATGCTCCTTATGTGTATTGTATTTTTGAACTATAGATACTATATTAAAAAAAATATATAAAATAATTAAATGAAGTCTGGTTTTCATTCCATTCCCACAAATTTACCTAATTTTTTTCTCAAAAACATGTGAAATATTTTTCACCTGTAGTTTGATAATTATTTATAAATAGATAAACTTTAGAAAACATAATGAAAGATTAGGATCTTATAAAAAAGAATTTGCCTTATAACTGAAGAAATATAAAATAAGGGTTGAGTTTGGAAATATTGACACATGTCTCAGTAAATTGTAAGGTAAGTGTATTAGTTACAAACATCAGTTAAGAGCTTTCATTATGATACAAATTAATATTAATTTGATTAAGCTAAATATTCATACAAAATTTGATGACTTATCAACTTAGTGAGAATTTGGAAACCATTTAAATGTATTTTAATCTTTCCCAAGTTGCCTGCAATGCATTGTGTGGCATTTCATGACTAATACTTCCGTAAATGTTAGTAATCATACCTCATTCATCAACAAATATATTTAACAAGAATTGTACTTAAAATAATGAACAAGTATTTAATCAAATTTTAAAAATCAATAACTTCTTAATCTCATCTGTAGCGTCATCACTTCTTTAGAATCCCCACCAGAATATTTTATTGTGTAATATATATATTTATTTATATGTTAATATGTATGTGGATTATTTTTAAGCCAAGCATCAACCATAAACCATAATGTTTTAAACTATAAAAACTATAAACACAGCTTTATTCACAATCAGTGATGGTTTTAGGCTATTAAAAAATAAACTTTTTAATGTTTAATACTATTTTTTATTTTTTCGTAAATTTTCCTACAAAATTTGCCACAAATGAAACGTCAAAATGTGTAGTTTTTCGTAAGCAAATATTTGTTTATTTAAATTTTTAGAAGTGCGTATTTACACGAATAACATATATTTGCAAGTATAACTTAGCGTTTGAGTGAAAAACATTGAGATTATTATGTTTCATTTTCATGTTTTTCGTATTTATAAAATGTAAAAATTTTATAAGTAAATTTTTCATTTTATATATGAACAAAAATATCGAACTAGCAGCATCTATTGGCAGCAAAAAGTACTGTTACACAGAATACAATTTTCAAATAAACCAACATACTGGGATTTTTTTATGAATCAAATTCAAAATTTAGAACATTGGTATAGGTAGGTACGTACCTACCTGGCACTTACTAAAATGTTCCATATTTATTCCATACTTATTGCAAATATCTGACTGTTGATTTTTCATTTTTTTTCGTTTCTATAGTTAAAATCAAATACTCATACTAATATTTTAGTGTAATATTTTTTTAAGATAATGTAGTAGGTACATATAATTCAATGGAAGGTAATTATTATGTAATATAGGTGTATGATTTTTAATTATTTATTTAATAATTATCTAAATTTTTGTTTGTTTATATATTCATATCATAAACGAATTAATAAAAAAAGTATGTACTTGGAATTCATTCAACGATCCAAGCGGAAACTAACTATTTTCTCACTTAATAACACTATTATAAGAACATGGGGGTTATGGCCAACACTAAACTAAATGCTAAAATTCATTCAAATTATAAAACCACTTTTCAACTCCAATCTTGCTGAAATTTCTTTCCCAGTCCAACCCTACTGAAATTTCAAACCACTTCCCTTTACATTATTTGAGACTGAAGGGAAGGGACGGAGGGGACTGTTATTAAAAAAACTAACTTATTTTTGTTATTTTTTATTTATTGTATTTGATATTTTTTACTCATTCTGAATTAATCATAACAAATAAACAGTTCAAAATTACGAAAACGATTTTCTTGATACGTTGGCATATTGCTTCACATTTACCTTCTCGAGCAACGCCGGGTATAAAAGCTAGTAGCAAAAATAAAGTAAAAAAAAGATTAAAAGAACTTTACACTTAAAAGTACCAAATTATTTTATTTCTGCATTGCTTTATAACAGGTACCACATTAAGAGGGTGACTGCTGCCAACGTACATATTTTTTTTATTTGATATACCATCATTATTACTAAACGAATAATTTTGAAAAAAATAACCTAGTTAGTTTGGATATTAATAAAGAGAAATATACCTTAACTTTTTGATTATGTTTAGTAGATATTCTTGTAAGAAAATAATAAGCATACCCCGATTTTTACATTTATCTTAAATTTCTAAAAAAATATAAGGTATACAGCAATATTTTTTTTTTATAAATTAAAAAACAACAAAATACCTGGAAAATATGATATGACGTTGCATTAACGCATCAGGTTAAGTAAATAAACCAAAAAAACTTTTATTACACAATGGCACTGAGTGAAAAATAAATGTTTTTTTTTTGGTTTATTTACTAAACCTGAAGCATTAATGCAACGTCACATCATATTTTTCTAGATATTTTTGTCTTCTTTAATTTAAAAAAAAATATTACTCTATGCCTTATAGTTTATTAAAAATATATGATAAACGTTGAAAATCGGGGTATGCCATTATTTTTCTACAAGAATTTATACAGAACATTATCAAAAAGTTAAGGTATATTTTTGTTTATGAATATCCAAACTATCTAAATTATTTTTTTCAAAACGATTTGATAAGAAATAATGATGGTATATCTAATTGAAAAACCCACTCAATAGCAAGTAGAGACTTAACATAATTTTAGTCTCACAGATCTAGAGTGAAAACCCAATTAAAACTGTACGTAATAAATAATAGATATTGAACAACAAACCAGTGAAAATTGGATTCCTTTAATAAGTTGATAATACTCTCAGTCTGAAGTTGAGTGGCTTCAAATGTGTAATTATTGTAAATAACAAAATGTGATTTGGCCACTTTGACGTCTAACGGCATCTGGACAACGATTCTTTGCTTGGCTATCTCGGCCGAGTAACTATTTCTGCTCATCAACCTGTCCAATTGTTGGTGGTCATCACTGAAACACAATCAATTACAAGCACACAGCAAAAAAATCATTTGTTTTCATGGAATAATGGAGTCATGATTTCACAATTTTAAAGCATATTTTATTTACATCAATTTCTCAATGGGTATCATGTAGAGAGTGCATTATTATTATTAGAGGGTGTTCTTATGCACTGCGATCTTTTGCGCTCTAGAGAGTGCATACTTAGAGTTTTTTTGTGATGTTTTTGTTTGTATGCCGTACACGAATATGAAAATTTATGTCCTCTTTACAGACCAAACTAAAAGGCAGATGAACTTCATATTGTATTATGATCTAAATTGTACAGCACAAATCCACCTCTATTGGTGGCTGTGCCTTATTAAAAAAAAAAACTTCATATTGATACCATATGTGTGAAATACACTTAGATTTTTCCATAGAAAACGGTTCATTTTTTCTCTATGATTTCATTTGTTAAAATTTTAAAAATGCTCTCACGGTCTGGAAAATCGAGATTTCCTTATTTTGTTTGAATTTTTAATTCAATAGAAATACACTCTTCAAAAGTGCATTCAGGGATTGTCAAACTTTGAAGAAAAAAATATTTAGTCTGATATTGCATATTTATATGAAAAATATTTACTTTACTTCATAAAAAATTTACTTCATAAAAATTCATTTAGGGATTGATAACCTTTCATGAAGAAAAAAATTACACTTACTTAATTATGGAGAGTTTAGTGTTGGTCACAACCCAAAATTAAATAAAACTTTGTTTTGGGTAAATAAAATAAATAAGTATTTCATCAATTTATCAATAGGCTACAGTAAACAATTATAAACTAATTGAATAATTTAATTTAATAAAACTGGGCTGGAAACACTGGCTACTTGGCATATAATATTATGGCAATAAACTCGTCACAACCCACTAGTTTTTACTCCTCACTAACCCAAGGGGAATTATGATTTGTGACAAGTGATGAATTATGACAAGTGGGGAGTTATGATTTCGCAATTTTTAGGGGTATTTTTTTTATTGCAGATTATCAACTACTATCATGCGGAGATTGTATTCTGAAAGTTTCATCACAATGTATCTGTGTGTGTGCTATGTACGGTGTGTTGATTTTACTTTATCGATTATAGACTAAAGTACTCATTCGATTCTATTCAAATTTTGCAAATACTCACTTAGACCCCATTAGATTTTGAAGAATATCTGAATAGTGCTTCTTAATTTTTCAACTGTCAAATATTTCAAAGTGAACCCAAGCTCAGGAAACTTAAAATTTGAAAAATTTATTTTCAATTTGGTAAAAAGACACATCACTTTCATAAAATGGCATTGAAGAATTATCAAGCATTCATAATTTTTAAAATTTAAAATTTAAATAAAAAACAATTTAACAAACTCATTTCATGAAAATGCTGAAAATACAAAATTTTAATACTTTATAGAATGACTTGAGTGAGGAGTTTAGCGTTGAACACAACCCACTCGTTTTTTTTTATATGTAAGTATGTGAGAAACCTACCTAGACTATTAGTAAAAAATAAATAGTAAAAAAAAAATAATTTTAACTATTATTTTTAATTAGACATACTATTAATATTATTGTTTTAATTTCTGCAATAATCTTAAATATTGGTAGTGTGTAAAAGTCACTAACTTACTAACTTTTAAATCAAACTATTAGTCGCAAAAAGTCAGATCAGATTTTTGTATAGTAAATATTTTTTTTCTTTGATTTTCATGTAGGCACTAATAAAGCAAATAATCATCATCATGCTATTGTAATCTCAACATATAAAATTGAATGAACACAATTTTTGTATTAGTTCAATTTCTAATTCTTGATTTACCTATGAAATATATATTAGAATAAAATTTGTACCCAATCCAATATGTAACTCTGATAAACGTACTTAATAGTAAATCAAATTTATTTTGTCGATAAATTCTAATGTCTTGTACTCACTGGTTTTTGTCATGCACTCCCTCATTTTCTTTTTTATTTACTTGTAAGATTTATTTAATGTTCTTTATATAAAACTAAATTCTTATTTTCAAGTCGACATTAATTGGAAGAAATTGCCATATGGCAGTAAACTCGCCACTTACGCAGGATGTAATGGAGTGTCTTCATTATTGTTCAAATTAATGCACTGAGGTGTTCTTTTTCATAAATATAACATTTTTGAGTCTCATGTCTCTGCCGTTGATAGACGGTGAAAAGCAAAGGAATTGAGCATAATTTATGCTTCTCTCGGCTCATCACAAAGACATATCGCTTGATATCTTTCACAACCACGTATTTCAAAAAGCTGCATTCTTGTATCCATAAACAAACAATGTTTTTAAAGGCTTAAAGAAATAAAACAATTTAAACCAATGAATTACTTAGATGCATCCTTAAAAGAACTTTCAATCTACATCAACAGAAAAATAAAAAAAAAGAGTAGAGAAAGTCATGAAGGTTTTACTGTCTCCTGTAAAATGATACTTTTTGAGATACGAGGTTGTGAAAGTTATCAAGCAATATATGATATGTTACTCCCATAGCATGGTCCTTAGTGATGGAAAGTTTTTTTATATGTCCCTGTAAACTGAAACCTGTCTCCACTGGCCAGAAGTAGAAGTCAGGCATAGCTTAGTCAGTGAATGTACAAGCTGCGTTGCGCAGAGACCTGGCGGAAATCATAAAATGATTGTTTGAATAAAATAAGTTCAAGATGAGATATCTTTGTTTTTCTATAATTCTAATCCCACATGTATGTAGCTTTTCATCACAATAAATGTTATTATTATTACAAACATAAATCATTATCGAATATTTTATGATATCGAATGGGGAATAGAAATTGAGGATGAATACAAGAAAAATCACAGGGATCATGACCTGTCATCGACTGGCTTTAGTGATCACTTAACACAATTGCAACATTCACCAATTCAAATGTCCGATAGTGAATTTTTTCTTGTAAGTGCTGTTAAGTTGAAATTTATACTTATTTCATCAAGGTGAAAAAGTTCATATAGGTGTTTTATGCTGACCATCTATCAAACAGAGCACAAACTAATATAAGTTATTATTTATATTGAAACACAGGAAACAGTCATGTCCCCAGCGACGCATCGGAAGATATAGCTTTGGGAAATATTTTAAATAAACTTACTTACCAAATTACAGTAATAATCTTATGGATAAAAGTCATCATCCTCTCTGTTTCAAAGAGCAACGGAAGTTCCATCACAATGAAGGCATGTCCCTTGAGAAAGTTGACAAGAGCAACCTTCATCAGAGCATACTGAATGCGTGGGTGGGTGATGGAGTTCAATTTCCTCCTCTTCAGACGATCATTGAACACCAGAGAAGCTAAAGCGTTCCTGTTGATAGTTCTGTCCTCTGACAAGATTTCTTCTCCGAATTCTTTGACCAGCAACCGCCAGGCAGGCTTGTCTGGCTCCACAACTGAAAAATACAAATATAATATAAACAAACTAATAGTAGACATTGTTCAACATTCAAAAAGGTGTGTGTTTATTTGGAATGGCAATGTTCACGTAATCTTAAAGAACTATCGAAGATTATTTTTTTGTAAGAGTCAATTACTCAAATGGGAGACGTGAATTGCCGCTGAATGAATCACGACGCTTGTAGTTCGCTCCTCATATTTTTTGTGTTTTTGATGTTTTAAGTGGTGCAAAAACTTATATTTTGTGTTAATTTTTGTTTAAATGCTTATGTGAACATATCTTAGTTAAAATATTGTCCCCACGTAACCGGTGAGTTCGTTCCATTTTTATTTATTTTATTTTTTTTTGTAAGTGTGTCAAAACAATTGCTTAGTGGAGGTAGGTAAGCAAACAATTTGCCGGCGCTTCATGCGCTGTGCTAGCGAAATGTTACCTAGTAACGTTGTTGCCAAGTCAACAGATAACAATGTATTAGAATGTACGCCATCAAAACAAACTCGTAAGGCCCAGTCCACACCGATAGATCATGATAATACATTATTGGATAGTTCAGTATCCAAAAAATTCAAACCAAACATAAACCCCTCAGTACACCAAGAGAATTCTTTACTGTATAATGAATCCTCTCTTTCCCCATTTATTGTACATGTACAAAAGAAAGTAGCGGGAGAAAGTCTTCAAATACAGGCTATCTCATTCGGTTCGTTTATCTACAAAAATAAAATTGATAATATAAAAAAAATCAAGCCGTTGGGTAAACGCACAATTGCAATCGAATTCAAAAATTATTTAGCAGCAAATACTTTTCTTAATAACAAAATTTTAGAACAAAACAACTACTTACCATTTATACCTTCCTTTCACGTAACTCGTCTTGGAGTTGTAAAAGATATACCTACATCTCTTTCTGACGAGGAAATATTAAGTAATTTGGAAGTCCCTCCGGGATTCGGAAAAATAATAAAAATTCGAAGGCTTAACTACAGAGACCGTAAAATTGAAATCCCGACATGGAAACCATCTCAAACTGTTGTGGTCACAATCGAAGGGCAAAAACTCCCATCACACCTTTACCTCTTTTACAATCGTCTACCAGTAGAAACGTACATATTCCCTACTATTCAATGTCATCAATGTTTAAGATACGGACACACTAAAACTAACTGCAAATCTGCAGCACCTAGGTGTTTTAAATGCACTTTACATCATCTTGGAAACACATGTAATGTAACTCAAGAAAATACTATTTGTGTTCATTGCTCGGGAAATCACCAGGCTATCGATATAAATTGCCCAGAATTGACAAGACAGAGGAACATTAAGAAAGTAATGGCTGACCAAAGTATATCGTATATCGAAGCAGCTGGAATGTTTCCCTCCGTGAAAATATCATACTCAGAAAAAACGAAAGCTGTCAACAATTCAAACAAAATTGAAACACAAAATAATTTCACACCAAAATGGAGGGTAATCACCCCTTCAAACAAAAATAATCTTAAAAAACATAGTAATACCCCCCCTTACTTGGATAAAAAACAAATCAACTCATTATTAATTGCACCAAATGGAAACCATCCAGTACCTAAAAATGGATGTGCTCTCCCGTTAACAAATGAAACTACCCCAGATACAATAATACCTGAAGACATTAATTATAGTCGTAAAGAAATAATTCTAAATTGCATATACAATATGATCCATGAACTTCTTACCACAGAACACTATATCTCAGTACCGTCCAACGATGCACTTATTAATAACACCTTACAAAATACTGTCAATATACTCAATAACAACCTAAATAAAGAAGATATCGATTCAAACTCTATCACAGAAACAAATTAGACCTTAAACTTGTAACTCGCACAATAATTCCCTGTATAATCTTTCATACAAAATGGCCTTAAATATTGCCCAGTGGAACTGCAGAAGTGCAATACCTAATAAAGACTCTATTTTAAAATTGCTATCCGAGAACCAGGTTCAAATAGCGGCACTATCTGAAACCTGGCTCCGCGATGAAAAAACATTCAAAATTCCCGGCTACCAATGCCTAAAAGATAATAGACATGATGGCAAAGGTGGAGCTGCGTTATTAATAAAAGACACATTTTTCTTTAACCAGATAAATTTAAAACCAATAAATTGTCCATCACAAGTTGTTGCTGCGGAAATAGACGGTACAACTTTTGTCTCAATTTATATTTCTCCTAATTTCCAACCCACCAAAAATATTTTAAGAACCATAATTTCTCGAATAAAACATCCCTTTATAATTATGGGAGATTTTAATGCTCACCATAACATGTGGGGTTCATCATCATGCACAAAATTAGGTAGATTTATAGTTGATCTGCTAAATGAGTTGAATCTTTGCATTATTAACGACGGATCACCGACACGTATCCCTGTGCCAAATCAACGAATCAGCGCAGTAGATTTAACAATATGTAGTCCCGATATTGCTCCATACTTGAATTGGAAAATACTTTCTGACCCATTCAATAGTGATCATCTTCCAATAATTTTGCATTATTCACAACCGTCATACAGATACATATATACCTCTCATATTGAAAACTCAAAATCCAAAAGAAACAACAAATTCGATAAAAATGTTTGTAATTTTGGAAAAGCTAATTGGTCAGGATATAATCATTACACCAACAACCCCAATATAACATTTACTCCCCCCTCAATAGAAAACCTACAAGAATGCTACGATGAATTTATTAAAACGATTGAAATATCAGAAAAATTTATACCTAAAAAGAATCCCAAATTCAAAAAGTATCCCTTACCTCCTCCTTGGTGGGACTCAGCGTGCGAAGAACATTCGTCAATTAGGAAGCAAGCATATAAAGACTACAAGCATAACATGACACTTGAAAATTTCTTGTATCTTAAAAATGTTCAAGCTAAAGTCAAACGGTTCCTCAAAAACAAGAAAAGAAAAGGGTGGAAAGACTTCTGCACATCACTTAGTATCCAAGTTCCAATTTCAGAAGTTTGGAATAATATCAGAAAATTTCGTGGCTCATACAAAACCCCATCTTCTAAATCATGCCCTAAACTATGGTCAGAAGATTTCTTAAATAAAATGGCCCCACCGTATGCTGTTAACATCGATGAAATCTCGTTACAATATTCACATACTAGCAGTAACTGGCTAGATGCCCCATTCCAAATAGACGAATTAAAATCAGTCTTACAAGTGGTAAAAAATACTTCACCTGGAATAGACGGGATCCCATATATTATCTTACATAATAGTAGCGACAAAATTCTTGAATATCTCTTAAAATTAATAAACATAATGTTCGATACAGGGGTTATCACAGAATCTTGGAAAACTCAACTCATTATCCCAATTTTGAAACCACTAAAGGACCCTAATTCAGGTGTCAACTACAGACCAATAGCATTATCATCAACTCTGCTTAAATTAACAGAACATATTATAAAAAGACGAATTGATTGGTTCGTTGAAAACAAAAATATTTTGCCGTACAATATGTTTGGCTTCAGAAAAAAAAAATCCTCAGTAGAAAGTGTAGCCAATTTAACAACGGATATTCTTTTAGCTTTCTCTAGACAAGAACAGGTCATAGGAGTAAGCTTAGATATCACAAGTGCATATGATAATGTGCTTCTCTCCCTTCTTAAATCTAAACTTCTCCGAATTGGAATCCCCCTAAAATTAGCCATCTTCATAATGAATATTCTCCTGGATAGAAAAATCATTCTCGACATTCGAGGAATTGATACTCAAGAAAGAAAAGTCGACAGAGGCTTGCCACAGGGGTCAGTCCTTAGCCCTATCCTCTTCAATATTTATATTCACGAGATTTTTCATGTACTGTTACCCTCGGCACAGTTACTGATATATGCAGACGATTTTTTTATTTATGTATCAGGGAAAAAAATCCAACAAATGGAGAACATTATGAATAATACTCTCAAAAATATTTCTTCGTGGTTATCTGAAAATGGCCTGAATCCCAGTCCTCCCAAATGTAAAGCCATTATGTTTACAAAAAAACGCTCTATACCACATATAAAAATTCAACTAAATGACATTATCCTCCCTGTCTCTTCGGAATTAAGATTTCTTGGTATCACTTTGGATTCCAGACTATCTTGGAACTCTCAAGTTACACATATCATTAACAAATGTCAGTCTGGACTAAATGCAATGCGAGCTGTAACCCGTACTTGGTGGGGAGGTCACCCTTCTGTTCTACGTTTAATGTATATATCATATGTTCGCAGTCAAATCGACTATGGAGCGTTTTTACTTAGTCCAATTTCCAAGAAAAATTTACAACGCTTAGATAGAATACAATTTGAAGGTCTGAGACTTATATTATACTATGAAATCGACACCGGTATGTGCACTCCAGGTGGAAGCCGTGGACCCACCACTTGAGCTGAGAAAACAGTATCTGTCAGATAAATTTGTTTTAAAATGCAATATTATTAAATTCCACCCTCTAATTAGAAAAATCGCTATGCTTAAAATATTCACAAATCAATCACCATTTTGGAAACATAAAATCTCCCCTCCTCTTGTAAATAGCCTCACCTTTTTAGACCAATATTCATCGGATTTCATTAAATCTGAGACACTCCCAGTTTACTCATTACCCTATCAAAATTTAATCGAGCCGCCAAACATAATCCACTCATTAGGAATAACTCCAGATGCTTTTGCATCTAAAAGACTTAAACACGTAATTGAATCCAAATGGAATGACTGGAAAATACTTTATACGGATGGATCAAAAATGGACTGCAAAAGCAATACTGGAGCAGCAGTATTTAGTGATTCAGATAAAGTTGAATTACTTTTGACTCTCCATAAAGATTCTACAATATTCTCAGCAGAATGTATAGCTATAATAGAGGCTTTGAACTATGCAAATAAAAAACGATTCTTAAAGACATTAATATTGACCGATTCCTTAAGTACACTCGAAAAACTCTCTAAATCCCCTATTTTGTATAGTGATGACCACTACTGTATAGATATATGGAAAAAAATTAAAGAAATATGCAACCAAAACAGAAAACTTTGTCTGGCATGGATACCAAGTCACTGTGGTATACCAGGAAATGAGAAAGCGGATGAATTGGCTAAGAGAGCAACTAATGTAAACACACGGACACATCCCAATATTACACAAAACGATCTCCTACCAATCGCAAAAAACCGTCTGATGAATAAATGGCAGTTATATTGGGACACAAGCTCACTGAAAAAGGGTAGACTTTACAAAACGACCCAACAAACAATTGTCAATAAGCCATGGTTCCATGATAAAGCTTTTGACAAACATTCCATCAGCGTTATGTGTCGTATCCGCATGGGACACTGTTGTACCAGAGAGCATTTAAAAAAAATAGGGATCATTGATAGCAGTCTCTGCGAATGTATGATTGGTGATGAGACACTGGATCATTTGTTTCTTGAATGCCCCATAAACGATAGGTATCCGTCCTTTTTTACCGACCTCACAGAGATTGGGGTTCCAATGCCAACAAATGTGAGGACATTGTTGAGCTACAATTCCAGGCAGGTAAACATTTTGCTCAAAAAATTCATCAAAATTAATGACATTAAAATTTAACTCTGTTCATAAAATTTAAATTGATCGAAGTAAAATAAATATACAAAAATAATTTAGGTTTCTCTATTTTGACAGTTTAATATTTTAACTTAGATGGCTGAGAACACTCTTAACGGGTGAAGAGCCAAAAAAAAAAAAAAAATTACTCAAATAAATATCTATTACATTGTTTAGTACAGACCGATACCGTTTAGTGCCTAAATATTAAATTTACTAATGAAACTAAAGAAAGTGTGTATTATTTCTATTTTATAGTGGAATTTCACCAAGAAATGTTCGTCAACAAACTAGGTATGTAAAAAAACAATAATTAATTTTTACTCTCCAGTAAGTACTATGGAATAGTGGAGTCATGATTTCACAATTTTTAAGCATATTTTTTACATCAATATCTCAATGGGTATCATGTAGAGAGTGCACACTATGAGTTTTGTCGTTGTTTGTATGTATGGTGTACGCCTTATCCTTTTTGTGTCCTTACAGACCAAACTATAAGTCCGATTGATATCATATTGATAACATATATGTAAAGTCCATAAACTTAGAGCTGATTAGTTTTCCATAGATATCCGTTAATTTTTTCTCTACGATTTTATCTTTCAAAATTTTCATTAGTCTGGAAAATTGGGATTTTATTATTTTGTTTGAATTTTTGATACAATCTCTGAATATATTATACAAAAATGTATTCAGTGATTATCAACCTTTAAAGACAAAACATGATATGGTCTGTTATACTAGTTGCATGTAACACATGATCCAACTGACGATGGCATTAGTATGTAAAGTTGAAGAATATGTAGGTACCAAACAATAAATCCTTAAATCCAAATTATCAATTATATATAAAAATATATTGATATAAAATTATTTAAAAAATAAGTAAAAGTACAAATTTTTTACTTTATTCCACTAATTTAAAATTTTGACCACTGACATGTTTCGCTCAAAGAGCATCAAAATCATCAAGGGTTAAAATTTTAAATTAGTGAAATAAAGTTAAAAATTTGTGTTTTTACTTATATTTTTAGTAATTTTATAATATTGATAATGGAATTCCATCACGTATTAGCAGTCGAAAAATTAGAAATAATTAAAATATATTGTTTTCCTATACAAAACATGTAGGTATGTCAGGATAGAATAGTGTGTAGTTCAGTGATTTTTTCTTACCCCTAATAGGAAAATGGCTTGATGTTATGCATGTGTGTATGAAGATTAAATATCAAACTATAATAGTCCCTGTAGGTATTGAGTATCCTGCCATACAAATTGTATGAAACAATGCCGTCACTAAATTGAATTACCTATTACAAAATTAAATTATCTAGTCGGGGTGTTTATGTGTTTTAAATATTTAAAAAAAAGTTAATATAGCCAGTTAATCAAAAAATTGTCATAAAAAATGTTTTTCTTAATGAAACATGTTTGGAAAAATCCAGTTTGAGATATTGTATTCATCTAATAGGTCAGATAGAAAGTATTTTCGCATATAGTATGTATAAACTTGTTATGAAATATCTTTGGCTGTACCATTTGTACAGGCATACTATGTAAATATTTTACTCTAAATTCTGAGTTCATCCATATACATAACATGCAAAGCCTCTATGATGGTGTATTTTAACTTCAAAGTTGGAAAACCCATGCAAAAACTCTGCTACTGCATACAATTCGCTCACAAGGGACTAAAGTTAATACTGGCGAAACATTAAGAGAATTAAATTCTCTTAAACAAATGGACAATTTAATTACATGTGAAATTGCATATTTGTATGAAAAATGTAAATAACAGAAATAAATAGCTTCTGTATGGGAAAATTGAGTGATCAACTTCTTATCGATATTGTATTTCTATAGACAAGTGTATTTTTTACTCTCCACTTCTATCTTCCTCAAGGGGTAAGAAGAGAAAACCGAATACCGCATTATTCTATCTTGACACATCCATCGCCTCATCAATATTCATAAATTGTTTTATACACACTCATATTGCTCGTAAATCAAATTTCACTAAACTACATAAATATAAAAATCTATGAAATATGGCTATGAAGTCTAGCTTAGTATTATTCATTTGATATATTATGTATACCAAAATATAACTGTGAATGTTGAAAAAAAGTAAAATTTTGTAAAAAAAATATTCTAACCATACACATAACACTACTAGATATGGATAAGTTAATACCTGTAAAAAGTTTACTTAGATCAAGATGTCATCTTACCTGAGATAAAAATTTGAACATTTTAGTTCAGATACATTTTCATCTAAAAGTTGATGAAACATTAGGTTTTACGGTTAAAATCTAAATATCTATCATAAAATTAAGACAAAAATATATTTTAACAAAATATGGGTACACTTTACTTTCTCTGGCAATTTGATCAGCGTCAATAACAGGAATTCCTTCAACTTGAAATATTTTTAACACAGTACTTTTCCCAGTAGCTATTCCACCAGTCAAACCAACAATAAACATTTTAAACAAAAGTTAAAATACAAAACTTATCGAAATAACAAAAACTATTATTTGACTTAAGATGTTTTTCACCGATTTTAAAACTGTCAAATTTTATCAAACTTTCGGAACGAGCGAACCCATAGAAAAGCGTATACATAGAACATAGAACACAGCGTATAGAAGATATTTATTTATTTATTTAAATGGCACTTGTAACCTCAAATGAAGGAACATTGGCCAGAGTCAAGTTTGTTACAAAATCGTGCATTTGTTAATTACAATAAAATAAACAACAAATTATAAAATATGTGGGAAACCAAAAAAAAAAAAATATTAATAATTAATACTGAAATTAAAAATTTAAAAAGTTGTGAAAAAAGTTTTGTTTTTAAATGGGAAGTAGAAAATGAAATCACAATTTGATGTTATTCTGTCTGATAAATTTTGTAAGAACATTAAGTACTTGAAATTTATTAAGGCTGAGTAAGGAGGTGATATTATGAGGAGGAAATATTTTAAATTTAATCAGATGTGTTAAAGATATTGGGAACTTAGATGTAGGGCAATTGAAAAATATGTGATCCAAGCTGCCTTCTTCTTGGCCACATTGACAAAGAGATGAGTTCTTAATACCCAACCTTGCTAGGTGAGAAGGGGAACAGCAGTGTCCGAATCTCAATCGGCATATGACGGAAGATTCATGTCTGCTACAACGAAATTTGGAAAACCATGGTTTGATGGGGATAAATTTTTGAATCGATGCATATCTTGAACCTTTTGAAATTGAAGATAAATTATAGTGTGTATTCCATTCATTCAACATATAAGAATGAACAAGAGGAAGGATGTCATGAATCAAATTAAATTTGTATCTGTGAGGATCACCCGATGAAATAGCAAATCTAGCTAAATTATCAGCTCTCTCATTACCAATAATGCCACGGTGACCTGGAATCCAGGCAATAGCTATTTCGAGATCTTTTTTTTCATATCAAAAATAATATTTTTAATATGCAATGACAGCCAATTGGCAGGGGAATCAAAAGGATTTTGTGAAATTGATTGTATAGAGCTTAGGGAATCTTAAATTTAAATTGTTTAGCCATTTCAATTGCTTCGATAATGCCAATACATTCACCAGTAAAAACTGTAGAATAAGGAGGTAGTTGAATTAGTCTTGAGATCTGGATAGAGGGACAGTATACTGAAACACCAACATGCTCATTATCACTAATTTTGGAAGCATCGGTAAAGATAAGAGTCCAATCATTCCATTTATTGTTGATTATACTTCGAAAGGCTGATTCACATTGAGAACTATTTTTGAAAATACCCAATGACTGGATTGTAAAAGGAGTAAATGTTATGACATCAAAAGGGGTGGAGAAAATTGGAAGTATATGGAATTGTTGAATGGGTACATTGTGATTGTTGAATTTCCGGAAACTTTGAACCAAATGTGGAACGTTTTTATTTTTCCAATAAGGAGATGTTCTAATAATATTGGAAAGGAGATTAAGTTTATCAATTAGAGGATGAGTGGAAGTCATGGCTGATTTAAAATAATATCTATCTGATAAGAATTGTCTGCGGATAATGAGAGGAGCATCCACACATTCAACTTGAAGAGCATTAGTGGGAGTGGACTTCATAGCTCCAGATATTAGCCTAAGGGATTGATATTGAAGCAAATCAATTTTTTGTTGAAGATACTTGCTAGAAATATTAAATAGGAAAGATCCATAATCTAGGTGGCTTCTTACAATTGCATTGTATAAAAGTTTGACAGAGAGAGGATGAGCACCCCACCATAATCCTGTTACCGCTCGAAGAATGTTTATGTTTTTTTGACAGGTAGAAGATAATTTTTCAACATGAGGTTTCCATGTTAATTTTGAGTCTAGCACAATGCCTAGGTATTTATAAGTTAAAGAGGATGGAATGAGGACATGATTATATTTTATAAAAATAGAAGGGGGGTGTCGTTTTCTGGTAAACAAAACAACAGAACTCTTTGAAGGAGAAATCTCTAAACCATGATTTGAAAGCCATTTTTCGAGATTTATCATCGCATTATTTAGGAGGATAGTACCGGGAGAAATTAATGAATTAATAACATAAATAAGAAGGTCATCTGCATATTGAAGGATATGAGTATCAAGAGGTAAAATATTAGAGAGATCAGCAACATAAATATTGTATAGAAGAGGACTAAGAACAGATCCTTGAGGAATTCCTCTCCAAGTTAGTCTGGAATAAGTCATTCCATCAACGTGAACAGAAATAGTTCGTTCAGACATTATGTTAAAAATAAAATGAGTTAATTTTGAAGGGAATTTCATCTGAAGCATTTTTTGTTTCAAAATAGATAAAATGACATTATCGTAAGCAGAAGTGATATCTAAGAAAACAGCTATAACAGAAGATTACCGAGAAAAGGCGAGCTGAACGTCTGTTGTAAATATACTGAGGTTATCCATAGAACTTTTGGACTTTCGAAAACCGAATTGGGAAACAGTATAGAAGATATACATTGATTTTTTTATAACATGCTATTAGCGCCATCTATTTAACGGATACCAAAGTTTAAACAAATCCAGTAATAATAATAACAATAAGTCAGAAAATTTCTACAGGTATCACTTTAAACAACTACACACAACCACACAGACACACAAACACATAGCCTCACAACTTGAGTACTCTCCGTTGTGAAGGAAATTACTGGATCATAACCGAGATCAACATGTTTGCAATAATAATAATATTGATTCCATGAGGACCTGTCCTGAAGTGCCAGCGATAGACGTCGCAGCACCATTCCAGATGGAGTGCTGTCGCGGTCCTGGAGCGTAGCGGTTCCTGTATCGGAAAGAGCTCCGGTGTCGTAAGGTCGCGCTCGTCTTGGAACCGCAGCCTGCAGTCACTCTTGAGCCCTACCGCCCTGAGGACATCTGACCAGCCGTTGCGGTTCCTGGTATGACCACTCAACCAGTATCTGCTGCTTTCCGGGACAGGGGGAGTATTTCTCTGGTATCCTGCCCCCATCAACCAACGATGATGTCCGTCCTGGATTTGGATGTGCCCATGCATGGCCAGGAAGAGACAAGACAATATTTGTCCATAATGAACAATAATAATTTTCTGTGATATTTTCAACTGTGGCTGATAGCCGTGCTCTAATTTCGGTACTTTGTTATTATCGTGGGTGATTTCAGTACCCAAGTATTAGACGCTTTCTACATGTTGTGACCCTATGTCTAATGGTGGATGTGTGCGGTTTGACTGACTTGCTTGCCAGCAAGTATTTGGTTTTGAATGCATTCATCTTGCATTTGCAGCGTCCCATGTCATTTGCAGCAGTCTCTAGTTTTAGGCGATCTCGTTTCAATTGAGGAAGAGTTTTTGACACAAGATCCAGATCGTCTGCATAGGCTAGTGTCTGGGCAAATTTTATAAAGATACTTCCTGTTGTTTCTACTCTTGAATCACTAATAGATTTTTCTAGGGCAATGTTGAACAACAGGCATATACATCGCCCTGTCTCAGACCGTTGTACGTCAGGAATGGTTCTGATTTGTTATTTTGCACTTTTACTAAGTACTGTGTTTTTGTTATTGTCATCTTGGTGAGTCTTATTAGTTTTATGAGGATACCTATTTCAGTCATTGCCTCGTACAGTGTTATCATATGCTGCCTTGAAGTGGATGAACATGTGATGTGTTTCAATATTATATTCAAGCACCTTCCCCAGTATGATCCTCAGTGAATATATTTGATCAATGGTAGATCTGTCCGATCTGAAGATATTTCTGATCAGATGTTCATGACCAAAATCTTGATGGGACTACCGCCTAAATTTAATTATTTTATAAGTGCGTGGGAATCTGTTCCTTCAGATAAACAAAGTGTCAACGAACTTATTAGTAGATTATACATAGAAGAAGGAAGAATGAAAAGTCAAAATATGAAAACGGAGTCTGCATATACAAGCAAAAAATTTCAAGACAATAATAAAATGAAACTATTTGTAAATAATAAAAACTGTAATATTTGTCGAAAGACTGGACACCTGGCTAAAGACTGCTATTTTAAAAAGAATTTTGATTTGAAGCTATGTTTTCATTGTAACAAACCAAATCATAAAGCCAAAGATTGCTATCAAAAAGAAAACGTGCAACAAAGGAAACCAAAATATCATTGCTCAGCATATACAAGTATTGGATTGATTGGTGAAGAAGAATTGTTAGATCAAGACTGGTATGCTGATTCAGGGGCAAGTGAGCACATGACTCATAACAAGAAATTTATCTATAATTATAAAGAATTGATGAATCCCATTAAAATAAAAATTGCAAATGGAAGCGTCATAGAAGCTTTGGGTCGAGGTGATATACAATACAAGTAAAAACCTACGATGGAAGAAGATGGACAGATGGCGAGTTAAAATCTGTTTTGTTTGTCCCAGACTTGAAATGTAATCTATTCTCGATCAGTGCAGTGACTGAGAAGGGTTATATCTTAGAAATGGAGAGAAATAGTTGTAAAATTATTAAAAACAATGAAGTTAAGATTCTCGGAAAAAGAGAGGGTAAAATGTACAAGTTAATACTCCAAATTGAAGAGAGTGCTTTTCTGGGAACTTATAGTGAAAAAACAGAAAATTTACTTACATGGCATGAAAAATTAGCCCATCAAAACATTTATCAAGTTAGAATGATTTTAAAGGCACATGATATAAAGTTTCAAGATGTAAAAAACTTCTTTTGTGAAGCCTGTATTTTTGGTAAGCAACATATATTACCATTTGAAAGAAGCACAAGAATTGCTAAATTACCTGGAGAAATAATTCATGCAGACGTTTACGGACCAATGGAAGAAACTTCGATTGGAAATTCTAGATATTTTCTACTGTTGAAAGATGATTATAGTCACTATAGAAGTGTTTACTTTTTGAAGAACAAATCAGAAGCTACGAACAAAATCAAAGCATTCTTGGAGTTGGCTGCAAGTGTCACAGGAAATAGAGTACAAATCCTTAGAACCGACCAAGGTTTAGAAGAAGTAAATAAAGAAGTGACGCTCCTTCGCTTCACGCTGTCCGGAGACTCAGATGGCAAGGCCGCTGACCAGCTCCGAACAGCACTCAGCGTAGACGTGTGCAGTTTAGGTGGAGCGCTAGGGACGACGTGAAGCGTCGTCTCAACGTGTCACTCCCCTCGGATAAACTGTTAATACTTCTTCTTCTTCTTCTTCGTGTCAGCAGCATTCAAACAGTTATTGACTGTTGCTGCTGCTGTATTGGAAAGATTTGCCAGGATATTTCTGTTACCAGGGGGCACCGCGGTGAGGTTCTTTCCTTGCCCCCCGTTAATACTACTGGACCAAGGTAAGAGAACATTAAAGGCCACTCACCGTGAGGACGTGGTCTCCCAGCTTGGACCCCTGTCGATGATGGTGGATCGACAGCCCACCAGGCGTAGTCTGCGTTGACCTACGGGTCGGTGGACGTCCTCGGCCACTGGGAAGGTCCGTGTTCAGCCCAACGTATGCAAAGAAGATTTAAAACTTATAGTTGGCTTAGAGCCGATGGAAACACCTAGGTGGCACAACCTGACCGAGGGAATCCGTCGGACGAAACCCTGGCAGGCGACTCGACGAAACGCGCAAAGGCCTCTACGGTTCAGCCAAGGCAACAGTCTCAGGAAAAACCCAGCCAGCTGCACCAGGCTTGGCTCAAGTTAGAGTTTCTTACTTTTGTTGGGTAGAAAAAATACAATAAAAATTATTGCCGGCTCTGGGGCACCGGACTTGAGACGGGAAGTTATTTATTAATTTCGACTGCTGGCGGCTCGGCCAGACTTTAAAAAAAAATTTCCTTTTTGAAAAAAAAATAAAATTGATTCTAAAAGAATCGTTCCTCTTTTTTTTTTAAATTAAAATTCCCACACGCGGCAAAACTCAGCGCGCCGTTTTTTTCGTTTTCGTATCTCAGCTGACAAGACAAAATGTTGCCATTTCATAAAAAAAATTATCCCAAGTAATAAAATCATTATCATTATTTCCCCAAAAATGAATGGTGCTTCCCGCGGTATTTTGGGTAGGTACCCGAAAATACTCGCACGTCATATAGGGGCGTCGGATTTCTCTCGCTCACGTCACTCGTGACGACTGACCGGCCGGTATCAATCGCCACCTCCAATTCGAGAGAAACCCATCGTCCCGATACGTGCTCAATCCTCCCAAAAGCGGCTAGGCAAACGCGAAACCCTGCGCGGGCGGTCATGTCCGGAGGTCGAGGCCGAGTGCCGAGAAGCCTACGCAGGAATGTGGCTCGGCTCCGCCAGTGGGTCATCCGAATCCACTAGGACGTCCGGAGTGAAATGGTGGCCCTCCAATAATGGGCGTTATCTATTTAACGCCCAGACGGCCGCTAGAGCCTCCTGCTCGTTTGAGTGGTAGTTCTGCTCAGCGGGATTGAATCGCGAGCTTGCGTAGGAGATAACGTCTCGTGTTCCATCCTCCCTTGGATGAAACAGTACGGCCGCGACTCCCAGCTTACTGGCGTCCGTCTGCAGGCAAAATTTTCGGCCAAAGTCTGGACGGGTCAGCTGGAGTGGCTGACTCATGGCCTGCTTCATAGCCTTCATCGCTGCTGATGCTTGCTTTGTCCATTTGAAGGGCTTCTTCAGCCGAAGTAAGTCCGTCAAAGGCGCAGCCAGTTCCGCAAAGCGTGGCACGTATTCCCGGAGCCAGATACAAGTTCCCAGGAAACTTCGTACTCCCCTTGCGGCTTGTAGGTTCGGGTGCTTCTTGAATAGCGCGTTCGTGTACTTCTTGGGGACGAGTACCAGTGGCAGTAACCACGTGTCCCAAATACTGGAGGGAACTCGCTCCAACAATGCACTTCTCGGGGGCGCAGCGCAGGACATACAGCGCCAGACGCTCCTGCACCAACTGCAGGTGACGGCAGTGCTCCTCCCACGTCCCCGAGAAAACGATAATGTGATCCAAGTAGACCATGCAGAATTCGCGAACGAATCCTGCTAGCACTTGCATCATCGTCCTCTGGAAACTGGAGGGCGCACCAGCCAAGCCAAAAGGCATCACCCGAAACTGGTAGCAGGCACCGTCCGGCGTCGTAAAAGCCGTCAGCGGTCGAGACTCAGGAGCTATATAGAATGGGAGGAAAACTTCATGAAGATCCTCCAAGACCTTCTGAATCTTGTCCCGATGAAGAGTGGGGATATCGTTGCAAGATGGCAATGATACGGAATTCGGAGTCGGACACGGTTGCTCGGGGATCAGGTGGACGCTCGTCCGCTCCCTCTTTCCGAAGTTTACGCATTTTCTACAAAAGTCCACACAGGCCTCTTCCTCGGTGAGCCATGGCTGACCGAGATTGACCTCCTCGCGCAAGCCGCGTGCGGGAGCCGCTCTCGGTGGGAGATCGCGCGGCAACAAACATTTCGGAAGCAAAAGGCGGCGAGATCCCCTTACTGGCGACGGACCCGTAAGCGACCCAAAAATATCCTCCCCCCCCCGGTCCAAAAAAAATCCACGCGCCCTGAATCGATTCTCTCAGAACGCGGTAGTTCGAACCGCAAAACAGTTAATTACATCAAATCATTCAATTAAATATACTCAATAAAATCGGCGTTGATAAAAACACAATAAATAATCATCAATAAACACTGGAGTGTTGAAAATTTAAATAAAAGTTGTTAATTCAATTAATAAACAAATGGCAATAAATAAAATCAATTCTTAAAATAATTATAAATAACAATCAACAATTAAATCAATAAATAAAAATAAATCCTTAAAATAATTAAGAACAAGCAATTATAATATGCACACCCTCTCTCTCACACACACATACACACCCACACACTCACACTCTTTCTAGATATCTCTTTCACACACACATGTATTACTCTTATCTCATACGCGCACCCCACTAATTCACACTTTTTTGATGTATTATTTTGATATTAGGTATAGTACGTAAGAGGTACATGTTATTTCTGTATTTTTATTTATTTAATTTATAATAATTGTATGCATGTACTGTGTGCTGTCCTTTGTAAAATAAAATAAAATAAAATAAAATAAAATAAAATAAATAATTTAAAACACAATTATCGATTATTTAAAATAACTATAAATATATAACAAATAATCCAAACACGAATATCAATAATAAAAAAAATAATTATAAATAAGTAATAATTAATCCAAACTCGAATATCAATAATAAAAAAATAATTATAAATAAGTAATAATTTATCCAAACTCGAATATCAATAATAAAAAAATAATTATGAATAAGTAATAAATTATGAATAAGGAATATCAATATAAAAATAATGGAATTTGCACCAATTATCACATATTTTTCTTTAGTTAAATTAATTAACGATCTTGTTCAGAACGATAAAAATATTTTTTCGATATATATGATTTTTGATAGCCATATATATTATTCCTTGAAAAAATATTTTGAAGACGATATTTTCTCTATGGCTTGTAGCTGTCACTGTCAAAATCTAACTATATAAACCCTGCTGCTATTCTTCACCTTGTAAACAATAACAAATATCACGTGATTTTGACAGATGTCAGTTTAAGTGGCTATTTTACACCCTATGTTTGTAAACAATAACAAACATCACGTGATTTTGACAGATGTCAGTTTAAGTGGCTATTTTACACCCTATGTTTGTAAACAATAACAAAATATCATGTGTTTTTGAAATATGACAGAGACAGATGATTAAGACAGAGACAGATACTGTCAGATGACAGTCCATGTGGTTAAATCTAACCATTTTTTGTAAACAATTGATAAACCGTCCTTCATTTCCTCTTAAGTATACAAACGAAGTATATTTTTATAAATACATATAATTTTATAATAATATAGTGAAGTTTTTTAAGTATTTACATTTAAATTTCACTTAAGTTATGTAAAAGGTTGAAAGTTATCAATATCTTCGAGGTTATATTCTGGATTTTACAAGCTACTCAATGTATCAGAAGAATCGATTATCAAAATAAAATACCTAAAATTATTAAGATTTACAGTGTTTGAACTTTCGAAATTAAGTCATTTGAGTGTATGAGAGCAATGCCTGTGGGAAATCATACTCTCAAAGGAGAGTACATTCGGATGAAAAAAAAACACATAAATGCAATGTTTGTGGGAAAAATTTCTCTGGAACCGGATCTTTGAAAAAAAAAATCATTTGGATGAAAAACACACGAATGTATTGTTTGTGAGAAGATATTCTATCACACATGGAATTTAACACTACATTGAGTAACTCATTTAGGCGAAAAACCACATGAATGCACTGTCTGTGGGAAAACATTATCTCAAAAAGAATTTTTAAGATAGCATAGATTTGTGTGAAAAACCATATGAGTGCAATGTCTGTGGAAGACATTCTCTCTAAAAGGAAATTTAAATGAACATAATAAAACTAATTAATTTAGTGGGAAAAACATTATTTCAATATCTGTGGGAAGACATTCTCTCGAATTGGAAATTTGAATGTACATTCCAGTGGTCGCGAGTTCGAATCCTGCTTTGACCGATTTCGTTCACCTATAGCACAAGCAGCATTTATGCTTAGTTTAGGGAATGTAGGAAGATGTATATGTACTTGTTTAACAAGAACAAATTCATTAAAAAAATTGGTTAAAAAGCCACATGAATGCAATGTCTGTGGAAAGTTATTCTCTCAAAAACGAGATTTTTACAAGCATATACCGGCTCATTCGGGTGAAAAACCACATAAATGTAGTAGGTATCTGTAGAAAGAATTTATCTCATAAGAAAAGTTTGAAAGGACATACACTAACTCATTGGGTGAAAAACCATATAAATGCAACGTCTGTGGGAAGAGAAACTGTCGAATAGGTAATGCGAATGAACAAAAAAAAATATTAGGGTGAAAAGCCATATGAATACAATGTCTGTGGGAAGAAATTCTTTTGAGAGGAACATTTAAAAGTACATTATCTAGCTCGAGCGGAACATTTGAAAGCATATTAACAAACTCATTCGGGAGAAAAACCATAATTGCAATGTCTGTGGGAAGACATTCTCACGAAAAGTAGCTTTAATTAAACATATACTTCCTCATTCAGTTGAAAAAATTCAAATAATGCAAGTCAAAATTGGATTGTGTGGTGTTCGATTATCTGTCTACCCCAATAGATATTCAGTGGAAAAAAAAACTCTTAAAAGCTTCTTCGATACATTGAATTGTCTTTAATAATTTGTCTTGCTTAATTTTTCACAAATAGTATTCCGTATAATCCTGTTTCCATTTTATGTATCGGGATTTTATAGATATGTTTTTAATAAAACTAAATACTATTTACCTATATAATGTCTTGTTTTTTACTTTACCAAATAACTACCCTATTACATAATTATGAGTGCATAGAAAAAAAAACATTAAACTATTACAAAGTCATGATTTATTTAGAAATAAATAAAAAATACATGTTAAGTTGTGGTGTGTATAATTTATATTTTTTTATAAAATAGTATACTTAATTTTAAATATTCGTATTGTAAAAACTTCCTTAAGTTCCTTGCAGAATTGGTAATTTTATTAACATTATTTATAAAATTCTGTTAACTAACCAGCTAATTTCTCTTTTGAGTCAAATGAAACGAAAGGTTTATAAAAGACAAATATACTCCTTCCATTGTCTGAGAAAACAAACTTAATTGGGTGAAAAATCATAAGAGTGCAATGTCTATGGGAAGGCGAGATGAGAGGTTTATACAAACATATTCTATTAACTCATTCGGGTGAAAAATCACATAAATGCAATGTTTGTATAAAAACTTTCTGTGGAACAGGATCTTTGAAAAAACAAACTCATTTTGATAAAAAAAAAAAACAAATTGAACACACCAAGACGAAAACCAAATGAATGCAATATTTGCGGAAAGACATTCTAGAAAGAAATTTAATTAAACACAAACTAACCATTTATGTGAAAAACCATTTGAATGCAATATCTGTGGAAAGATATTCTCTCAAATTGTAAAGTACACAAAAAAACTCATTCGGGTAAAAAACCACACGAATGTAAAGTTTGTGGGAAGTCATGGAATTAATACTACATCAAGTCATTCAGACGAAAACCAACATGAATGCAGTATCGGTGGAGAAACTCTCTCGACCACGATCTTTGAAGACATTTGCTCAAAGACAATCTTTAAACGCTCATAAACAGACTCATTCAGGCGAAAAACAATGAGTGCAATGTCTGTGGGAAGAAATAAAATAATCACAAAAAATATATTAACAATAGCATTTTAAAAATAAAATATGATCAGATATTCAGGTCGAGAGCCGTACGATACATTCTTGCAATATAATATGCTGTATCATTTGGAAGAGACGGCCGCAATCGCATTGTGCGGATGAAACAGTGCCACTTTTCCATGAGGTAGTTACAACGTCCATGTCCAGCGCGGATCCTATTTAGAGAGGTCCACAGCCTTCTTGGCAGATCCAAACCTAGAGGTACCACCGTTGAAGTACCCATGTACCTATTGACATATAGGTTGATGTTCTTCCAGTCATTGTGCCACGTCCAAGTTTTGTAACTAGGTTCCTGGGAGAAATTCGGTGCGGACTCTTAGATGGCGCGGATCCTATTTAGAGAGGTCCACAGCCTTCTTGGCAGATCCAAACCTAGAGGTACCACCGTTGAAGTACCCATGTACCTATTGACATATAGGTTGATGTTCTTCCAGTCATTGTGCCACGTCCAAGTTTTGTAACTAGGTTCCTGGGAGAAATTCGGTGCGGACTCTTAGATGGGACATCATTGCTAGCTGAGGTATGTTTGCAAGAACAGGAAGCCACTTCAATGGAGTAAAACGTGTGGTGCTACTTAAATTAAAGTATTGAAACTTGAAGACATTTGATGAAATTGCAGCGCAAAATAATTCGTAACCTGAAATTATACAGACACAAATCGATAACAATATGGATTTTATTAGTTATATGACTTCCAGAAACAAAAGAAGATAGTTACAAATCAATTTTTCAAATTAAAATTAAGTTTTAAAATCTCAGCAAGAAAATATCAAAAAGGCTGAGAACTTACATGTTTGACGTTTGTATGAGTTTTCGTCATTTCATGTATATTTTATAGCTCTTGTGTGAATACGGTAACTAGCCAAGATAAAGATTTACAAGGTTTTACAATTATCTATAGGAAAAATTCACTATGGCCAAATCCATAGAAAAATCAGTTTATTATTATTATTTTTATTTTAAAAAATAATAACAATAATAATGGTGTAGAATAGCCACAGCCCTATATAAATCAGTTTTGATTCACAACACAATGTTATTCAATTTGATCTTTTTTTATACAATAAACTGCAATACAATGTTTGTCGGGTGCCCGAATCAGCTGTTGCCGGTGACAGACAACTTCTGAATCATCAAACTACGGCCAATTACACAATATATATCTCGAACTAACTTCAACACTGATGTGACGGCCAAATTCACTCATGACAGCTATTGCCAGCTACAATAGACCAATATCGAACCAAAATCGACAATCACGGAGTATCACAACTGATGGGCGATTCCAACGATCATTCATATATGTGGGAAACCAAAAAAAAAAAAATATTAATAATTAATACTGAAATTAAAAATTTAAAAAGTTGTGAAAAAAGTTTTGTTTTTAAATGGGAAGTAGAAAATGAAATCACAATTTGATGTTATTCTGTCTGATAAATTTTGTAAGAACATTAAGTACTTGAAATTTATTAAGGCTGAGTAAGGAGGTGATATTATGAGGAGGAAATATTTTAAATTTAATCAGATGTGTTAAAGATATTGGGAACTTAGATGTAGGGCAATTGAAAAATATGTGATCCAAGCTGCCTTCTTCTTGGCCACATTGACAAAGAGATGAGTTCTTAATACCCAACCTTGCTAGGTGAGAAGGGGAACAGCAGTGTCCGAATCTCAATCGGCATATGACGGAAGATTCATGTCTGCTACAACGAAATTTGGAAAACCATGGTTTGATGGGGATAAATTTTTGAATCGATGCATATCTTGAACCTTTTGAAATTGAAGATAAATTATAGTGTGTATTCCATTCATTCAACATATAAGAATGAACAAGAGGAAGGATGTCATGAATCAAATTAAATTTGTATCTGTGAGGATCACCCGATGAAATAGCAAATCTAGCTAAATTATCAGCTCTCTCATTACCAATAATGCCACGGTGACCTGGAATCCAGGCAATAGCTATTTCGAGATCTTTTTTTTCATATCAAAAATAATATTTTTAATATGCAATGACAGCCAATTGGCAGGGGAATCAAAAGGATTTTGTGAAATTGATTGTATAGAGCTTAGGGAATCTTAAATTTAAATTGTTTAGCCATTTCAATTGCTTCGATAATGCCAATACATTCACCAGTAAAAACTGTAGAATAAGGAGGTAGTTGAATTAGTCTTGAGATCTGGATAGAGGGACAGTATACTGAAACACCAACATGCTCATTATCACTAATTTTGGAAGCATCGGTAAAGATAAGAGTCCAATCATTCCATTTATTGTTGATTATACTTCGAAAGGCTGATTCACATTGAGAACTATTTTTGAAAATACCCAATGACTGGATTGTAAAAGGAGTAAATGTTATGACATCAAAAGGGGTGGAGAAAATTGGAAGTATATGGAATTGTTGAATGGGTACATTGTGATTGTTGAATTTCCGGAAACTTTGAACCAAATGTGGAACGTTTTTATTTTTCCAATAAGGAGATGTTCTAATAATATTGGAAAGGAGATTAAGTTTATCAATTAGAGGATGAGTGGAAGTCATGGCTGATTTAAAATAATATCTATCTGATAAGAATTGTCTGCGGATAATGAGAGGAGCATCCACACATTCAACTTGAAGAGCATTAGTGGGAGTGGACTTCATAGCTCCAGATATTAGCCTAAGGGATTGATATTGAAGCAAATCAATTTTTTGTTGAAGATACTTGCTAGAAATATTAAATAGGAAAGATCCATAATCTAGGTGGCTTCTTACAATTGCATTGTATAAAAGTTTGACAGAGAGAGGATGAGCACCCCACCATAATCCTGTTACCGCTCGAAGAATGTTTATGTTTTTTTGACAGGTAGAAGATAATTTTTCAACATGAGGTTTCCATGTTAATTTTGAGTCTAGCACAATGCCTAGGTATTTATAAGTTAAAGAGGATGGAATGAGGACATGATTATATTTTATAAAAATAGAAGGGGGGTGTCGTTTTCTGGTAAACAAAACAACAGAACTCTTTGAAGGAGAAATCTCTAAACCATGATTTGAAAGCCATTTTTCGAGATTTATCATCGCATTATTTAGGAGGATAGTACCGGGAGAAATTAATGAATTAATAACATAAATAAGAAGGTCATCTGCATATTGAAGGATATGAGTATCAAGAGGTAAAATATTAGAGAGATCAGCAACATAAATATTGTATAGAAGAGGACTAAGAACAGATCCTTGAGGAATTCCTCTCCAAGTTAGTCTGGAATAAGTCATTCCATCAACGTGAACAGAAATAGTTCGTTCAGACATTATGTTAAAAATAAAATGAGTTAATTTTGAAGGGAATTTCATCTGAAGCATTTTTTGTTTCAAAATAGATAAAATGACATTATCGTAAGCAGAAGTGATATCTAAGAAAACAGCTATAACAGAAGATTACCGAGAAAAGGCGAGCTGAACGTCTGTTGTAAATATACTGAGGTTATCCATAGAACTTTTGGACTTTCGAAAACCGAATTGGGAAACAGTATAGAAGATATACATTGATTTTTTTATAACATGCTATTAGCGCCATCTATTTAACGGATACCAAAGTTTAAACAAATCCAGTAATAATAATAACAATAAGTCAGAAAATTTCTACAGGTATCACTTTAAACAACTACACACAACCACACAGACACACAAACACATAGCCTCACAACTTGAGTACTCTCCGTTGTGAAGGAAATTACTGGATCATAACCGAGATCAACATGTTTGCAATAATAATAATATTGATTCCATGAGGACCTGTCCTGAAGTGCCAGCGATAGACGTCGCAGCACCATTCCAGATGGAGTGCTGTCGCGGTCCTGGAGCGTAGCGGTTCCTGTATCGGAAAGAGCTCCGGTGTCGTAAGGTCGCGCTCGTCTTGGAACCGCAGCCTGCAGTCACTCTTGAGCCCTACCGCCCTGAGGACATCTGACCAGCCGTTGCGGTTCCTGGTATGACCACTCAACCAGTATCTGCTGCTTTCCGGGACAGGGGGAGTATTTCTCTGGTATCCTGCCCCCATCAACCAACGATGATGTCCGTCCTGGATTTGGATGTGCCCATGCATGGCCAGGAAGAGACAAGACAATATTTGTCCATAATGAACAATAATAATTTTCTGTGATATTTTCAACTGTGGCTGATAGCCGTGCTCTAATTTCGGTACTTTGTTATTATCGTGGGTGATTTCAGTACCCAAGTATTAGACGCTTTCTACATGTTGTGACCCTATGTCTAATGGTGGATGTGTGCGGTTTGACTGACTTGCTTGCCAGCAAGTATTTGGTTTTGAATGCATTCATCTTGCATTTGCAGCGTCCCATGTCATTTGCAGCAGTCTCTAGTTTTAGGCGATCTCGTTTCAATTGAGGAAGAGTTTTTGACACAAGATCCAGATCGTCTGCATAGGCTAGTGTCTGGGCAAATTTTATAAAGATACTTCCTGTTGTTTCTACTCTTGAATCACTAATAGATTTTTCTAGGGCAATGTTGAACAACAGGCATATACATCGCCCTGTCTCAGACCGTTGTACGTCAGGAATGGTTCTGATTTGTTATTTTGCACTTTTACTAAGTACTGTGTTTTTGTTATTGTCATCTTGGTGAGTCTTATTAGTTTTATGAGGATACCTATTTCAGTCATTGCCTCGTACAGTGTTATCATATGCTGCCTTGAAGTGGATGAACATGTGATGTGTTTCAATATTATATTCAAGCACCTTCCCCAGTATGATCCTCAGTGAATATATTTGATCAATGGTAGATCTGTCCGATCTGAAGATATTTCTGATCAGATGTTCATGACCAAAATCTTGATGGGACTACCGCCTAAATTTAATTATTTTATAAGTGCGTGGGAATCTGTTCCTTCAGATAAACAAAGTGTCAACGAACTTATTAGTAGATTATACATAGAAGAAGGAAGAATGAAAAGTCAAAATATGAAAACGGAGTCTGCATATACAAGCAAAAAATTTCAAGACAATAATAAAATGAAACTATTTGTAAATAATAAAAACTGTAATATTTGTCGAAAGACTGGACACCTGGCTAAAGACTGCTATTTTAAAAAGAATTTTGATTTGAAGCTATGTTTTCATTGTAACAAACCAAATCATAAAGCCAAAGATTGCTATCAAAAAGAAAACGTGCAACAAAGGAAACCAAAATATCATTGCTCAGCATATACAAGTATTGGATTGATTGGTGAAGAAGAATTGTTAGATCAAGACTGGTATGCTGATTCAGGGGCAAGTGAGCACATGACTCATAACAAGAAATTTATCTATAATTATAAAGAATTGATGAATCCCATTAAAATAAAAATTGCAAATGGAAGCGTCATAGAAGCTTTGGGTCGAGGTGATATACAATACAAGTAAAAACCTACGATGGAAGAAGATGGACAGATGGCGAGTTAAAATCTGTTTTGTTTGTCCCAGACTTGAAATGTAATCTATTCTCGATCAGTGCAGTGACTGAGAAGGGTTATATCTTAGAAATGGAGAGAAATAGTTGTAAAATTATTAAAAACAATGAAGTTAAGATTCTCGGAAAAAGAGAGGGTAAAATGTACAAGTTAATACTCCAAATTGAAGAGAGTGCTTTTCTGGGAACTTATAGTGAAAAAACAGAAAATTTACTTACATGGCATGAAAAATTAGCCCATCAAAACATTTATCAAGTTAGAATGATTTTAAAGGCACATGATATAAAGTTTCAAGATGTAAAAAACTTCTTTTGTGAAGCCTGTATTTTTGGTAAGCAACATATATTACCATTTGAAAGAAGCACAAGAATTGCTAAATTACCTGGAGAAATAATTCATGCAGACGTTTACGGACCAATGGAAGAAACTTCGATTGGAAATTCTAGATATTTTCTACTGTTGAAAGATGATTATAGTCACTATAGAAGTGTTTACTTTTTGAAGAACAAATCAGAAGCTACGAACAAAATCAAAGCATTCTTGGAGTTGGCTGCAAGTGTCACAGGAAATAGAGTACAAATCCTTAGAACCGACCAAGGTTTAGAAGAAGTAAATAAAGAAGTGACGCTCCTTCGCTTCACGCTGTCCGGAGACTCAGATGGCAAGGCCGCTGACCAGCTCCGAACAGCACTCAGCGTAGACGTGTGCAGTTTAGGTGGAGCGCTAGGGACGACGTGAAGCGTCGTCTCAACGTGTCACTCCCCTCGGATAAACTGTTAATACTTCTTCTTCTTCTTCTTCGTGTCAGCAGCATTCAAACAGTTATTGACTGTTGCTGCTGCTGTATTGGAAAGATTTGCCAGGATATTTCTGTTACCAGGGGGCACCGCGGTGAGGTTCTTTCCTTGCCCCCCGTTAATACTACTGGACCAAGGTAAGAGAACATTAAAGGCCACTCACCGTGAGGACGTGGTCTCCCAGCTTGGACCCCTGTCGATGATGGTGGATCGACAGCCCACCAGGCGTAGTCTGCGTTGACCTACGGGTCGGTGGACGTCCTCGGCCACTGGGAAGGTCCGTGTTCAGCCCAACGTATGCAAAGAAGATTTAAAACTTATAGTTGGCTTAGAGCCGATGGAAACACCTAGGTGGCACAACCTGACCGAGGGAATCCGTCGGACGAAACCCTGGCAGGCGACTCGACGAAACGCGCAAAGGCCTCTACGGTTCAGCCAAGGCAACAGTCTCAGGAAAAACCCAGCCAGCTGCACCAGGCTTGGCTCAAGTTAGAGTTTCTTACTTTTGTTGGGTAGAAAAAATACAATAAAAATTATTGCCGGCTCTGGGGCACCGGACTTGAGACGGGAAGTTATTTATTAATTTCGACTGCTGGCGGCTCGGCCAGACTTTAAAAAAAAATTTCCTTTTTGAAAAAAAAATAAAATTGATTCTAAAAGAATCGTTCCTCTTTTTTTTTTAAATTAAAATTCCCACACGCGGCAAAACTCAGCGCGCCGTTTTTTTCGTTTTCGTATCTCAGCTGACAAGACAAAATGTTGCCATTTCATAAAAAAAATTATCCCAAGTAATAAAATCATTATCATTATTTCCCCAAAAATGAATGGTGCTTCCCGCGGTATTTTGGGTAGGTACCCGAAAATACTCGCACGTCATATAGGGGCGTCGGATTTCTCTCGCTCACGTCACTCGTGACGACTGACCGGCCGGTATCAATCGCCACCTCCAATTCGAGAGAAACCCATCGTCCCGATACGTGCTCAATCCTCCCAAAAGCGGCTAGGCAAACGCGAAACCCTGCGCGGGCGGTCATGTCCGGAGGTCGAGGCCGAGTGCCGAGAAGCCTACGCAGGAATGTGGCTCGGCTCCGCCAGTGGGTCATCCGAATCCACTAGGACGTCCGGAGTGAAATGGTGGCCCTCCAATAATGGGCGTTATCTATTTAACGCCCAGACGGCCGCTAGAGCCTCCTGCTCGTTTGAGTGGTAGTTCTGCTCAGCGGGATTGAATCGCGAGCTTGCGTAGGAGATAACGTCTCGTGTTCCATCCTCCCTTGGATGAAACAGTACGGCCGCGACTCCCAGCTTACTGGCGTCCGTCTGCAGGCAAAATTTTCGGCCAAAGTCTGGACGGGTCAGCTGGAGTGGCTGACTCATGGCCTGCTTCATAGCCTTCATCGCTGCTGATGCTTGCTTTGTCCATTTGAAGGGCTTCTTCAGCCGAAGTAAGTCCGTCAAAGGCGCAGCCAGTTCCGCAAAGCGTGGCACGTATTCCCGGAGCCAGATACAAGTTCCCAGGAAACTTCGTACTCCCCTTGCGGCTTGTAGGTTCGGGTGCTTCTTGAATAGCGCGTTCGTGTACTTCTTGGGGACGAGTACCAGTGGCAGTAACCACGTGTCCCAAATACTGGAGGGAACTCGCTCCAACAATGCACTTCTCGGGGGCGCAGCGCAGGACATACAGCGCCAGACGCTCCTGCACCAACTGCAGGTGACGGCAGTGCTCCTCCCACGTCCCCGAGAAAACGATAATGTGATCCAAGTAGACCATGCAGAATTCGCGAACGAATCCTGCTAGCACTTGCATCATCGTCCTCTGGAAACTGGAGGGCGCACCAGCCAAGCCAAAAGGCATCACCCGAAACTGGTAGCAGGCACCGTCCGGCGTCGTAAAAGCCGTCAGCGGTCGAGACTCAGGAGCTATATAGAATGGGAGGAAAACTTCATGAAGATCCTCCAAGACCTTCTGAATCTTGTCCCGATGAAGAGTGGGGATATCGTTGCAAGATGGCAATGATACGGAATTCGGAGTCGGACACGGTTGCTCGGGGATCAGGTGGACGCTCGTCCGCTCCCTCTTTCCGAAGTTTACGCATTTTCTACAAAAGTCCACACAGGCCTCTTCCTCGGTGAGCCATGGCTGACCGAGATTGACCTCCTCGCGCAAGCCGCGTGCGGGAGCCGCTCTCGGTGGGAGATCGCGCGGCAACAAACATTTCGGAAGCAAAAGGCGGCGAGATCCCCTTACTGGCGACGGACCCGTAAGCGACCCAAAAATATCCTCCCCCCCCCGGTCCAAAAAAAATCCACGCGCCCTGAATCGATTCTCTCAGAACGCGGTAGTTCGAACCGCAAAACAGTTAATTACATCAAATCATTCAATTAAATATACTCAATAAAATCGGCGTTGATAAAAACACAATAAATAATCATCAATAAACACTGGAGTGTTGAAAATTTAAATAAAAGTTGTTAATTCAATTAATAAACAAATGGCAATAAATAAAATCAATTCTTAAAATAATTATAAATAACAATCAACAATTAAATCAATAAATAAAAATAAATCCTTAAAATAATTAAGAACAAGCAATTATAATATGCACACCCTCTCTCTCACACACACATACACACCCACACACTCACACTCTTTCTAGATATCTCTTTCACACACACATGTATTACTCTTATCTCATACGCGCACCCCACTAATTCACACTTTTTTGATGTATTATTTTGATATTAGGTATAGTACGTAAGAGGTACATGTTATTTCTGTATTTTTATTTATTTAATTTATAATAATTGTATGCATGTACTGTGTGCTGTCCTTTGTAAAATAAAATAAAATAAAATAAAATAAAATAAAATAAATAATTTAAAACACAATTATCGATTATTTAAAATAACTATAAATATATAACAAATAATCCAAACACGAATATCAATAATAAAAAAAATAATTATAAATAAGTAATAATTAATCCAAACTCGAATATCAATAATAAAAAAATAATTATAAATAAGTAATAATTTATCCAAACTCGAATATCAATAATAAAAAAATAATTATGAATAAGTAATAAATTATGAATAAGGAATATCAATATAAAAATAATGGAATTTGCACCAATTATCACATATTTTTCTTTAGTTAAATTAATTAACGATCTTGTTCAGAACGATAAAAATATTTTTTCGATATATATGATTTTTGATAGCCATATATATTATTCCTTGAAAAAATATTTTGAAGACGATATTTTCTCTATGGCTTGTAGCTGTCACTGTCAAAATCTAACTATATAAACCCTGCTGCTATTCTTCACCTTGTAAACAATAACAAATATCACGTGATTTTGACAGATGTCAGTTTAAGTGGCTATTTTACACCCTATGTTTGTAAACAATAACAAACATCACGTGATTTTGACAGATGTCAGTTTAAGTGGCTATTTTACACCCTATGTTTGTAAACAATAACAAAATATCATGTGTTTTTGAAATATGACAGAGACAGATGATTAAGACAGAGACAGATACTGTCAGATGACAGTCCATGTGGTTAAATCTAACCATTTTTTGTAAACAATTGATAAACCGTCCTTCATTTCCTCTTAAGTATACAAACGAAGTATATTTTTATAAATACATATAATTTTATAATAATATAGTGAAGTTTTTTAAGTATTTACATTTAAATTTCACTTAAGTTATGTAAAAGGTTGAAAGTTATCAATATCTTCGAGGTTATATTCTGGATTTTACAAGCTACTCAATGTATCAGAAGAATCGATTATCAAAATAAAATACCTAAAATTATTAAGATTTACAGTGTTTGAACTTTCGAAATTAAGTCATTTGAGTGTATGAGAGCAATGCCTGTGGGAAATCATACTCTCAAAGGAGAGTACATTCGGATGAAAAAAAAACACATAAATGCAATGTTTGTGGGAAAAATTTCTCTGGAACCGGATCTTTGAAAAAAAAAATCATTTGGATGAAAAACACACGAATGTATTGTTTGTGAGAAGATATTCTATCACACATGGAATTTAACACTACATTGAGTAACTCATTTAGGCGAAAAACCACATGAATGCACTGTCTGTGGGAAAACATTATCTCAAAAAGAATTTTTAAGATAGCATAGATTTGTGTGAAAAACCATATGAGTGCAATGTCTGTGGAAGACATTCTCTCTAAAAGGAAATTTAAATGAACATAATAAAACTAATTAATTTAGTGGGAAAAACATTATTTCAATATCTGTGGGAAGACATTCTCTCGAATTGGAAATTTGAATGTACATTCCAGTGGTCGCGAGTTCGAATCCTGCTTTGACCGATTTCGTTCACCTATAGCACAAGCAGCATTTATGCTTAGTTTAGGGAATGTAGGAAGATGTATATGTACTTGTTTAACAAGAACAAATTCATTAAAAAAATTGGTTAAAAAGCCACATGAATGCAATGTCTGTGGAAAGTTATTCTCTCAAAAACGAGATTTTTACAAGCATATACCGGCTCATTCGGGTGAAAAACCACATAAATGTAGTAGGTATCTGTAGAAAGAATTTATCTCATAAGAAAAGTTTGAAAGGACATACACTAACTCATTGGGTGAAAAACCATATAAATGCAACGTCTGTGGGAAGAGAAACTGTCGAATAGGTAATGCGAATGAACAAAAAAAAATATTAGGGTGAAAAGCCATATGAATACAATGTCTGTGGGAAGAAATTCTTTTGAGAGGAACATTTAAAAGTACATTATCTAGCTCGAGCGGAACATTTGAAAGCATATTAACAAACTCATTCGGGAGAAAAACCATAATTGCAATGTCTGTGGGAAGACATTCTCACGAAAAGTAGCTTTAATTAAACATATACTTCCTCATTCAGTTGAAAAAATTCAAATAATGCAAGTCAAAATTGGATTGTGTGGTGTTCGATTATCTGTCTACCCCAATAGATATTCAGTGGAAAAAAAAACTCTTAAAAGCTTCTTCGATACATTGAATTGTCTTTAATAATTTGTCTTGCTTAATTTTTCACAAATAGTATTCCGTATAATCCTGTTTCCATTTTATGTATCGGGATTTTATAGATATGTTTTTAATAAAACTAAATACTATTTACCTATATAATGTCTTGTTTTTTACTTTACCAAATAACTACCCTATTACATAATTATGAGTGCATAGAAAAAAAAACATTAAACTATTACAAAGTCATGATTTATTTAGAAATAAATAAAAAATACATGTTAAGTTGTGGTGTGTATAATTTATATTTTTTTATAAAATAGTATACTTAATTTTAAATATTCGTATTGTAAAAACTTCCTTAAGTTCCTTGCAGAATTGGTAATTTTATTAACATTATTTATAAAATTCTGTTAACTAACCAGCTAATTTCTCTTTTGAGTCAAATGAAACGAAAGGTTTATAAAAGACAAATATACTCCTTCCATTGTCTGAGAAAACAAACTTAATTGGGTGAAAAATCATAAGAGTGCAATGTCTATGGGAAGGCGAGATGAGAGGTTTATACAAACATATTCTATTAACTCATTCGGGTGAAAAATCACATAAATGCAATGTTTGTATAAAAACTTTCTGTGGAACAGGATCTTTGAAAAAACAAACTCATTTTGATAAAAAAAAAAAACAAATTGAACACACCAAGACGAAAACCAAATGAATGCAATATTTGCGGAAAGACATTCTAGAAAGAAATTTAATTAAACACAAACTAACCATTTATGTGAAAAACCATTTGAATGCAATATCTGTGGAAAGATATTCTCTCAAATTGTAAAGTACACAAAAAAACTCATTCGGGTAAAAAACCACACGAATGTAAAGTTTGTGGGAAGTCATGGAATTAATACTACATCAAGTCATTCAGACGAAAACCAACATGAATGCAGTATCGGTGGAGAAACTCTCTCGACCACGATCTTTGAAGACATTTGCTCAAAGACAATCTTTAAACGCTCATAAACAGACTCATTCAGGCGAAAAACAATGAGTGCAATGTCTGTGGGAAGAAATAAAATAATCACAAAAAATATATTAACAATAGCATTTTAAAAATAAAATATGATCAGATATTCAGGTCGAGAGCCGTACGATACATTCTTGCAATATAATATGCTGTATCATTTGGAAGAGACGGCCGCAATCGCATTGTGCGGATGAAACAGTGCCACTTTTCCATGAGGTAGTTACAACGTCCATGTCCAGCGCGGATCCTATTTAGAGAGGTCCACAGCCTTCTTGGCAGATCCAAACCTAGAGGTACCACCGTTGAAGTACCCATGTACCTATTGACATATAGGTTGATGTTCTTCCAGTCATTGTGCCACGTCCAAGTTTTGTAACTAGGTTCCTGGGAGAAATTCGGTGCGGACTCTTAGATGGCGCGGATCCTATTTAGAGAGGTCCACAGCCTTCTTGGCAGATCCAAACCTAGAGGTACCACCGTTGAAGTACCCATGTACCTATTGACATATAGGTTGATGTTCTTCCAGTCATTGTGCCACGTCCAAGTTTTGTAACTAGGTTCCTGGGAGAAATTCGGTGCGGACTCTTAGATGGGACATCATTGCTAGCTGAGGTATGTTTGCAAGAACAGGAAGCCACTTCAATGGAGTAAAACGTGTGGTGCTACTTAAATTAAAGTATTGAAACTTGAAGACATTTGATGAAATTGCAGCGCAAAATAATTCGTAACCTGAAATTATACAGACACAAATCGATAACAATATGGATTTTATTAGTTATATGACTTCCAGAAACAAAAGAAGATAGTTACAAATCAATTTTTCAAATTAAAATTAAGTTTTAAAATCTCAGCAAGAAAATATCAAAAAGGCTGAGAACTTACATGTTTGACGTTTGTATGAGTTTTCGTCATTTCATGTATATTTTATAGCTCTTGTGTGAATACGGTAACTAGCCAAGATAAAGATTTACAAGGTTTTACAATTATCTATAGGAAAAATTCACTATGGCCAAATCCATAGAAAAATCAGTTTATTATTATTATTTTTATTTTAAAAAATAATAACAATAATAATGGTGTAGAATAGCCACAGCCCTATATAAATCAGTTTTGATTCACAACACAATGTTATTCAATTTGATCTTTTTTTATACAATAAACTGCAATACAATGTTTGTCGGGTGCCCGAATCAGCTGTTGCCGGTGACAGACAACTTCTGAATCATCAAACTACGGCCAATTACACAATATATATCTCGAACTAACTTCAACACTGATGTGACGGCCAAATTCACTCATGACAGCTATTGCCAGCTACAATAGACCAATATCGAACCAAAATCGACAATCACGGAGTATCACAACTGATGGGCGATTCCAACGATCATTCATGACCCGTTCTACAAAGAGTATTATATTCACAACTCCAACATTTGCAGTGCAAATGGGCTTCAATTAAAATAAATCATTATGGTTCTTTAACCTGACACTCAACGTTGACTCGACATCAGTCTCATAGATATGTACGCAATAGCCTAGATAGCTTTACTTTTATTACGTACATATGTTACATTCATTATATTTGTCTCTTTAAGATAACCATTTAGTATCTATATTAAACCGTTAATCTTCAAGATTACTATTCAGTATCTATATTAAACCTTTAATAATACAATATCCTATGTTAAAACACATTATTGAGACGCACTGAGCGCTAATAGTACCTTTTATTATTTATCATTCACTTTAAAATTGTTTCCTTATACTCAATTTGTAAAACACTATATTTATAATATAATAAAACAAGAATAAAACATTATTTACTTATAAATTATTTCCCATTTGTATTTCAAATAGAATGAATTTAAAATAACATTCTCTACTATGAATGTCCAGCATACAATGGGTTTTCCATTAGTACTTGTAACAATACTTAATATAAAAAATATTTATAATTTGCCCATTCTGAGAGTTCCACTCAGGGTCGCTGGTTCGTCCAAACTCTCTCGTTTGGATGGAAGGCCCCTCTGTTGGGAGACAATCTGACGCTCCTTCGCTTCACGCTGTCCGGAGACTCAGATGGCAAGGCCGCTGACCAGCTCCGAACAGCACTCAGCGTAGACGTGTGCAGTTTAGGTGGAGCGCTAGGGACGACGTGAAGCGTCGTCTCAACGTGTCACTCCCCTCGGATAAACTGTTAATACTACTGGACCAAGGTAAGAGAACATTAAAGGCCACTCACCGTGAGGACGTGGTCTCCCAGCTTGGACCCCTGTCGATGATGGTGGATCGACAGCCCACCAGGCGTAGTCTGCGTTGACCTACGGGTCGGTGGACGTCCTCGGCCACTGAGAAGGTCCGTGTTCAGCCCAACGTATGCAAAGAAGATTTAAAACTTATAGTTGGCTTAGAGCCGATGGAAACACCTAGGTGGCACAACCTGACCGAGGGAATCCGTCGGACGAAACCCTGGCAGGCGACTCGCCGAAACGCGCAAAGGCCTCTACGGTTCAGCCAAGGCAACAGTCTCAGGAAAAACCCAGCCAGCTGCACCAGGCTTGGCTCAAGTTAGAGTTTCTTACTTTTGTTGGGTAGAAAAAATACAATAAAAATTATTGCCGGCTCTGGGGCACCGGACTTGAGACGGGAAGTTATTTATTAATTTCGACTGCTGGCGGCTCGGCCAGACTTTAAAAAAAAAATTTCCTTTTTGAAAAAAAAATAAAATTGATTCTAAAAGAATCGTTCCTCTTTTTTTTTAAATTAAAATTCCCACACGCGGCAAAACTCAGCGCGCCGTTTTTTTCGTTTTCGTATCTCAGCTGACAAGACAAAATGTTGCCATTTCATAAAAAAAATTATCCCAAGTAATAAAATCATTATCATTATTTCCCCAAAAATGAATGGTGCTTCCCGCGGTATTTTGGGTAGGTACCCGAAAATACTCGCACGTCATATAGGGGCGTCGGATTTCTCTCGCTCACGTCACTCGTGACGACTGACCGGCCGGTATCAGAAGTCACTAAATTCTTGGAAGACAAAGGAATAAGGCATCAAAAGTCATGTACCTATACGCCTCAGCAAAATGGACGTATCGAAAGAGAAAATAGGACAGTCGTGGAACTAGCAAGAACTATGCTACAGGCAAAGAATTTGAAAAAAGAACTCAGGGCTGAAGCTGTCGCCACAGCAGTATATGTTATTAATCTAAGTGGAACAAGTACTGTGAAAGAAAAAACTCCATTTGAATTGTGGTTCAAAGAATCTCCGGACTTAAAAGGCTTACATACGTTTGGATCAGAAGCATATGTATTAGTTCCAAAGCAACATAGAAGAAAGTGGGATGCAAAAAGTAAGAAAGGGATATTTGTTGGCTATGGAGAAAATATTAAAGGTTATAGAATTTACTTTCCAACTGAAAGAAAAATTGAAATTTCAAGAAATGTTATATTTAAACCCGATTTTGAAACAAGTACTGAAAAAGGAAATATATTAGTTAATACAGTAGATGACGAAGATGCAAGTGAACGTTTGAGCTTATTAGAAGATTCCGAAGTTCAAACAAATGAAGAAATTGTAGAGTTCACGCCTACAGATGACATTACAGAAAAAATAATTGAATATGAAGATGAAAGAAATCTTGACTTGTCTGGTAATTTAACAGGAGATGGTATGGACAATAATCAGTCGGATACAGTGTTTGAAAGACCTCAAAGGACTATCAAGATTCCAGAAAAATTTAAAGATTTTAAACTATATTCAGCTTACAGTTTTCTCGCTGAAGCGAATGATCCTGTCTCATTTGAGTAAAAGCTATGAAAGTAATAAGCGATCAAAGCACATTGATATCAAATATCACTTCATAAGGGACCTAATTGAAAAAGGACAAGTTTTGGTGAAATATGTATCGACTCATGACAACGTATCTGATATTTTCACAAAGTCACTGACTTTAGTTACATTTTCAAATTTGAAGGATTTATTAAACTTGAGAATTTAGACATTTGAATGTAACATTTGTATTCATATACCTATTCAGTACATCCATTATTGATTTCATATGTTCTTAATATTATCTTGTATTCATATTGTGTTAAAACTGTTAAGATATAATTGTATAAAATGTGAAAATATGCAATTTTCATTATTGATCTTTATAATAGAAAATTGAGAGAGGGTGTGAAATTATGGCAATACCACAAGTAATATATTTCTTAATTCAAACATTGTAAAACAAAAGGTAGTAGATTGAATTTTTTCATCAGTATTAAAAAACATGTCAGATAGTCAATCTTGGTGTATTATTTAAAATATTATTTATCCTTTTAATAGATTAAATTTCATAGTTACATTTCAGCGACGTGTCTACGCCTAGAAATTGTTTCGGGGACATAAACTATTTTGTAAAATTAATTAAATCATAGATTGAATTAAGAAGCAATCTCGATGAATCTTCTTCGATTTATATCCAGAGTAAGACGTCACAGAGAGTTGAGATTCCTATTATACCCCCATGGTTGAGATATATAGGAAGGGAGAAGACCAAAGAGTATATAATACCTACGGATAGAGAAGACCTAAACTATATATTGAAATCTATAAAATAGTAAATAACATTTAATTGTGAATTCCAAAAATAATTTTAAAAGTCCCATGAAGGTATAATAGACGTCCTGTACTTTAATTGTTATTTTTCTAAATAAATGGTTTTATTTTATGCACAAATATTTGCTAAAATATCAATCTAATAAATCCCTCAATTGTATTGTATATATAAAAAAAATATTTTTTTTTATTTTGTATGAAAATACGCCTATGTATTTATTTATAATCATTATTAACCTTGTAATAATATTATGTCAAACGATAAGTGAGTGGTTATGGTGAAGTAGGGGTACCTACTTTGTACTATCCGACTGCTTGCAATAATTTTTGCTCATTCTATTTGGAGTTTGTCATCTTGAAAGGTGACTGTCATTTTGATACTTCTCATTGTGTTTGTACGAGGAATATATTTCATTAATTCGCCAAAATGTCTGGGTGAGTCTTATTTAAATATACATATCTTAAGTATAATATATTATTCATCGAATTTCATAGTTTTCCTTCAGATATATTATCAGTTTTTCTTTATAACCTATACTGTCAAATATTGAGAATAGTTTTGAGTGACCTTTGAATGCGGTCACTGGGCAAACGCTTTCATGCCCAAAGCTATTAGCAATTCAATAGAATCTCCGTTTTGGAAGGTTATTTAAAAACATTATTCTTGGAAAACTAATTCAATTACTCCACACAATTTTACGTTGTTAACTCGACCGGTATATATTTGGTGAAGTTTTCGAAAAGAGCCTTACCTGACTAACCGGTTCAAAATATTCTCAAACTTGTTACAGGCGTTTCAAAGATGGCTATCTTAAAATAAGGGATGTATTGTAATATACCTAACAGGAAACAAGTATTATCAGAATATCTTTAAGTCAGAAAAAATAGCATAGTTTATTGATACATTTTGTACTTTAATAAATTGACGTGATGACCAAATTATTTACAATGTAAAAAGTTGTTTTGTGTAGGGTTCAAACTGTATTTGTTTAATAAAAAAGGCTGACCAAATTCTCCTTGATTAATCTGACAACCTAATGTTGTAATAAAAAATATATTTAAGTTCATATGAAAAGGAATAAGTATGAGTATCGCTATCTGGAATTTTGCATGTTTTATACCTGAAAACTATATTGATTGACATGCACTGTTTGTTTGAAATTCTTACATTCAAATTCTTAATAGGATATTTAATGTTTTTATTGCGATCTCTGGTACTGGATTTATAGCTAATTCGTGATAATGATTCAGTATTTAGCGTCCTGGGTTCGATCCCAAGCAGAGGAGACATTTATTTAAATTCATTTCTCATGTAAATATTGCTGTTCTGAGTTGGAAACACTGGTCAGTTGGAATAAATTGCCATATGGCAATAAACTCACCACTTGGGCAGGGTGCAAGGAAGTGTTTATTATTATTATTTAAGCAGTTATATATAAACTCTGATCCATCATAGATTTTATTCAGTTTTAATTTAGTGAATTTGTTCATAGAACAAGTTCTATATAAGTGAAAGTGGTTAATAATGAGTCATAAAATTTTCTAAATTAATTGGTTATTTCAAACCTGACATTTTTTGGGTTTAATTTATCTCTGAATTTGTGTTCTTTTCTCCAGCAAAATAAGGAATTGCGGTTCATTTGAATTTTCCAGTATCTGTATACATTCCCTGAACGATGTTGGTTCAGGTTAAAATGCTAAATTCTAGGCTCTGCACTGCTAATATATATGTTTAATATTGATTTTTATTTGCAGGCAAGCTGACATTGCTCTCATAGGGCTGGCTGTGATGGGTCAAAACCTTATCCTCAATATGGATTCAAAAGGTTTTGTTGTGTGTGCTTTCAATAGAACTGTTGAAAAGGTATATTTACATTATATTTATAATAATAAATTTATTATAATAGTGTTTCAAACTCATCAAGACGAGTTTGGTGTCATGGTCAAAACCTCCCTTACGAGCGGCACAAGAAGAAAAAGAATAGCTAGTCAAAGATGTCTTTTTAAAAACAATTTCTATTGCAAGCTCATAATTGTCAATTAGTTATGAAAAAAAAACTGTTCAGTTAGGTATTGTGATAAATATCGACAAAAATATATTAATACGATTTTCAAATGGGGCGAATAATAAAAAAATAAGACAATTGACATCAGTATCAAAATAAACCGGGTGCAAATTCGTAAATTCAGTGATTGTGTATTTGCTGTAGTGTACCCATACGCATGTTTCTCAAATACCCTCTGACAAAAAAAAAACACTTCATTCAATAAAGATTTCCGTACGTTTCTTAGGAATATTTTTTTTCTGACAACTTCAAGTGAAAAGTCACCCATTTTTGAATGTAAATAGGAATTGTATTAACACTCAGGCACCTTATCACTTGAAAGTTTATCAAATGAAAATCCCTTAATAATGAATGGGACCATTCCTTTTATTGTGCTGTACAGAACTGAAATGAGAAATATTATTTCATTTTTAGTTTGGATTACACTGTTGAATCTCAATAATTTTATTATTGCATTTCATTTTCTAGGTATTTTTGTGTTTTTTAAGGTAACAAACTTTCTCAACAACGAAGCCAAGGGCACCAAAATTATTGGAGCAACATCTTTGAAGGACATGGTCAGCAAATTGAAATCTCCAAGGAGAGTCATGATTTTAGTGAAAGGTTGGTTCAATGTATAAAACTATTATCAATTAATATATGACTTGTAAAGAAGTGACAGAGTATGATTATTTGTATAGTAGCAAGTCTATATCGTTACATAATTCTGTTTATAGCATTGTGTAATAAATTGAAGAGTTGCATGTAACACATGATATCCAACTGTCGATGGCGATAGTATGTATAATTGAAGAATACGTACCAAACTACATATAAACACTTATATAACAAATATTTTGATGTTAGGATAGGATAATATGGAGGTCAGTCCTTTTTTACTACCCAGAATATGAACACAGCATGATGATACGTATGTATGTATGAATACATACCTTACTATAAACCCTTAAATCCAAAATATTGATTATTTTAAAATACCTTGTTTTCTTTACAAAACATTTATGTCAGGATAGGATATTATGGACAACGTTCCCTCTAATTTTTCTATTGTGTGTGCGGATCTTCGAGGCATCTGTGCAGTGGCGGTGAGATAAATTTACACCCTCCCCCATAAACACATACAATTTTTCATTAAAATGTATATTATTAGGGTATATATTAATCACAGTGATTTTATATAATATCAACACTAACAAAGATAATTTTTGAAATAAATAAAAAAGATAACTAAAATCTGGCAATGGAAATTTTCTTATATAATATTGACTGTGCGGAGGGTAAAACATGTGTGCGGAGACATTTTAATAGGTGTGCACACCTTACAGGGAACATTGATTATGGAGGTCAGTCTTTTTTTCCTTCCCCAAATACATATCTATACAGTTTAATGTAATTAAGAAAATTAAGTATCAAACTATTGAGGGTCCCCGTAGATATTGTGTAGTGTATTCTGCCATACAAATTGTGTGAAACAATGTCATCACTTTGAGATGTAGGTTACTGCTATAATGTTTATGTTTACTATAGAAAATCAAATTATCTAAGTTGGGGAGTTTGGCGTTTTTCGATATTTTAAAAAATATTTTTATTTAATAAAAATAGTTTGAGATACTCTGGAACTTTTTCATAAAAAATAAAATTGAGGTATTATACTTTGTCTATGTTTATACAAATTTTCAGCATGCTAGCGTTTATGATTTTTAAGATAAATGAAAAATAAAAACACATTATTATAACCACTGTTCATTCATTCATTCATACCATCACGGCATATCCCACAATGTGGGGTAACCAGCGAAAGGTGTGCGGGTGTGCATTGCCTTATAAAAGGGAGCACAACATATCTTTGTATACCCACACACCAGTCTCGTCTCACCTAAAAAGGCACTATATTCAGAATGGGTGGTGAACCAATCAATAACCACTGTCTGGAACAAAAATTCAAAATTCCGAGTATAAAGGTATTTTAGATCTAAAAATTTTCATGTTCTGGAATTTTGGGCTCTGTGCATCAAGCGGAACAAAAGTTATAATGGGGATGGAACACTCTAAATGTTCTACTCAAAATACTGTGATAATATACTGTGAAGCCTTTAACTTGGTGTTTTTTGACTTCAAAGTTGAGAAAACCTAATATCGTAAAAGTTGGTAAAACAGTAATTGTAAAAGATTGTAAAGCAGTAATTGTAGAAGTTGGTAAAGCGCTCCCAACCAATGCGGTAACACCTTCATTGTGATTGAGATCTTTAGATTGGGGAAATGTTATTGGATTAATATTTTTTTAATGGGTTCTATTTTGTTAATACTTAAGGATAATCTCTAACATTCACTATTGTAAACACCAACACCAACTTCGAGGCTTCGCAGCATATATGTTCTATATATATACATATATGGATTTACTCGGAATTCGGAGTAGAACATTTAATGTGTGTCCCCCCTCCTAATAACTTTTGATCCGCTCAATTTACAGAGCCCAAAATTTCAGAACATGTTGATAGTTATAGGCCTACAAAACTTTCATACTCAGAATTTTGAATTGTTGTTTCCGTCAATTTAGTTTTCCATATACCTCAAAAAATATAAAAGCTAGAATGCTGAAAATTGAGATAAATACAAAATCTCAAATTTAATTTTTCAGACAAATTCCAGAGTTTCTCAAACATTTTTTATTAAGAATTTTTTTTTATGTTAAATTTATGAGTTTAACTGCCTATATTTCCAAAGTTTTTAAAAATATCGAAAAAAGCCGAAACACCCCAACTAGATAATTTAATTTTCTATAAAAAATATCAAAAATGTAGCATTACATCTCAAATTTTTTTTACAATTTTTATAAAAATTGAATTTAATGACGACATCGCTTCATACAATTTGTATGGCAGTGGCCTATATATCATCCATTATATCTAATAATACTTAATAGTTTGATACTCAATCTCCAAACATACATACATACATACCATCATGCTGTTTTCATATTCTTGGTAGGAAAAACAGACTGTCCTCCATACTATCCTATCCTGGCATACATACCTACATGTTTTATATAGAAAACAAAATATCTTAAAATAGTTATTAATTTGTGTTAATACTTTGGTACATATTCTTCAATCATTCATACTATCCCCATCGACAGTTGTATATCATGTGTTACATGCAACTAGTATAGTTACATAAATATCAATATAATAAATTTTATTATTTATAGCTCCATATTCTAATATTATCAATTTTATCAAATTCTTATTTTGAAATATCTATCAATGACTACTTTGTATTCACAATTAACCCTGAAATGACATTGCTTGTAACATTTGTGGCAACGAGTGATTAAAATACATAGATATAATCTTAACCAATACATTTCATATTGTAAAATAATATTTACTATTATTTTTCAATATCTTACTATGCCACTGTTTTTGATAGTTATTATTTACAAACATGAACAAACTATAATCCGACAACACTTGTGGGGCAAGTAGAGTGAACCGATTGCTATAACTTATCTATTCTATTTTTTTTACTAAAAAATAATAAAATATGAAGTATTACATAAAAAAATAATGTTTCTAAGTCACGCCAAGTCTAATTTCTAGACTTGTCGGCGTGTTCTCAAGACAATATCTATGTATGCTCTAATAATTCATGTAATCATTGTTTTAAATATGTTGATAAATAGTTCATCTGTTATTTTGAATTTTTCCTTTTTCTAGACGTTATTTACTCACTTAAGGAAGCAGTGTGTTTTATTTTTAACCACTTTATACTTGGGTTTTTATTTTCATAATAATAGAACTAAAACATCAGGTTATTTTATGTTTTAAAATACATATTTTCACTAATTTTTGAAATATAATACATACAAAATATTTTGTTAAACAGAAGAAATGTTTTTTGAAAACCTCTACGAGTGTCGAGTGGCAACTGGTGAGCACTGATTGTTTGTTTATCTTATGTAACACAAACAAGCGAGTAGTGCTCGGGCTAGGTCGATAGGCCGTATTCACTCATTGCATGTTAATAATATCTTTTACGTATTTAAATTTCTTTTTGGGCAACTTAAAAGTACTATGTCAAATATTCATTTAACACACCCAATAACAAGTTGCCACATTCTGGAGACTTACGATATTAATCCTCTCACAAAATTGTGTCTCCACCGGGAAACGAACCTAGGACCTTTCGCTCAGGAGTCGTGATGTCTCTGAACCACGGAGGCCGAATTATATACTAATATGTATATATCATCAGTTTTCAATCTGTTAATTTAGACTCTAATATGTAAAATTCAATATTAATCAACCAGTTTATAAGAATTCCATAATATTCACAACCTTATAAGACCATAATCAACCAGTTGACTCATTTTACCTGTATTCCAGTAATCTGAATTTTCCGCTAATCTGGTACTGTTTTACCTACAGTAGTACCGGATAGCAACCATTTGAAAGTCAAATGCACTTACAAGCTGGACTTAATTTGATTATTATATTTTTTATTTGAATTGTCCTATGTAAAAAAATATTTTGCTAGTTTATGGAATTACAATATTAATTGTAAATATGTATATTTATCAGCTGGTTCTGCCGTTGATGACTTCATAGATCAACTAACTCCACTGTTGTCTAAGGGAGACATCATAATCGATGGTGGAAATTCTGAATATACTGACACACAGAGGCGATGCAAGAAGTTGGCAGAGAAAGGTCTCTTGTTCGTGGGAGCTGGTGTGAGTTCATTTCTCTTATAAACTTTATCTTTTATAAATGCAAAAATTTAGTGACACACCTCACTTTTTTTGCAAGGAATTAGTTATTTCTTTGGACTGTAAAAAGTTATAAATAAAGCAATTTTATGCAAGGATCTTATGCATATTACAATTTAAAACCAATATCTGGCACTATTTATGTTGGAAAAACTCTTTTTTAGAGAAACTGATACAATAAAAAAAATAATACTATAAATGAATTAATTATCTATTTGATTATACAAATGTGAAAAGGCTAATATTGTAAATGGTAATGTCCCACCCTTTTTTTGTACAAGTCAATATAATGAATGACTAACGATGATAAAGACTTGAAATACATTATTTTTCCAGTTTCATTAGTAGCCTGGGGTCATTTAAGTTTTTTTTTTATGACTATAAGCGAAAAATCCCATTGCAGTAATAACCTTCAAATAGCAATCAAGGGCATTCATTAGAGATTCTGTTTACTGAAAGTGGGTCACTTTCAAGATAAGTCATAAACCTTGAAGGCATTATTCATATGGATAAATAAATTTATGTGTATTATTTGCTCTTGATAACTCTATAAGTATGTTTATAAATATCTTTGTATCTATTTTTAATACATGTAATTATTACATATGTTACATCAATACAATGATGTTACAAAGCCAATATTTTTTGAAATTCTTTAACTTGTTAACCAAATATGACGAAATATTTTGTCATTCAAATAAAACACTGTAGCGGATACGACAAAATATTCCATCTAGTATTTTCTAAAACTGCACTATAGTGGAAATGACGTGGTATAATTTATTGTTTCCAATAAAAGTATATAAAAAACATATGGATTGTGACCAACACCAAAATCTTTACACTTATATTCAATTACATTTAAACCATTTCACATATCTTTCTGATTTTTTACTCTCCACATAGTGGAGAGTCATGATTACACAATTTTTAAGCGTTTTTTTTACATAAATTTTTCAACTGTTATCATGTAGAGAGTGCACACTGCGAGTTCCATCATGATGTGTTTGTATATACGGCGTACAGATTATCCTAACTATAAGTCCGTTCGATTTTATATTAACATCATATGTGTAAAGTGCATAGACCTAGAGATGATTAGTTTTCCATAGATATCCGTTAATTTCTTATCTATTCGTTTATTTCATCTGTCCAAATTTTCAAAAAGCTCTCACAGTCTGGATAATCAAAGTATTTTTATACTTTTTGAAATTTTAATACAACAAAAATAAACTCATCAAAAATGCATTCAAAGATTGTCAAACTTAGAAAAAAATCTATGGTCCGCCATATCAATGTGAAATAAATTTCATATTTGTATTAAATGTATATAACAGAAGCAAAATAATTTCTGTATGGGAAAATTGAGTAATCAACTTCATATTTATATTGTATGTGTCTCTATAGACAAGTGTATATTTTTACTCTCCTCTTCTATCTTCCTCAAGGGGTAGGCAGTGAGAACCGAACACCACAACATTCTTCTATCTTGACACATACATCGCCTCATCAACTTTGATACACTGTCTCATACATGCTCATCTTACTAGTAATGTAATTTTACTTAAAATTTCTCAACAGGTATCATGTAGAAAATGCATACTATGAGTTTCGTGACAATGTTTTTGTGTGTATGGTGTATTGTGAAAACTTTTGTCCTCTGGGAGTCTTCTATTTGTTTAAGAATCTAATAGAAATGTACTTAATAATAATGCATTTTGTCAATCTTTCAAGAAGAAAAAATAAACGCTTACTATGGTGTGGAGAGTTTAGTGTTGGCTACAACCCACTCGTTTTTATACACAATTGCTTTCAATGAAAGTATAAAAAAAATGAGTTGAGGCCAACACTGTACTCTTTACTATGCTTTTATTCAAATATGAATAGGAACTACAAGAACAAAAACATTTATATTTTATCAGATAGCTAAGCAGCACTTATGGCGCTAGAATCATACCAAATTACATCAAATCTGGTATGGGACTGTCTAAAGTACCTTGAAAGACAAGGGGAACACAAAAAAATACATTTAATATGGGTACCTGGTCATAGAGGTATAGAGGGAAATAATAGAGCAGATAAGCTAGCCAAAAGGGATCAGGGTTACCTTTCATAGGACCTGAACCAGCAGTTGGCATATCTGCAACCACAATTAAGAGGTCGATCAAAGACTGGTCCAGCTCTAATGGAATCCAGACACAGACACCTGGGAGCTGTTGTTCTTCCCCCACCACCACCCGTTCTGCTTATGGGGACTAATAACTGCCCCTTGCAAAACTCTGAAAGAACACATAAAGAACATACGAAGAGTCTGGAGAACTCTAAAACCTTGCAGACACTGCACTTAATGTGCCAAAGAGAGCTTATCATGTGGAAACAACTGGTTCACTGTCCAGTGAAAGTGAAGATAAGAGTGCATTAATTTAAGACATAAAGTCTTCAAAGCCCTAAAGTTGCTCTTGGCTACAAGGTCTGCATGTACAATGGGTCCAAAGAAATTCCCTTGGACATCGTCTAGAGTTCTCGTCGAAAAGTTGACACGGAGAAGTTAGTGTATTCCCATAGTACATGCTCAAAAGTCTGTTCATTCATACTAAAACCCAAAGACTTGGGAGGCATCTAGATCTTCAAAGTATGGGACTTTATTCCAGAAACTGAACTTCAAGGGCGTGCGGGTCCAATTCGTAAATAATAATAATAATAATTATATTCAATCTAATTTCAAACCACTTCTCAAAATCCTCTATTTTGATTTTTTTAAAAACTTATGTTGTGTTGGATATTTTTTACTCATTCCGAATTAATATCATTACAAATAAACAGTTTCTTGATGAGTTAAGGTAGGCGCGCATGGAAGCTAATTTCATCGGCCGATTAATTATCGGTGAGCTACAACATACGAATTACATGCAAGAGCGCGCATGAAAGCTAACAGAATCGACCGATTTAAAAATCTGCGACGAGACACAAGAAAATCAGCCGATCGAGATCGGCCAATTTTTTGTAACCAATCCCGTTGTATGGGAGAGCGCGCATGGCGCTTGCTCACCGATTATTTAATCGTCCAAGCGCAGTAGATCGAGAAGTACGTTGTCAAACGAAATGTCAGAAAATATGTATGAAATAAATATTGATTCCGAACAATTAATTACATTAGTTGAAGCACGTCCTTCATAGTATGATTAAAAATTAAAAAAATATAGTGACCGCCAAATTAAGCAAAAATTGTGGTTGGAGATTAGCGAAATTTTAATAACTGGTTGGTGTACTTAAAAAACTCCTCAAGGTGTGATCTTAAATCTTCGTAGGACCGGACAAATTGTCCTTTCGGTAATATAGCACTTATTAGCGGATAAACCCAGTGATTTTTTTGACGTTTCTTTTTACGCATTTTAAGGACAAGAGCACAAACACATGCTACTTCAAAAAATCCATATTTCTAATCATATAGGTATTAAAACTTATGAATATACATATTGTATTTTAAATATATGAATGTTGACCGCCGTGTTATTTCCAATCGTACGATTCTATAAGCTTCCATGCGCGTTAGAACAGATCGGCCGATAATTTAATCGGCCGATAATAATCGGCCGATTAATTTAAGCTTCCATGCGCGCCTTACCTTATTGCTTCACATTTATCTTCCCGAGCAGTGCAGGGTTTAAAAAACTAGTTATTGAATATAATTTCAGGTTAGTGGAGGTGAAGAGGGTGCAAGATATGGACCATCCCTGATGCCTGGTGGACACATGGAGGCATGGCCACATATCAAACCAATCTTTCAGGTAATTTTACATACTATTCATATATTTTATATTGCTTGCTTGCAAACAATTACATATTAGCGGCTAAGTATGATGCCCCTTTTAACGTTTTGGATTCTCGTGTCCCCTAATTTATTATTGCCAGTGTTATTATATATTTATCTTATTATTAGTTAGGGAGTATATGCTGTAGTTCATTGAGTAAGTGTACACAATGCTGTATCTACACAATAGCATTTGTTCCTTTACACTTAACTGTCAATAATAAATTACAGATCTTCATGAGATTCCAAACATTATAAAGGCTATATCATTCGTTGCCCTATGTAGTGCATGCCTAGGTCTACTTCTATCAAAGCCTCAAAAACAGTTGCGTTGATTCATTATTTCAGGCGGATTTTGTAAATGTATTTAAACCAAAGTTTCAATCCACAAGAGCGACTATGAATAATAGAATCCTAAGCGCTTTTGTTAGACCTAGCCAGCATTCTGTACTTACTATTATACTCATAATGTAATCATTACATTGATTGTCGACCTTAGTGGCTCAGTTATATCTGACTGCTGATCCAAAGGTCCCGGGTTCAATTACCGATGGAGACACAGTTTTTAATTGTGTTTTCAGTCTGGATCTGTGAGACAATTAATATCATGAGTCTCCATAATGTGACAACTTGCTATTGGGTGTATGTTATATTAATATTTGACATAGTATCCCGTATTTAGTAACTATTGGAACTAAATTAGGAATGTTCTAAATTTGTACATTTTAGATTTACGGACTTATTCCAGCGTTATAAAATATGAACTTGGTCTAATTGGAATAGAAACGTACCTATTTTGACCGGAACGTTCTTAAAAAGTTACTGAATCAGACGTATTATGAATAATGATGAAATTTTCATAATTATTCAAAATATTTCTAATTCAGTAACTTTTTAAGAACGTTCCGGCCAAAATAGGTACATTCCTATTCCATTTAGTCCAAATTGATATTTTATAATGCTGAAATAAGACCTTTAATCTAAAATCTACAATTTTAGTATGTTCCTATTTTAGTTACAATAAACAGTGGAAATGATGTCTCTTTGATGAATGTGTGATAAAAATAATAATGTTACAGGATCACAGACCAATAATCTATAGACACAAATTCAGCGAAATTTCTTGGTACACGCCATGTGACTATCAATATATCATATTTGAATATTTTCAAAATTGTTTTGAATGAAAATTTAAATAGTACTCATTATTAATATCAAGAAGTACATGTTATATGTAATTCTCGTTCCACGTCACTTTGTGTACCAATTCACCGGCTTCAAGTCATAGCTTATGTCAGCTCTGTTTCTTCCTTATTCCTTACTCTATGCACAGGATAATAATGAGGATATTTGTTACAGGAATATCAGATGGAAATAATATGATAATAAGTTTTATGCTGTGATATATCAGCTTAGAAAAGTGCTTCCATTCCTCTCTATTATCATTGTTTTCAAAATACAACAGGCAACAATAACATCTAACACATTCTGAATGTAGTACCTTTTTAGGTGAGACGAGAATGATGTGTGAGTTGTGGTTTAGGTATTTTATAAGGTAATACACACCCACAAAATTGTTGTTGATTACCCCACGTTGTGGGGTATGCCGTGGAGGTGTGAATGAAGCTTTATCCCATAGAAACAATGTATAGCATCTGAGGAAGAAAGGAAGTTTACATGGTGGATTAAAATGAAAGGTATGGTTTAACTAGGGAAATGTAGGCAAATTCTGAAGACATGAATGAAAGAAGTTACAATATTAGAAGAATGATGAGACACTGCATTGATATAAAGTAGAAATTCAAGAAATTTTATCACAAATAGGAACGGTGTATATATTTCACTAAACACCTCTTGGGCTGTGTTTCTCGAACAAAGATTAAAGTAAAAGTATGGTTAAAATACTTTGATTTCATAAAATTATTCAATACTATTGGTTGTTTCATTGAAATTTAATGTCGTCTAAGGACTCAACTTTTATGAAATAAATGTACCTATTTTAACTATAATATTACTCAATAATACAACTTAGCCTTAGTAATGTACTCACAATACTCTTAGCAATCTATGATGGCATTTTTGACATTTGGACTGTCGTATAGTTCTGTAATTATTTTATGAATTACTGCATTTGTTCCCCCACAATATTCAATAATAACAAAATTTCATGAGATTTCGAAACAACAAAAAAGCCATCATACGTTGCCCCAAGTATAAATGGTTTTTAGCCAAATATTTGCACATTTCTTATTATTTATAATCATGGATTTCCACAAAGTTTTTGTCAAATTCTGTTCATGCGAAACATTAATCAAGCAAAACCTCAATGATTTGCTGGAGATGGTTTGTATATTAATTACAACATGCGAACTTGAATGTGTGTTTTTATTTATTTCCATGTAGGCAATTTGTGCAAAGTCTGGTAATGAACCCTGTTGTGACTGGGTTGGTCAAGATGGTGCCGGTCATTTTGTGAAAATGGTTCACAATGGTATTGAATATGGGGACATGCAGCTCATTTGTGAGGCCTATCATCTCATGAAAACTGGACTTGGTTAGTAGTGATTATTATCATTCACATTTTGTTGATTCCTCCCAACGAATAAGATATAGTTAACCATAAATACGGTGGCATATTAAACCATGTGATGTCTGTGCTGGCGTTTAATTCCCAGCACAGGAGAAAATAATTTCTCACACAATTCTTCTTTCTCTGGACACTGGTAATTAGAAGAATTTGTCATTTGAAAATTTATGTTGAATTCTCTTTTTACCAGGTGATACGTTTTAACCAAATATGTAAAAAGGATGTCTGGTTTGAAAATCACAATAAAATTTAAAAAAAATAAAATTTTATTTTTTCCACAGGATTAAAATTTTGATATTTTACATTGGGGGAATAAAATGTAGAAAACTAGTTGGGTATTACAGAAATACTTATAGTAGACAAAAAAATATTAATATACAAAATTTTATTGTGATTTTTTGACATCTGGGGTGCAAGTCTAGTCAACAGGCGGAATCAATACCATCCATGTTTACCCATATCATTGATATAGTTATCTTATGGAGTTCTATAACATAACATCTTAAGGTATTATATACCTTATATAATTTTATCCATGATATGGGTAGACATGGATGGTTTTGAATCCGTCGCTTGACCAGACTTGCCCCCCAGCTGAGAAATAAAATGAAATATTTCTAGTCAATTTATTGACTAAAATATTTCACATATGAGTGCTTACCATATTATAAACTTTTATGTAGATATATTATTATTATAAAATATTTTGTTTTTGCTCTATCAAATTTAATAAATTAAGTATTTTTTATTTTATATTTATAATATATCTATTTTCAATGGAGTTTTATCAAGAATTGTCAACTAAACCAAATTAAAATTAGAATATTTTTATCCAAAGATACACAGTGACAAACAAGATAATTGCTAGTTCTAGTTATTGGAATTAAAGCAATGATTGATATGAATATGGTTTGCACTTATTATAATTAATGTCTGAAGGTAGATATCAAAGATAGATATTGAAATTGAAAGTCATATGGTTTTTTCTTTAAATTTCACATTTCCTAATCTGTTGGTATTAAAAAGTATACTATTCAAGTCTTGAATTGAATATACCTGTCTTTGATAATACTGCTAAGCGATTGTGTTATATTGCCAAGCGATTTTTATAGACATCATCTGCAGTTTCAGTCAATTTGTGTGACTTCCTGTCCTTGGTCTCTTTGGTTCAGATATTGCTAACGGGATTTCTCTGATGACTATTGTAAACAGGATGCCTTATGTAAATATCATTAATAATGATGTAATTATTAATGATATTATCACAGTTTCATGATGCAGATAAAAATTTTATTTACAAGATATTCTTTATGGTGTTTACCAAAGTATTAAAGTAATTATATAAATTTACGACCTTTCGGTTTTAGTACAAACTTATTACAGAGTTACATGAGGGGTGTCAAATCTAGGTCGCTATCTTAAAACCTAAATTTATATTAATTTTTATATTATATAGATAAACAATAATTACAGTAGTTGCAACTTCTCTCACAATTTAAGCGTGCCTATCAGTAGTGTGTGGTATCATTTCAACTAGTGGACACTGTCCCTTAAAAAAAAGAACAAGAAGCTGGGAAAAAGCTGAGAATCAAACTCAAATACCTACCGAAATTCGGCCACATAAAATTAAATAATATTTCACTTATCAATATAAAAGTAAATAAAACCATCAATAAGTAACAAAATAATTCTCTTCATATAAAGTAAATATGTAACATCAAAAAATTAATCACCATAGATTTTTCAAAAACACATCTGCAAGTATATATACAGGTTGATAGTTCGCTGTGCATCTGCGTGATTCGTCAGTCGATTTTCGCTGCTCGGTGAGATAGGTTGTATTAATGCAAAATTAGGAGCAAACAAAATAACGTTGCTCATTTCAAAACAAATTGAGGCTACATTAAACTCAATATATTCTTGAGATAAATATTAAGGGATGTGTCAAATTCACCAAATCCACGGACCACAAGTCGCTGGTACCTATATCACTATTTCTAGATGATGTCTATCTATTATGATTGCCTTGCGATTTGTAAATTTATTTTATTTGGATTAATTTTCAGTTCTAAACTTTTCCTCAGTTATTTGATAATAAGCATATTGTGTAATATTTTATTATAATTATTTCTATTCAGTCTCTTAATTATTATTAAGGTAAGGCGCGCATGGAAGCTTAAATAAATCGGCCGATTATTATCGGCCGATTAATTTATCGGCCGATAAAAAATCGGCCGATCGGTTCTAACGCGCATGGAAGCTTCTAGAATCGTACAATTGGAAATAACACGGCGGTCAACATTCATATGATTAGAAATAATTGACAGATCATAATTTACCGAACTTAATCAAAAAATCATTAACTTGGGCTCCATGCGCCTGTACAACAAGCGGGAAAAAGAAAAACATTGCGCGGGAAACAGAAAACTGCGGTACCTTTGTATTGCGCGGTAAAAGGTATGTATTGCACGGGAAAAGATAAATAAATTGACAGATCATAATTTACCAAACATAACCTAGAAATCATTATTATGTTGGGCTCCGCGCGCGTACAAGCGGGAAAATACAAACATTGCGCGGGAAACAGAAAAGAACTATTGTGTGACAGAGCAAATCTACAGACGCAATAGTGAACCAAGTACCTATACATAATATAAAACTTTTTTTTAAGGTTTTTTCGTTGACATAGTTGAAGTTCATAATTATAAATTGTAAAAAAAAACACTTGATACACAGTTAAGTTTTTATTCATTAAGTGGAATATTTATAAAATTACCTATGTAACTATTAATCAATTAAGTAATAACTTACCCAATTCAGTTATTTTATTATGATTTAGCTGTTCCCAGCCAGTTATTAATATTTCGCTTATCTCCAACCATATTTTTTGCTTAATTTGGCGTTTACTATATTTTTTTAAATTTTTTATCATATAATGAAGGACGTGCTTCAACTAATATAATTAATTTTTCCGAATCAAAATTTATTTCATCTGACATTTCGTTTGGCAGCACTGAGAACGTACTTCTCGATCTACTGCGCTCGGACGATTAAATTATCGGTGAGCATGCGCCATGCGCGCCCTCTCATATAACAAGATTGGTTACAAAAAATTTTTTTGTGTCTCGTCACAGATTTTAAAATCGGCCGATTCTGTTAGCTTTCATGCGCGCTCTTACATGTATTTCGTATGTTGTAGCTCACCGATAATTAATCGGCCGATGAAATTAGCTTCCATGCGCGCCTACCTTAAATGTTTTCAGCCAGGCAGGTAGTGAGTGATATGTCTGATCTCACAACAGTATTCAGTTGTTCAGGTTGTCTACATTAATTTAAAACACATTATGTCCGATTCTATAACTTTATAAGAAGATTTCGGCTAAAATAGGTGCATTCCTATTCCACTTAGTCCAAGTTGATATTCCGTAACGCTGAAATTGGAAAGTTACTATTTAGGAAATCATGAATTAATCCAATTCCCTATTCTATAACCACATTTAGGTGGAATCAACTGTCAAAATGTTCCTAATTTTAGTTCAAACCTAATTGGAAGCATACTAGTTATTTTCACAGCTGTCTGATATATTTTATTTAAGTAGAAGACATCAGTTGTGTACAGAAAAAAATAAAAATTTATAATATACACGTGTTGCATTATGATGAAAATAAAAACAAAAAAAAATACTAGTGCAGTTCAATTGAAATGTTAGGTTAGGTTACATGACAAAAAATAATTATGGCTAAACAGTGCGCAGTACACACCCGTAGTTTGCACAATAGTCAATTTTATTTTAGATTATTATCTACTGTGCACTAATTTTGTATATTTTAATTTTAGGAACGTCAGTTACAGTATACGAAGTTTGGTTGAAATTACCTTAATTCTAAAACTTTAGAACGTTCCTATTTTAGTTTAAAAAGTATTGACACTTCGTTCCAGAGATATTAAACACAGATTGGTTTTTTATAGTCTATATAAAAAGCTGAAACCTTTCACATTAATCCATGAATCCATCATACATAAAAATATAACTATGCTTCAACAATTTCCTATCAAATAAAAATGTCACTGAAATTAATCCAGATAAAAATATATCCACAGATAATATGTATTTATTGTCAAAATGAATATGGATTATATTTATTTTGTCTTTTCTTTTTGTTTCAGGAATGAACCAGGATGAGATGGCCGATGTATTTGAAGAATGGAACAAGGGAGAATTAGATTCCTTCCTTATTGACATTACTAAAGATATTCTGCGCTACAAGGATATCGATGGTAATGAGTGTTTCTATATGATTTTTTGCTTTTTGATACATAAATATATTATTTTATTTGATATAATCCAACCAATTACATAATTTCACTGCTTGAAAATAGTATTAACTAGCCTTTATGTCCCGCCGTTGGCCAAGAATGTAAAAGTGTGAAGGAATAAGCAATCGTTTTTATAATATTGTCACCCAATTATTTTGCAATATCGGACTATGAAAAGTGGTTTGAAATTTGATTGAGTTTAAGCATTGTAAAATGTTCAAGTGATGGCCACAACCCATTCTTTTTTATATATTGCTATAAAGTGTGAATGAAGTATAATATACAATTTCTGCACGCATGGACTACGCGAAATGGTTTTAAATATGACAGTTTATCAACGTTGTACACAACCCCCATTTTTAAATATTATCATCGAAAACAAATTGTAATATATACCTATTGAAAATTTAGTAATTTTGGATGTTGGAATGTGGTTTAAATTTGATTAAATAATGTACTGAAAAGATCTAGTGTTGGTCACATCCCATTCGTTTTTATATTTTTTCATCAAGTGTGCATTATATTTTTGCACAATTAGACTGATAGACTTAAAATTGACACAAAAGTCTACATTAACGAAGAAGAAAAAGACTTAAACTATAATAAATAGTTTTTAATTTGAATATAAACGTTGTGAAGAGTTCAGTAATGGCCACAACCCCCATTATTTAAATATCGTCAACGAAATCAAATATGAAGGTGTTGAAAATTATTCAAAATAGGATGATATAAATGGTTTAAATTTGATTAAACAAAAGTATTGAAAATATTCTAGTGCAGGTTACATCGTCACATCCCACATCCCATTCGTTTTTACATATGTATTTTCATCAAGTGTGCATATTGTTAATAATATTTCTGCACAATAGACTATTAGACTTAAAACTAACCCAAAAGTCTAAATAAAAAAGAGAAGAATAAGTATAAGACTATAAGAAATAGTTTGTATAAAAAACTATTTCAATGGTCTACATAAAATAAGAAAAAATACATAAAATAGAAGAATTAGACTATTGGAAATAGATTGCATAAAAACTGACTAAAAGGTCTACATAAAAGAAGAAGAAGATTAATCCATAGGAAATAGTTTTGTATAAAATTCACCAAAGTTCTACATAAAATAAGAAAACGAAGAAAAAGAATTAGACTCCACGAACGGTCGCTTCAGACCCTTCAGTACCTCCCATCCCTTCAATCCATCATTACGTCCCTTCCAATCAGGCCCTTCAGTACCTCCCGTCCCTTTAGGCCCTTTTATACCTCCCATCCCTTCAGGCCCTTTAGTGCATCCCTTCCCTTCATTACATCCCGTCCCTTCAGCCGCTTAAGAAAAGTTTAAATCCAGAAACCATCCTGGAAGAACCGCGAAGAGATGAAAGGACCTTCTTTTCCCAGGATACTCCACCTTCAAAGGTAAAATGACTAAATACACGAAGAAGAAGAAGAAAAAAGTTTAAATCCAGATACCTGCGAAGATATGGAAGGAAAATTGGACCTTCTTTTCCCAGGATACTCCACCTTCAAAGGTAAAATGACTAAATACACGAAGAATATGAAGAAAAAAGTTTAAATCCAGATACCTGCGAAGATATGGAAGGAAAATTGGACCTTCTTCTCCCAGGATAGTCCACCTAAAATGTCCAGGTAAAATGACCAAATGCACGATGAAGAAGAAAAAAGTTTATATCCAAAAACCGTCTTGGAAGACTTGCGAAGAGTTGGAAGAACAGTTGGACCTTCTTCTCCCAGTATTCTCCAACTTCATAGGTAAAATGACCAAAAATACATGAAGAAGAAGAAGAAGAAGAAAAAAGTTTAAATCCAGAAACCTGCGAAGAGATGGAAGGACAATTGGAACTTCTTCTCCCAGGTTAGTCCACCTTCATAGGTAAAATGACCAAATACACGATGAAGAAGAAGAAGAAAAAAGTTTAAATCCAGGAACCGTCCTGGAAGACCTGCGAAGAAATGGAGAGACAGTCGGACCTTCGTTTCCCAGGATATTCCGCTTTCATTGGTAAAATGACCAAATACACGAAGAAGAAGAAAAATAAGAAAAAAATTTAAATCCAGAAACCATCCCGGGCATACGCTCGACAATTCACCAAAGTTTCATTGTAATCGGACAAACGGTTTAGGAGCACATAGCATACATGCATCCATACATAAATAAATAAATAAAATAATTTTCCTATAGGAAATCAGTATATTGTTGATTTGTAAGTAAATAGTATTAGGTAGGTACCTACCTACAACAATGTTCTAAATAAATTCGATTCATATCAAATTTTATTTGAATATCAGAATCTTTCCGTAACCATAGTAACCATCGAACATATAAAATATTACTATCAAATGGGCTCGATACATTTTTTTGGATATGTAGGTAGGTACCTACATACATTGGTTTGTTCGAAGCCACAAAAACGAAAATTGTCCAAAATATCAAATATTACATACAAATTATGCAATTTTATTATGCCTATATCTTTACTAATAATTAACAGACTTTTACAATATATGTCTTAAAACTTGCTGTAATGTCTTGTGTTTCATTTTATTATTTCATAATCACATTTATTTCAAAGGTATATTATTTTAAAGAACATATTCATTCGGTAGGAAAATTAAATATCGTATGAAAAGATATTAAAATGGCGGGGTTATATGTACATTTGTACAAAACGCTTACTTTAAAAATAAGTTAAACATTATAATTATACAAAATATTCACCATGTTTTTCACTTAAACGCTAAGTTATACTTGAAAATATATTTTCTTCGTGTAAATACGTACTTCTAACTTTTAAACTAACAGATATTTGCGTGCAAAATGTACACTTTTTTGACAGATATGACTTGGAAAATTTTGTATGAAAAAAATAATTATTGAAATATTTTTAAAATTCAGCATTTTTATCGCATTATTTTTAGCGTGACACTGCATCAGGTATACTGGTACACGTTCGCACATAAATTAGATTTTTAGATGCTCTTGGTTTTTCAGAAGGCGTGAGACAAACACACACACACACACACACATACACACACACATACACTAACATTTTGATTGCTTTATTACTTTAGATATATCGTGTGAATTTTGGCCATCAGTGCAACAAAAATCTTTCATTTGAAAATGTGATTTAAATAATGACTAGTTAATTTGTAATTGGATTTAGAGGTACTTTTTTCTAATTTCTGGCTTAATGACATTGTCAATAAGTAAAATTGCCACATTTGGGTTAGAGAACCCCAAGAAGATCATGATCTGCCATTATATCCAGAAAAAACAAATGTTTGGTATGGTTAATGGGCTGGTGGAGTCATTGGTCCATATTTCTTCAAAAATAAGGCCGACTGCAACTTAACTATGAATGGTGCTACAGTAATGGATTGTTTGCTGCATGAAATTAAAGCCAGTGATCTCCATGTCATTTGGTTCCAAAAAGGCAGTGCTATTTGCCATACAGCCTGTGAAACTATGACTTTGTTGCAAGTTCGATTCGGTGAATGAAATGATCACACTTTGGCCCGGTGTATTTGCAACCTAGATCATGTGATATTACATCTCATAAAATTTTTCCTTTGAAGCTATGTAAAATCCTTGGTCAACATAGACAACCCGGCTACAATTTAAGAATTGGAAGTCAGCATTACTAGCGTCATTGTCCAAATATCACTCAAAAAGATTGAATGAGTCATCGAAAATTAGATCTTCAGAATGGATCATCCGTAGTCATGGCTAACAATTTGAAGAAATAATCTCCAAAAAATTAATGTAAAGAATGGTTCTCTTATTATACAGATTACCCTAGAAAATTGTTTTTTTTTGTTTTGTAAAAAGTACATCTAACAGTGTTGTTAACTGGTCTAATGTGCATGTGAAAGTAGAAAAGGACATCGATGAGGTTAAATTATGGCTAAAATAAATGTTTAAATCTATTAATTCATTGGCAAGTGTGAAATATTTGGGCAAACATATAGATAAATTTCTCAAATGGAATACATATGTAGATTTTATTTCAAAAAGTCTATTATTATAAAAAAAAAAAAGCAAACACCACATTCACACAGCGTAATTTAAAATTTCTTGGCCCTTAAGATGTACAATAGAAAACGAAAATAGGAAGTATGAAAATAGATTTAAAAAAAGCAGTGACTTGTTGGCATAGATAATAATAATATATAACAATACATTAATTTTATTCTACTTTATTCAGCTTTATTTAAGTTTACTTAGAATAATTAGTGTTATTATACTTATTTAGGATTAAATATGTGTTAAGTTATTGATTAAACCAACAGGCAACAGTTAATTTCTCTTTTGTGTCTCTTTTCTTGGTTGTTATATGTGCTAACTACCCCCCTCCACAGCGAAAAGACAAGAATTTTGACGGAAACTTTACCCGATTTTTTTTATGTTCGGATGTACGAATCATTTTGATTATAGTATGTAGATATTTTGAAAGGAATTTTTTGAAACACCTTATGGGGAAGGTCTTTAAATAAATTCAATATATTTAGTTCGTTACTTACAGTTTATTCTTCTTTACGTTGCTGGTAATATGTTACAATTATGAGATGACTTTAAATATATATATATCACAAGTTAATTTATTATCGTTAATTTCGAAAGACGACGACGCGGAGAGCTTCATGCTACGAGCGTCTTCACAGCAGAGGCGACAGGTGCGAATGAATATGTGGCACGAGGGATCCGCTGGTGATCACGTTTTGCTCGGCGTGTGCATGCGCAGTTCTGTGTCGATGCTGCAGGAAACTGTCGCCACAACCTAAACCAAAGTTTTTTGTTACTGAAAGTAATTTTTAATCATGCAAAATGCAATAATTTTAATTAGTGCTTTGAAAAGTGCTAAGTACTTAGAAACAGAAGAATCTTTATCCATACCGAGAAACGACAGTTGCTTAGGGTAGAGGTAGGGGGGGTCTTTGGGATTATTGAGGCACTACTGTATGTTATATATTTTTTCTTAACAATAAATTATTTTCTTAATATTCCTTGCACGGGGTGCAAGGAAGTGTTCATTATTATTATTAATTTATTTGTATATTTTAAATTTTAGGAAAATATTTACTAGAGAAGATCAGAGATTCAGCTGGACAAAAAGGTACTGGAAAGTGGACATCGATTGCTGCTTTGGAATATGGGACTCCTGTTACACTTATTGGAGAGGCTGTATTTGCTCGATGCCTCAGTGCACTAAAAGGTTTTAAATTTGGATAAGTTTATTCTTTACTGTTAGTAATATCTTTGCATTGTTAATATAGCATTCGATTAGCTTTTTTGTGAAATTAAGTCTACTGGTTTATTTTTATTTATTTATTTCAAACTTTTTGTGCACAAATGCATAATGGTTCATAAATGGCAGAGATGAGAATGGAGATAATGATCATAATATAAGGAGATAGAAATAGGTGTCATTTGTAAAATGATGCTTCAGATTTCTTTTGAAAGCGGATAATATAAATTCAGTCAACAAACTGGAATTAATTAAAACACAAATTATTTTATGACATTCTTATAAAAAATTAAGATGAATCATTTTTATTTTTTTATTTTATTTTATTTTATAGATTATAACAGCAATACAATATGTTGCCAATTATAATATTCTAAAATAAATCTTTCACTTCACTTGTTAAAGCATTTGCCCATGAATACTTTGGCAGGTTATAATATATACATTGGTGGAATTGATAAGATCTAATATCACAAATCAATAAACAGGATTTACAAAGTAACTCAATAAAAGGTATTATTGACGAGCATTGTAAAAGAACATGAAGTGATGACCACCTAAACAACAAATATCGGGTAATAAGCTACATGGATACCTTGTATTTTTCTTCTTTTATGGAATGAATAATTTGAAAAATGTTTAGCGATTTATTTAATTTGCTTTGGTTTAATTGTGACAAATGTCCAGTGGACTGATTCATGAAATTTAAATCCAATCCTAATTTAGAATTTTCGCTAAGAACCTTCCTTTATAATGTAGAATGAAGCATTAGATAAGTATTTAGGTTAGTATTTTCTAATACTAATTAAAATGTACAGAATAAGACGGCAGGTTCTAAAAGTAGATTGAAATGGATTTGGAATTAAGTATTAAGTTTCATGAGTAAGGCTGCTGGTCCCAATAGACTGATAATGTTTTGATTATGTTTCTTTGTTTATAGATGAAAGGGTGACTGCCAGCAAAAAATTCTCATCTACATCCTCTACAAAGTTCCAAGGGGACAAGAAGCAATTTTTGGAGAAGATTAGGAAGGCGTTGTATGCCAGCAAGATTGTCTCTTACGCTCAGGGCTTTATGCTTTTGAGAGAGGCGGCTAAGTCTCTGAAATGGGAGTTGAACTACGGAGGTATCGCTCTCATGTGGCGTGGCGGTTGCATCATTAGAAGTGTCTTCTTGGGAAACATCAAGGACGCCTACAAGCGCAACCCGAACCTTTCCAATCTGCTGTTGGATGATTTCTTCTCCAAGGCTATTTTGGACTCCCAGCAGTCGTGGAGGGAAGCCGTCTCACAGGCAGTCCTACTGGGAGTACCCGTTCCAGCTTTGAGCTCAGCACTTTCATTTTATGATGGTTATCGTTCTGGTGTGCTACCAGCCAATCTTTTACAGGCAAATATATTATAAATTTCTTATAGTTTATTAGGTAGGAATGCAAGATTGAATGAGATATTGTGAGTAAAATATATATTGGTTTGGCTACTTGGAAAGAATGAATAATGAATGTTGACAAAGCAAATGGACTGATAAAGGTTTGAAATAATAAAATTAGCCATTACTAGAGACCTGAATAATTCATTTTTGCGATAAACCTGATTTTATTTGCGAATTTAGATTATTTTTCACGAATAATGCAATTTCGTTCGTTTTAGAAAAATAACACCAAAATTTGGTACTTTTAGGACATTTTTGTAAAAATACCAGAAATTATCTACTGAAAAGGTAGAATTAAAAAATAATTATTGTAACTCAAATTTCTGCGGGTTACATCTACACAGTCAATACATTAAATGAGACAACATGGCTACAAGAAGTGGTTGACAAAATAGATAAAGCTACATCATATGGATGCTTTATGCTAATGTTGATTCATGTAGGTATCTGTAATACTGTTTTGGCAGAAAGAAGAATAACATTGATTTATTATTGAAAAAATAACACTACTTCTCACTTTTCTACAAAAAAACAATATCAGCCCTTTTCCAAAAAATAATGTGAATAGATACACTGATTTTCTACAAAAATAACACACCTTTTCAAAAAAAAAAATGCAAATAATTCAGGTTACTAATTATTAGCTATTACTAATCTTAAATCACCCTCTTCTTAAATATAAATAATAATAATAAACAATTTAATATACAGCCGTTTAATGATTCAGGATCATTCCAAGATCACTTATATTTCGGTCTTAGGTTGCTTCACGAATCAAATATTCATCTTCTTGTTCTAATCATAAATATTTATTCAGTTGCATTTTTCCTTATTTATTTCTGTGTGCATCCTTTAAACATCGCTGTTATAAGTCTTACTATGTTCGCTGTTATAAGTCTTACTATGTACTACGTTCCAGCTAAAATAAGTGCGTTCCTATTCCACTTAGTCTAAGTTGATATTCTATAACTTTGAAATAGGAACGTTCTTACTCCAAGTAAGTATGTCACAAATTAATCCGATTCCCTATTCTATATAACCACATATAAGGATGTGTATTAATGTATTAAGCAAATTAAATCGTTGCTCTGTAAAAAGAGAAATTTATTATTAAAATAATTATAAAATACAATAAAAGTAATAATAACATAAACATAAATAAATAATTATGATAACAAATATAATTTTACCTGTAAAAAGAGAAACGACATTAATTAAATTAGATGTTACCTAGAAGTACTTATTTCATTTTTATTTGAATTGGTTCTAGGTCGCGTTCTAAATCAGAGTGAATCGCTGAGTGAATCGCTCTACCGGTGCGACCTGAAGTTGCAAAGAGAGCGATATTTGGGCGATGTTTAATCCGAACGGTACTGAGCGATGTTGGGGTGACTTAAAATTACGCGGGCGCGGGAAATTTAAAATTACGAGTTTGGTGTTACTTCAGTTGTGTCACTTTGGTCAAAAATTATAATAAAATAGAGGTTTTATATTTTGTTTTGGTGTTTATCGGATGTTTTCATTATAATAACGAGGTAATAATGTATTAATTTTAAAAGTAGTAAACGTGTTGTGACAAGTGATTCGTATTATTCGTAAGAATTTAAGATTTTTTCTTGCGAACATATTTACATCAAAAAGTGATATTCGTTAAAAATGCGACTTATAATAGTTCTGCATCCACCCAACGAACATATCTCATAAAGTTCAGCAATATTGAGGTTCCCTGTCACCCATTGTGAATGTTATGAAAAAATAATTTGACAAACTCATTTCATGAAAATGGTGAAAATTTTCGAAAAAACACTTTATAGAATGACTTGTTAGTGAGGAGTTTAGCGTTGGCCACAACACACTCATTTATATAACTGTCTGTTCCCAGAATAAAATAAAATAAATGTCAGATTTGTCATAAAAAGGGATGCAAGTGTTGGATCAAAGACATACATACATACCATCACGCCATGTCCCTCACGGGGTAGACAGAGAGAACTGAACGCCATTCACTTCTATCTTGACACACATAGTTTTCACGAACTTTTCGTGTTTTGGGCATTCAAAAATTGTTTATTTCCCTTAAAATGATAACCACTCATTAAATAATACATTATTTTCATAAAACAAAATACACATACTGTTGATGTTTACTATTAAATAATGGCCTTCCACATTTCTTTGTGGTTGACCATTATTATCCATGATAAATTTGTATGAATTTACATCCATTGGATTTATTTTGTATGAATTTACATTTTTGTAAATTATAATTAATAAATAATTCAATAAATTAAATTATAAATACAAATAAAACCAACTAAAACCATACCAAACTAAAAGTGTTGACGACTATGTGAAAAATTATAAATTGCCGCCAAATAAAATGTCACTTTGACTATGCGAAAATTCATAAATTTGACAGGAGCGACATTCACCCTACTATTTCATCGAGCGACTTGGGCGACTTTGGTGCGAGTCAACCGTGATTCCGAACGGGCAGAGTGAATCGCCGCGCGAATTGCTCGATGAATTCCGAACGCTTAGGATGACGCTCTAACATCGCCGAGCGTCTTTCCGAACACTACCCTATATTAAAGTTTTAGTTTTATATTTGTTTTAAAGTGACAGTTAAGATTCTAAAAAGGAGGAACTAAAAGCATTTAATGTCGTTTCTCTTTTTACAGGTAAAATTATATTTGTTATCATTATTATTTATTTATGTTTATGTTATTATTACTTTTATTGTATTTTATAATTATTTTAATAATAAATTTCTCTTTTTACAGAGCAACGATTTAATTTGCTTAATACATTAATACACATTCTTATAAATAAATTCTAATTTTTTAGTCAAATCAATAAATTCTAATTTTCGTTCACACCTTATTGCAAGCGTGCTAGTTATTTTCACAACAGTTGAAAACATCAGTTGTGTATGGAAAAAAATAAAAATGGATTATTTACATGTTTTGCGTTATGCTGAAAATTAAAACCAAAGAACATTAGTGCATATCAATTGAAATGTTAACTTAGGCAAATGAACATGACCGAACAGTGTGCAGTACGCATGCATAGTTTGCGATATACACAATTTGAGTCCAAATTATTATCTACGGTGTACCAATATTGTAGATTTTAAGAACAACGTCAGTCACAGAATACGAAATTTACTTCAAATGACTTGCATTCTAAAATTTTAGAACATTCCTATTTTATTCAAAAAAGTTACTGAATTGGATGTAATATGTCCTATTCTGATTACTCTAAATTTATCCGACTGAAATGTCAAAAACATGAGAAATGTCAAAAAGTTGACTGCATTTATATGGGACTCATTACGTCACACCGCGCGGATAAAATCCTTTTATTCACGGTCCCCCGTTGGTTATAGACTTTTTTGTACTCTGAAACGAATCGGAATAGGAAATATATATCAATAATAAGGTCATTATTAGTCTAATTATTCTGCATTATTCAATAATTTTTTTCCTGAATCCTGGATTTTTCAATCCATAGTCTTTATCTTCATACTTGTTATCTGTGTACTTTCATGATCAAGCAAAATGCCATGGTTTAATATTCATTTTTCGTTTTCTTAATGACTTTCTGAACAACTTGATATATTAACTACTAATTATAATTTTAAAATGTTTATTTCTTGTTTTTAGGCCCAGAGAGACTTTTTCGGTGCTCACACTTATGAACTTCTAGGAAAGGAAGGGAAATTCGTTCACACAAACTGGACAGGGCATGGTGGTGATGTCTCTGCTTCTACATACAACAATTAAAATACAAAAGTAAGAAATCTCTATTACACAATCCATTGCAATATGGACACTGTAAAATTAATGACTGGGTTTATTTATCAATATTTATTATAATAGAATCTTTAGAATCTTAACCTCAAAAGTAAAAAAAAAAACCCATACTATGATTGTATGAACTAGAACTCCTTTTAAATATTTTTTATTCAATCTTAGGAATTGCAGTGACATCTCCTAAGTGTACATTTCATTTCAGATTTTTTCATTTATACATTTTAATTAAATAAAAGATTTTTGATGTTATGGGGATTAAAATTTAGATTTCAAATAATACTTTAATAATGCTTTTTTAATTTGTAAATGTATGTTCATTTTGACCAAAATTTTATATTTCTTATTTTTTTATTGTACCTTAAAACACGATTTTTGTTTTTGATTAGCTATAACAAAAGATTTTTTTAATGAAATACCACAATAAATACACCAAAAAAATATAAACTTTGCATTTTGTGATTATAATGAATGGGTAAGGGCATCTGGGGTACCTGTGGACAAATAATAAACAGAATGAAAAGCACATTATGATATATTTGGAACATTATTAGTGTTGCTAGATTTTTTGAGAAATCTTGTGATGCACTTTAATAATTATATTCATACTGTCCAAAGGTACACCAGTTGACCCTACACACATATTCATCCATGTATGTGTATATAAATAAAATTCTTAATAATTCAATGAATTTATAAATACATAACAAATACAATGCAATATTACTAATTATTTATTTTTATATCAATCATTTATTTCCATATAAGAAGTAGTTAATTAGTATTAATAAGAAATATGGGACCACGGTATTTAATAGTTACACATTTATGGCTCAAATGTTAAGATTTTTTTAAAATTACTATGTGATTGTTATGCATGTTTTATTTTTTAGTTTTACACAATTTTTCATCTATGTACATTCCCAATTAATTATAATATATGTATCATGTTAATTTAAATTCCAAAAGATTAGTTTTGAATTCATTATTTATGTAAAATATAATTATTATATAATGCAGATAATCATTGATATTTTATTTGAATGTTTACAAAACATATTTTTAAAGAATATAAATTTTATAATTTTAAACAATCTTATTTTGTATTTGTTAATAATTAATGGTTGACTCTTTGATATATTTTTGTATTAAATGTTTTTTTATTCATACATTGTCTTTTTGTATCATCTACTTAGGTACCTCTAAAATACTTTTGATTGTTTTTGAATGTGCATTTACAACTGATAAGTACTAAAAGAATAAGGTTGGTTTTTAATTGTCAATACTGACAGTATTTAAAATGTAGAACTCTATTATACTAGGTATTTTTAAATCAAACGAAATTGATTATGTTTCTACATATATTTATCTTTGTAACAGGATGACCATTTCTGGTGACCAGGCTATTATCAACTAGATAAGAGCTGGTAGTTCTGGTACAAGGATAAATATACTTAGAAAAATACTGAATTTTGTTTGATTTAAAAATATCTGGAATAAGGTTGATGTGTACCAAATTATATTTGATGGAGTATAATATGTACTTTTTTAGTTGCCTGAAACATACTTAATAAATTTAGTAGTGTTGTACATTACAAGAGGCCGCTTAGAATCATACCATCATGCCTTTAAAATTTCATACAAAAAACAAATACAAACATGCAATCAAAATAATGCTGTAGTTAATCTAGTTACAAGTCTTTAAAATATTTTTTTATCTCATGGCAATTTTTTTAAAGCATTGTTGAAGTTGGCAAATGACCCTGGAATTAGAGATGGGGTCAAACCAGCCAAATCAAACTTTTATGATACATGACATAAAAAAATAATTCTAGAATTGTATCATTTTACTGAGTATAAGTATAAGGCCGAGTGTTTCCGGAATGGCCCGATAGTTAAAATGTTTTGATTTCATAAAATTGTGTCGTTTGATATCTATAAAACAACCAAAATTATTGGACATTATTATGAAATAAATCAAAGCATTAATTCTAGTTTTATATCAAGCTAAAATGAATCTCTTACACTTGAAGCTTTATTAGTACCTAGTTTTGGTTTAAGTTAAAAGTGATATTACATTTTGAATTCAGGAATGACAAGCGCACAAAAATTTCTGCATGATTAGTAACCACATAAGCTCAGCGGACAGATCGGACGCAGCACATCAGACAGGTTTTAGTATTCTCTTTACGTCCATTAATTAATCAGTATCGTATGGAGCACGCGCATTATTGCTAGGAGACAAAAATCCAATCTGTCTGCAGCGCTTATACGGATGCTAGACTTAATTCAAAAGATAAATGCAGATTTTGTGTTCATTTTAAACTCTTCTTATTTGGTTTCCTCGCTGAGATTGGTGGTTAGTATCAATCAATCGACGAATGGTTTGTCTTTTTATAGTACAGTCTGAAGATCCCGATGAAGAGATATGACATGGTCAGTGGATATTTACTCTCCACGCGTCCCATTATTATGAGCTATTCTTAAAAATAATGCATTTTTCCTATTCCTCCAAGATTTTTCCTGTATTTCACTTAAGTTATTTCACCTTCCCAGTGTTTATATACACTGTGAGATTACTTACTTCCGATGGCTGTACAACTCCAGTAGAGCTTTAGCCTCCTGAATACTGGATTTCCAAACCTTCCTGTCAGCATCAGCGTGATTAACATAATATTATGTTTCTAAGAGATGATAGATGGGAGTAAATCAGAACTAGGCATGCCTATTATAATATTTATTTTATTCAATACAACGGTACACTGTGACATAGATTAGCAGACTTATGATTAAATGAGTTAGATGTATTGACTGTATAAAGTGAACACAGTCATTTAACCATAAAATATCTCTCAATAATCTGTTGTCAACAAATATATATTTATAAATATGTATAGTAAATTGCTACACAAGGTTATCCAATACAACTGATAGATTCAGAAATATCCTTCACATGTAACTATAAAAAACCTTTATTGTAGAAAATATTGTTTTATTTTCATTATGCCAGGGAACAACGAACCAAGAGAAATTTATACAGTATTATCTTTGCTTATCATTCAATAATAATATTTATTACGAGCTCGTAACTTTACAAACTATATTTCGTACAAGTGATTGTTTAATCATATTATCATTGGTGAATTTATCAATTTACAATACCAATATTATGTAATATATTGGGCGTCATTATTTTCTTTATTTTATTTATCAAAACGAATTAGCCTCTTTTTTTTCAAATATTTCATTTTAACTCTACAAACAATGCAAAGCAATATCTACATTTAATTTTTTTATAGTATCCTTGAATTTTAAAAATTATTATTCACATACACTTTTGTATCTACTAAAATATATCATAAATTTAATAATAATAATTATCGTAAAGAAGATGATAAAATGAAATTTACTCATGAACAATTTACGGCCAAAATTATTTATATTATCTTTCTCCGTTACTTTTTTATTGATTGTAATACAAACAAAATTTATTTTTACAATTTCAGAACATACAATATTTAATAAAAATTATAACACGAATTTCTTAGTATAATTACAAAAAGCACATTGATTGCTGCCATTTACATACATAATGCAACTGGTTCATTCACTTCGGATTTATTAAAATTTTGTTACACATTGCGATGACAGATAAAAAATTTCAACTTAATATGTTATAATAAAATTAATATTATGACCACAACAAATTAATAATAGATGTTTAAAAAAATATATTTAATCAAATCACTGTTTTTAATATTAAAAATTCAATCTATTCAACAAGGACACGATAGATCAATATTAGAGTATTTATAAGAAATCTTTCGAATCAATGCAATATGTTTACAGCGTGAAAATCTTAACTATTTCAATTCATTCAAAATATTCTGAGGAGATTCATTTAGCCCTTAATATTGTATATGTATTACTTTTGGGATGGATCTTGGTTACATAAATATATTATATGGTGTCTATATCAGCAATTGATTTTAAGTTATCATTTGACACACATTTAGGTACACAGAATGTGACATGTGGGATTGTTGATCTCAGGAGGATATGATAGGGTTCGATTGATCTCAGGAGGGTACAATTGAATATAAATGTGAGATTGTTGATCTCATAGAGTTCGATTGAAACTGAAACATGAGATTGTTGATCTCAGGAGGATACAATTGAATTAAAAGGTGAGAATGTTGATCTCAGGAGGGTTCGATTGAGGAACAAGTCATCACAACTAACCTTAATTTAAATTCCTCTAATATTGAACATCATATATAATTATAATGTAGGTATGTACGTGTAACAGTTTGCGTGCTTTTAATTAATTAGTTATGCCGTTTTAACAGATATTTAAAAAAAGTACATCAAGAACACCAGCTAAGATTCTAACATTAAAAATTAAACATTTATGTTTGACATTACATAAGTATGCAGCACATACATGCAATGTTTTCTTTATATATATATATCATCCCTTGACTAATAGATAGTTGAGATTAGAAAATGACAGTCACTCCATATTTTTTACTCATGACAGCGCATTGTTGATAACATATACACAGATAATCATTTGGCCAAAGCAGAAGATCAAAAATATAATTCTAATATGTAATTTTTGGTTCGTAATAATTATTTATTTTCAAAAGTCACCAAAACATCAGATATTATAATATTTTAAATTTCAGTACATTTGTACAAATAAAATTATTTTTTGCCTTTCAGGGTATTACCATTTTCCCAAATAGATTTCTTAACAATACATATAATAATTTATATTTTTATTTTAATCTAAATTTAATTTACAAATCAATGTCGTCAATTTGAATGACAACTCTTCGAAACGTGTTTTTTGGCTTACGTCGTAAACTTAGAGCCGTATGTATTGGCAGTTGAGTCATACAGACAATCATACTTGTTCAAGTCTTTAAAATTAAACATTCAAAGTAATGTTTATATTCTAAGCAAATACAATGTCAAAATGAATGGGTCAGTGACAGAGTGAATAGTGTACTGAACTAGTAATTCTATAGACCAGGATCAAAATAACTGATAACATGACTTTAGTTTTAATTTTAATCACGGAATTATTTGAGCATATGGAACTGCCTCATTCTTATTTTACACACCATGTTTTTGTAATTTGACAGATGACTTGTTGGAATAATACATCTACCAAAGAATTTTACAGCTTTGCAATGAAATATGTTTATTATTACAAATTATAAATGAAGAGTTAGTGCTTTTGACAAAGGCAAAGTCATTAACATTGGTCTTTATCAATTTGCACCAATAATTTGATAATATGTATGGTAAGTTTGTCTTGTCTATTGTGATTGAGACCAACTCAAATCATAACATTGACATTAAAATATTTGACTCTGAGATTATACAATCAGTTTTCATCTGTATACAACATGTTAAACTTTGTCCGTGGTAAACAGTCTTCACTCTTAGTCAATTTATTAAAATTCGTTGACCAATACATGGCTTTCATTTTAAGACAAGCCTTCGGTGTTGTTGTAGTCACCGTGTTTTACCAAACGTGTGATATGGCTATTTGATGTTTTAATTTTTTTTATTCAAAAAACATTGTGGTCAAATCATGGAAGGCACTTTCTAGTGTTTTTTTTTAATTTTGAACACATTAAGTCTAGACTTAAATATACAATATCGCATCAATTTAGATTCAATCAAATTTTAATTATTTTAAACAATTTCACAAATAGTCTTTAATAAGCCAATATCCAATTTCAACAAATATAATAATTTAGAAGTGTTCTCAGTATATGATGTCTTTTTCATTTTTGATAACATCGAATGAAGGAAAATGTAATAGTTCCTCACTTTATGATGTATGAAATAAGTTGTTATATATATATCAATATACTATACATACTAAAGTATACTTCATTTATTAAATTACTGGGAAAAGAATGTATGCAAATAATATTGTCAATGATACAAAACACATTTCAAAATATTCATTAGGTGCAGGGGAATGTAACCCTTACAGAAACTTAAATGAAAGAATTGCTGAAAATTTTTATAAAAGATTTAATTGAATTTTTACGTAGTATTGCTTGCTTGCTCACCACAAACAAATAAATATAACATTAAATGCATTAATATATTTAAGTTGTTGTGACAACACATATTTTGTTGTAATAATTTTACAAAGCTAACAATTATAGTAAAACAATTAGACGTTTGATTTTAAAATAAGAGTTTGTTAAAAAATGAAGTATAAATAAGGTAAGTACATATAGTAAATGTATAATATACGTTGGGAATCGACACAGTAGTGTGCATCAAATGGTATAATAATAGTTTTGACGAAAGAGAACATAACAAAAAAGATTTTTCAAAGGCCACTTCAATTTCCACATAATATTCCTCTTCAGAAGCAAAATATCACTTTACCTGTCAACATATAAATATCAATCCGATCCATAATATTTTATTATTTGGCATATACCCCTTCATGGCAGGAAGGCAATTTAGTTTTAAATAATGATTACTTGTTTTATATAATTTTTGTACATTATTCAATAGCCTTACTTTTCTAAATGAATCACAAAAATAATTTTATTTTTTTAGAAAGTGTTTCACAATAGACTACTGTCACCTATGCACCTAATGAAAGTCCCGTGCCGCCACTCATTATATTATAGAGTGTAGTTCTTTAGAGGCAGTCCACACCAACACTGTCCTATTCTACAAACAATCGTACACTACATCCTTTCTTTACACAGTATTCATAATGTAGGTACACACTTTACCTACACAGACATAGACACTATCAAGATACAATTTGTGAAACAAGATTTTTACAACACTTTTATCAAGTCCCATGTTGGGACACATTGAAAAATCAACATCGACTGATTGTTCTATAAAATATATGGATCCCTTTACAAGGTTGCATTAAAGCATTAGACTGAATCAAGTTTCACTGTTAATGGATGTATCTCAAAATGACTATGCTACGATACTACTATCATCATTGTGCCATTGTATCTAATGTAAATACAGAAATATACTATAATTTATTTCACATGTATAATACATTTGGCAAATTTCTAAAAACTACAAAGAAATTAATAATAAATACTTTTTTGTTTGTTTCCCTACTAAAATATAAATCATATAATTATAATAATATTAATAAAGGATTTCAGCACTTAAAATTAAAATAGCTTAAATAACATTACGCTTACACGTGCTAGACATACATCTATATTTGCACAATTTGTATGACTGATTGCGAAACATCAACTATAATATTATATTTGATATACAATTATAATAATTTATTTGTCCCAAAAAAATTTAGTCTATTTTGTAATTTTTCTTTTGATCAAAGGGAATATTATAAGTTAATTTATGTAGATTCAAATTATCACATATTTACAAAATGCTTGAGACATAGTTGTATTGGGAAATTTGATCTCTTTTTTTCTGATTTTTACAATTAATACTTTGGTATCAATATCAAAAGAATTTAGTGTTTTCTTTATATATTCACATCACAAATATTATTCAGAATTATTCTCTACTATGAAATTATTATATTATTATCAAAGCTGGATGACTGATTGAATTATCTTCTAAGTGGAAGTTTTAACATGAGTCAGTAATAAATATTTGTAGTTATACCAATAATAACCTTTTTACTATCTAAATTTTGAAACCACTATACTTTTATGTACATAACTATGTCTATGGAGAGTAAATAAACTTTGTAGAAATTATAAAAGAGATTCTTCAAATGTGTTAATATATTTTAATCGTTTAAATGCCACCAGTTACCTGTAATTTCTTAAATTAATCTAAGAGATATCATTCTTTATTAATTCAAATATTTTGGCAGTAGAATTGCCAGTTAATTGTCAAATTTGTACATTAAACGCTGATGGATTGTTAATGTAGGTATGTCATAATAATTTCTATAGTACATTGTAAAATAGGTACGTAATATTCTGATCCTTTGCCAACTTCAACTTTCTTAAAATATTCCAATCTTTCCATATAAAAAGGTAACACAATCTGCCGTCCAGTTAGATTTTTTTTTATCAAAACATATAAGTACAATCTGAATAAATAATTATACAATAATATGGACAGATTTCTCAATGATTTCTTTTAAATAATACAATTTCACGTAATACATTTATAAAATTTTATTATAATTTTGTTGTTGAACAACCAAAATTATAAAAAAAAACACTTTAGCTCAGTTTCTACTCAAAATGATATTTTTTTAAAACGAGATATTAATGTACCTGTTACATTTTAAAATCGATAGTGGTTTATAGTACCACATTATACACATACATGCACACACACATACACACGCACATACAAAAACAGTTAGTCTACACGTTGCTTCATATATAATAGTAGTTAATCATTTCTGACTAAAAAAAGGAAAACATGATATACCGTATGTATTCAATAATGAATGTGAATTTTAATAGAACAACAAAATCAAAACTTAAAAGCATCTTTTCACACAGTAAACAGTAACAAAAATATTTTAAAAATATACTCCATTGAAATAGATAATGAAATTTAATAAAACAAACATATTCTAAGATAAAAAAAAAACAAATAATAACGAAGCTTTAATAAAAACAATTGTAATTAAATAATGCTGAGTGTAATAATAGATTTATAAAAATAATATATTTAATACATTGCTAACATATATTGAGAGAAAATTAAATATAATCAGAACAAGGTATGTAGTATAAAATTGAATATATTATTTAGAAATGAATACTTATCAAAATATATGTCATAAAACATCAATATTACACATAGAGAACAATGATTATATGACATTTAGATATATCTACGTTTATATTTTGAATCACTAGTTAGAATAATATGTTATGGAATCTAATCAGGCGTGGACACAGCTTGGCCTACAATATATAAAGGATTATACAAATAGGTGACTAATACTCGTATTCAGAGGCAAATATGAGTAATGAGGAAGCCTCATGCCTTGAAAGAATGTGCTTAAGGAGCCTACACCACAAGGAAATCATACATACTAATGACATATATTATCATACAAAGATAATCTGTTTACCTGTTACTTTTGATAACTGATATAACATTCAAAATGAGTGAAATATTTTGTTGGTTAGGTAGCCAATCGAAAAACAATGAGATATATTATATGAATATATTCTACAGAAAGAATCAAAGTATTCCTCATGCGTTGTCCCATAGGTATTCAAGATCTTCTGTCTCCACTCCCTTTCAAACAAGCAGAATGCGCATGCCCAGAACATACATATTTATCTCTGCATAACCAAATGTCAATGAAATTTAAAAATTTTCAAATTCTTCAGGATTCCTCAAGGTATGTGACGTAACATTCTCTCTGAATAGCGAGACCACCATAAAGCTATCTTGAAGGCCTGAGGCTTATTCCTCAAGATTTGTCTATGAATATGAATATAAGATCCTTGGATATTGTTAGACTGTGCCCGCACTTCACTAATGTATACCCAACAGTCTTTTTGAAACTGGCCGAAAGATGTAATTTAGATTGACATATTAATACATTTTTATTTAATATAATATAATATCTATTAAATTCTAAGTGGTAAACGTACATACATAATGTGTAGGACTATTTTTCTATGAACATCAATAATATGTATTTAATAATATTTCAATAATGCCAATATTTCTTGTCTTCAATATTATTCAAACATGAATTATGTACTCCGCTATATATCATCCGAGTTCAGTTAATAATATTGCATAGACATTGAATCCAATAAATTATTCAAGAACATTTGTTGATATTTAATTTGTGACCTTTATAATATATAGCAAAGTCAACAAAGTCTACATACAATATCAGGTGTACACAAACACTTAAAATGATAAGTTACATTGCAGCCATCTGCGAGAATATATTGTTTTAGTATATATTGCATAATACAAAACAACAGTTCAGTTGAAAAAAACACAGTAAATGTTGATTTGGAGATTCTGCAGGCCTGCCAATAAGTTATTACTACAATAAAGATATTACCAATTATTAAATTTTATATCCTTTTTCTGCAAAATATAAGCAAATTGGTATATCTGTGTTTAATCTCAGAGAGCATAATGATAACTCTTTCAAACATATTCTTTTCTTGAAATTATATTAAAGGTATATTTGATAGAATTTGGTAAACATAGGATTTATGGTTTGACTCCTCTTCAATTTTGTTTAAATTAACGTCAAAATGAATTTAAAAAAAAAATATATATATAAAATTAACACATTAATTATCTAAGAGAAATAATTTGGGCCAATCTCAGATATATGGCAAGCCTAATATTACGAAATATTTTTATTTATACTGATTAATCAAAGAATAGGTAGTTAAAAAGTATTTTAATATACTTAGGTACATATTTAAAAAATATTTTTAGGTATACATGTAGTATTTTATACTTTGAAACTAAAACAGTGGAGCATTTCTGCATTTAATAATTAATAATAAATGTCTATCGATCAATATAAAAATCAAACAATGACACATCAACAACTAAAAATAAAATAGTTTAGTATTTCCAATACAATCGAGCATCCAGATTAAATGCAGATATGGAAAGACAATTAATATATTACAAAATTATAATATGTAATTTTGAGACAATTAGACATTAAATACTGACTAAATAATAAAACAAACTGGCCAACACAAATCTATGCATACTAAGATCATTCAAGACTTATTAATATTTTTAAAAAGTCATTTTTTTGCCACGTATTTAGTAAATAAACATAAATAATAGCATATATTTGGTACATTTGTCCAGATTTGGATCTCAAGAGTCTTCTGTTAAATCATTACTTTAAATGTTTTACCAATAGCAAATTTGCAGTGATATCATTTACATAAATGATAATGAAACACATGTTTTTTTTGAAAAACAGGATAAAACATTTCAATTTAATAAATAATGATGTTATAGTATAAGAAGTTTTTTTTGAAGTTGTAATAAATGGTATAAATCTTTGGATTTAAATTTACCAAAAAATACATCAAGAAATGTTAAATTATTATGGGGTCTCGACTATTGGCTATTTCTTAAAGGAAATAAAAATAAATTGTGACTTTGTAATAAAATAGTTTAGGGCCAGGTTGTTTTAACCTTCCGTGCCAAATGGCATTATTTTAGTTTACTGGTTCTTTAAAGAAATAAGAATTATTGATACTCGTAATGAGTATTTTCTGTAACTTTCAAATAAGTACGCACTAGTTTTTGTAATAACACAAATGTTACTAACCGGTATCGCTGTTCAATAATGAGTAAGTACTTATCGCCAGAATGGTGATGATGTTCTTCAAAAGAGTGATAAAGAGTTTAATGGTAGCCGCATTATTTCTACTGTAAGTAGTAAAATGTAAAGACTGAAAACAATAATCAAACAAGAATAATCCTGGGACCTGCAGCTCAGTGGTCAGATTAACTGATCCATAACTATATAGTGTTATTCTTTAGTACTTTTTTTAAATGTACATATCTGTTGATAATATCTGATAGGAAAATGAGGCTCTTCAGAGTCATACCTATTTGTTATTGAATGATATAAAAAAAAACATGAATATTTTATTAGAACAGAAATTAACCAGTAAACTCAATATAACACATCGGTCAAGAGGGTTGTCAAAAATCATCGTAGGATACGCGTTAAATCAAGGAGACGATAAATCGCTTCTGAAAAGCGAGGGAATATAATAATTTAAACAAAACCACCGCCTTAGATGCGAGCCTCTGTGAGCGGTTCAATCTTGACAGACTGCGGCTGTTCCTGGTGTTGCTGTATGCGGGAGGGCGGCGGAGGTGGGGGGCTCCGCACCAAGTCCTCCAGGTCCTCTCGGAAGAAGGTGTCGGAGCGCGGGGGCGAGACCGACACGGCGGTGGCATACTGGCGGTACCGCTGCTCGGGCGGCGCGGGCGGCTCGAGGGCGAGGCCCGGCGGCGGCGGGGAGCAGAGCGGCGAGGCGAGCGGGCTGGGGGAGAGCGCCGCCGCACGCTGCGGAGTGACCATGCCGCACATCTGCCGGCGGAGGCCGTGCGCCACGGCGGCTACCGCTGCTGCAGCGGCGCTATTCGGTGACAGGCCGCCCTCGGAGCCATTTCCGCACGCATAGTTCTGCATGCTTAGTCCGTCCTGCAATGTCATTGTCAATGTATATTACATATTATACAAATCATTTAAACTATACTCGTATATCGTGTAGCAAAAAAAGGATGATTCAACAGGACTATTGATCCAACTTAATTAGATTGACTAAAATATAATATATTTGTAGGTACCTATTCCATTACAACTTCAATTTAACCTCATATATATAATACATACGTAATGCTTATACTCAAATATCTAAAATCATCGGCTTTATTCTATAACAAAAATCATTCACACCATGTAGAGCTCGCCAAAAGAAAGAATGCGGGTGACAACACGTGTGAAGACACCCTATTCAAAGTGAAAATATTCACGTTGATATGATGATGTGACGTTAGAGAAACCTGAAATCGATCTAATTGTGGATCTAAATATGATATAAATAACGCCTGAATATTATGCAACGTGTATAGCAGTTACAATTTAAGTACAGAAATACATTGTCCAATTTTATCAAAATATCAAATTAATATAACAGTTTTAACATTCATTATTTTATTTTATTTTACAAAGGACAGCACACAGTAGGTACATGCATACAATTATTAAAAGTAAATAAATAAAAATACAAATATACATACAAAAAATTCTGAAAAAATACAGAGCTCTAGCTGGTTACTTATTTGAAAATCGATTCTAGTACAGGGGGGGGGGGCAAGTCTGGTCAAACGTCGAAATCAAAACCCTCATGATTGCCCATATCATGGATATAATTATCATATGGAGTTTTATCAATATCTTAACATATTATAGAGCTCCATATGATAATTATATCCATGATATGGGTAAACATGGATTGTTTTGATTTCGCCGGTTGACCAGACTTGCCGCCCTGATTGACAAGTGCAGTTTATAAAAGGTGTACCTACATAAAATGATTAAAATACTTCCAATCATTGCCTCCTTTTCAATGCAAATTCTAGTTTTAATAACTATAATGATTGCAAAAATTCAGGCGTTTCATTCTTTCATATCGACGCCGGAGCACGGATTGTTTTGTTCGTAGTCGAGCCCCCCTTGATACCAAATAATAGCGATAGCTGGTTCAGTTCGATCGATTAATTCTCATAAACAAATAAAACGATAATTATTAAGTTTTTGTGTCAATTGAGTGGAAATCCATTTAAAAAATATATCAAATAAATTAAAAAAAAAATAACGGCCGAGGATTTTCGGCATAATAAAAGTCAATGAAACTATAAACAGTAAAATAATAAATAAATTTGGAATGGTAAAATAAAACCAAAGTTTTCAGTTCTACTAATTTAATGACACTGACTAGTTTCGGTCATCCAGTGACCATTTTCAAAGTGTGAAAAAACAAGAGGTGGTTGGTGTTTATATAATATCTGGTTAAGGGGTTTGCAACATTTTTTTTTCCGTCAGTTCAATTAGTGTTGCTAGAAGTTCTTTCTAGCAACACTAATTGAACTGACGGAAAAAAAATGTTGCAAACCCCTTAACCAGATATTATATAAACACCAACCACCTCTTGTTTTTTCACACTTTGAAAATGGTCACTGGATGACCGAAACTAGTCAGTGTCATTAAATTAGTAGAACTGAAAACTTTGGTTTTATTTCACCATTACAAATTTATTTATTATTTGAAATGGAGTTCCACCAAGAATTGTCCGTAGAAAAGTTAAAAAAAGTATAAACAGTAAGATAAATGACCACTTTTAAGGTGGTTGACAATCAGGAAGCGTAGGAACCGATATACCCTCACACTTATATAATGGCTTAAACAACCCCAACGCTCCAGTTTATCTACAAAATCAATTTCTTTCAATGTTTGAAACTGTCACTTCATTATAGAACTCACCATTTTGACGATGCTCGGCATAGAACGATACCGGTGAATGGGAGTTGCGTTTGCGAAAAATTTAAATAGAACCTAAAATTACATATATTTTTTTCATAACTCTAGTAAAAATCAATTTCACTTCCTCTCAGAACACGGGTTACTTCTTCGTTCAAATATTGAAAGAACGCTCAGTATCCCAGTACCTACACAATACTTCCTTTTTCACCACATATTTCTCCGCACAAGCAGCCCACATCCCATCGCAACTCCGAGTTTCATTAACATTGCACTACCTGCTTTCAAAAGAAATCTGAGGAATCATTTCTTTACACATAACACTTCAATTTGTCTCCTATTTATATCCTTGTTCCCTCCTCTCCTCTGCCCTCTGTTTTTCTTATTGTTTTTGTTATACCTATATGTTTCAGTATATTTAATTTACATAAATTGCTACGTGTCATAAACACAATTTATCTCACCAAATGAATATGGTTGGTTGGAAGATATTGTCATATAATATGGCAACAAGCCCGCCATTGTGCACACGTGTACAACATTTTTATGATAAATAAATAAATAAATTATGAAACTTACACTGAGAGCTGGATAAGCGGGTAGAGGTTCTTCTTTGATGTGATGGCTGCTGTGGGAGTCACGGAAGACGACGGCTCTGATAACTCCACGGATGTGCTCATCCGGCCATACACCCAGCAGTATACGTTGTGGTCTTCCACGTCCTTTGGGCCTCAATTCTGTAACACCACCCCTGACTAGTATAGGCAAAGGACGTTCTCGTCCGTAGCATTGTTAAGTGAAACAATATCTTAATAATAACACATTTAAATATGTACTTCGAATCAATTTTATATATCTAATGCTATTTTTACTATTGCCAAGATTCTTGTGTCATTTCTATTATCCATTTTTATGTGTTATTTGAATGACAGCATATTATTATAGTTTAGTGTCGTTTGAACATCAGCCTAAGTTTTAATGTATGATGATCGAGTATTTATATAATACATTGCAAAAGATTTTTTTTAAATACCACATTTGTATAAACAGTTATATTTCCTTCTAACTTCTGATTGAATATTTATAAAAATAACACAAAAAATATTGCAATCGTCACAATATAATAAATAATAAAATTATATGATAATAAAATGAACGGAATCGAAGTCATGAGATTTCAATGAAAGCATAAAATTATGCGTATACCTAATTTTAACTTCAGTAACATTATAAATTAATGAAAAAAAAAATATCAAATATCTTGACATGTGAATAATTTAACTGGTAAATTAAATATTTAGCTGGTAAATTAAATATTTTAATAGAAAATTACTAAGCGATAGAAAAAATGGTCTAAGTATACGAATTGTATAATTCCAATAAAATAAACTATTTCAGTAAATTATTCATGTAATTGAAAACATTTCGCAAACAAAAGTAACATTAATTAACATCATCACAGTCTAGTAATATTATGTAACTTCAAAAATATCGCTTCGCTACTTATGCATAATAATACATATTATATAAATATGAAAATTGCTATCTTCTATTGTATTTTTATATGTTGTGTGAATTAAATGACGTCATTTAATTGTGTTTGTGTGTATTTATGTTATAAAAAATGCCACATTTCTGGCCATAATAATTACAAAATACACACACTTTAGTATGACCTCGCTGCAACATTAATATTGCTTTGCACTAACAAAAAAAAATCGCAGTTGTTGTTGCAAAATTCGCATTATATATACGATAGTATTATTAAAGAATAATAATTTAAATTATACGGAGATATGATATGCGCATAATTTAAAATGCGTCTTTTAAACGACCGTGTATTCAATCTATACAAAGAAATAGTAGTTTTTTTTGTTTGGGTATACTCTCATTTAAATAAACAACGCATGGAAGTAAAATTATACGTTATTAGCACGCTATATCAACGAAAAAAATATGTGCATAAAACATTTTTCCTGGTCTTAATCTGAGATGGTTTGTTTCATCAATGTTTGAAGTGAAAAATAGAAATTGAACGTGAGCATTACAAAAATATATGTGAATTTTTCGCGGATTTGTTTTTCTGGATCCAAGTACAAGTATATGACTCGTTTTTGAGTTTTCAGCTGGTAAACAACTTGAAATTTTATTAAATATCAATGGTCAAATAATGAATTTTAAAAATATCCGTTCGACGAATTTGTCCTTCAAAATTAATTTAAAATTAACGGTCGATTAGTTATGATTTAAGGTGATCGCAAATTTTAATCTCTCCGGCAGTTACTGAGTTAGATATATAGGTATTTCACCCTAATTTATTCCTAAAACATTGAACCGATTCTATCAATTGACTAAGCAATCTCAAGACAATATAGGTACCAACAATATCAATTGACGAAACAACCCTATAATAACGTAGTTACTTTTTCAACTGACCAAATAACCTAAAGACGACAATAATCTCATCAATTGACCGAACAATTTAAAGCTATTGTACCTATTTTACCAACCCTGTCATAACCTCTTCTCAGACCAAATTAATTGACAGATTTATTAAAGATAATGCACCTCTATATCAACTGTTAAAATAATCTCGAGAGAATGTACCTACCATAAAAATGACTAAACGATTTATATACCTAGACAATTTTTTTACCTTGCAAATAATTCTTAAAAAATACTACCGTTATGGACAAAATCTATTGAAGCTGATTAATCATCCAAGAGAGCAGAAATATATCCTAAGAATATGTAACCTAAACGAGATCGAGAACGAAACGAAACGAGATATAGCCAGAACTATGCCTAATTTGTAATTAGCGATCACCTTAAATCAAAACATAAACATTACTTTTTTGATTCAATTAAATAATTAAATAAAAAATTTAATGTTACTTGAAATAAAGAAATAATAATACTGTTGGTGAATAAAATGGCTCCAGACAGATTTTACAGGCTTTTGGAGATCACATTCTACTATGATACTCTTTTAGGTATTGGTTTGATTTCAGTAAGATGAGCATCAGCAAAACATAACCTTAATTATATTTTGAGTTCGTATCTTATACTTATATAAGATACGAACTCCAAATATTATACATATCAAAAGTCCAACTGTACAAGACTCTCATACGACCAGTCTTAACATATTATGCTGCTGAAACATGGACCCTAACAAAGGCTGATGAAACAAGGTTAAACACCTTCGAAAGAAAAATATTGAGACGCATTTATGGCCTCGTATGCTAAAATGGAGCCTGGCGTATCAGGTACAACCACGAACTGTACCAGATGTACTCAGATGTACATGTCATCCAGTACATCAAAATATGCTGGCTCCGATGGCTGGGTCATGTAGCGAGGAAGGACGAAACCTGTCCACTAAAAAGGATATTTGCTACAAGACCAATGGGAAGAAGAAGCGTCGGTAGGCCAAAGCTGACGATGGGCGTTGCGAATTGGTGGCAGGAAGTGATGGTCAGGGATGGGAGGAGGGAGCTTCTGGAGGAGGCCAGGACCACTGATTGATTGATTGATCTTATACTTATATTGAATATATCTCAATAAAAACTTGAAAAACTTTAAGACTTTTATGGGACACCAAAGGAAATTACGTGGAATATTTGACCTTGTAATTCTATTAATTACGTACCTAAATGGTGTGTCAACTAAATTCGTATATGAAATAATGATAATTGTACTTATTATTTCGTCTTATAGACGGTTTGTGCATTATAGTTCTAGACTTTTTATTTTTTAGATTTTTAGATATAAAATTACAAGACATTTGATACGTAAAAATGTCGTATTTATCATTTCAGCTCAACCTAAAACTTGATTATGTAGGAAACATCGAAACAATTTAAGGCCTCGATCGAGTGAATGTGTATGGTTCGTCCAAGCTTGATTTTGCTATGACACATCAAAAATAAGTGCTTCATATTTGACACTTATCGCTATTTTTTTTTTGTATTTTTTCAACTTATGTATTTATTTTACATATTAATACCTACCATATAAAATATGGCATGTTTACATGTTATCAACGTACCAATAACAGATATTTGCGATGAATCATACCAAGTCTGGACGACTAAATTGTACAGGAACCTTTAATCTTTTAGTACCTACTTATGTATGTGAATCAATCCCAATTGAAGGTTGATCTATGCTTTTAAATAATTTACAATACACGCTTTGCTCTGCCTATTCTGCGTATACTTGTTAAACAAGTATCTAACTTGGTATATATTCCTACATGCCCTAAATTGAGTTTAGGTACATGCTTGTGCTATAGGTGAACGAAATCGGTCGTGGATTGCAAATCCAGTGCGATAACCTATATTTTTCAACGGAAGAAATGTTTTATGTCAAAACTATATTTCGCGTAAGATTATTACAAGGATTCTAAATTAGTGTAAAAGTTAAAAGTGTAAAATTATCCGCATATCATATCGCCTTTGTAATAATTCAGGACAAACCTGCACCGCCGTCAGCGCTTGGTCCCAACATGTTATGAACTCTGTTGGCGTAGAGTACAAATGTCGGATAGGGAATGTCGTATTTGCGGGCTGCCTGAGATAAAGACAGTCCCTCCTTCAGCACAGAGAATATAGCCTCGGCCATCGTCTCTGGCCGCCAGGACTTGAGGGGTCCGCGCTCCCTGAAGCGCAGGTTATGAACCAAGGACTGATTGGTGTTCCAACATTTCTGCCACATCGATTGTAATTGGTATTGGTAGCTGTCTGCTGAAATGAAGAGGAAACATAAATACTATCATTAGTGAGCACGAACCCTTTGCATACTGATGGCACCTAGTTTTATACAATGATAACCTAAACATACTTAAAAAAGTTTGCATTATTTGATGTTAATAGGTACATATTATATTATTGGACATTTTCTTCTTCTTTTGTTTCTGATAAATTTGCACCTCCACGTTGTTCTATTTTGCAATTTATTAGGTATTATTTGGTTTTAAATATAAAATTTGAGGAACTTAATTTGGCAATATGGCAACATAATCTAGTTTATTTAACCCATAGATTTTTATTATAATATACTAGATGTTAGCAAATTTTGTATGAATCGAAGTGAGGTATTTTTCTGGGGGATTTTTGACGTTTTGGTTGGCAGACCACATCCTTTTTCTATAGAGAATAACGACTAATGTGAATTGTTTTCGGATTTATTTGTCGGAAAAAACAAAAAAAAAACACTTTGTTTATTGAGATTTAGGGAACAGTTATCTAGGATGTGTTGAAATGCAAGGATAACTGAAATACAAAGCATACATTTATCGCCGGGCAAATATTATGTCAACAATAAGTAGATATTACAAATATATAAAAATAAACAGTAAAAACAAATGGATATTATTAGTGAACAAGAAATTAATATTGTTATAATTTATTAAAAAATGCATTGAAAAGAGCAAATCGCTAGCAGAGTTTATCGAATTTAAATAAACCTAAATTCGCCAATGAGCAATAAAATAAAACAACAGTATTAAAAAATGTTTAAACATTGGTACAATAATACAAGACAAAACACAGAAAAGAAGACATGACTACAGATACGGTCAGAAACAACAAATAAAAATCAATGAAATAGTCAAAAATATCTTCAGTTAGAACTATATTTATAAAAAAATATTGCAGAAGGTAATTAAAAACATTTGACACATTTATAAGTAGTAATTAAATAAAAAAAACCTGTATCACATCTTATAATATTAATACTTTAACTTAAGGAATGTAACATGTACTTGACCTTTTTGTATGGGAAACTCACTGATAGTCTTTAGGCTAGTGAGATCCCAATTATTATTATTATGTAAAACTTTTATGACAAATAAATAAATACATAAAATTATTTAAATATAATTTATTCAATGTGCCTGTTGTTCAGACTAACTATACCGGGAATGCTATTGGTTATAGAGCATGTTGACAGTTGTTTGACGCAAAGTTCGCAGGTCTTGACATGTTTGGCTCAAAGTTCGCAGGTCTTGACATGTTTGGCTCACCGGGCATTTTTTAATGATTTCTTTTTCTTTTCACATTCCTATCCATTGTCCTGTCCAAAACTTCCTAGCTTGTATGCATCTATGTATTTGTTTAAGAGGACATATAACGCTAAATCTAGTGACTAAAAACATGATATATTAAAACCGCCTAATGCAGTATGAAGTTACGTGTTAGTAAGTGTAACTATCGCGTGCATCAAAAAAGGTTTATACGTGATTTAAATTATCGGAAAACCAGAAATTGTTGATTTTTTGTATTTTAAGAACAAATCTTACTTGAAATGAATAATCTTTATCGGTCATTCACTTTGATTTTATGCATTCTTTAAGAACATAGAAGATTTATTTCTCTATGACACATAATTATGGAGTAGTTTAAAAAAAATGATGTAAAAAAGGATATTTTTTTTAAGGGAATTGAGACTGAATTTTGAAATTGTGTGACGAACATTCACTAGAGAAATATTGAAAATACTTATGGTATTCTTTCTAGAAACACACTGTTTAAAATATTTGAGGAATTTGATTCCAAATTGAGGTGTTAAGGTTTATATGGCCCCTTAATTATTTTTATTGTTTTTCTTTGTATCCTTATTTTTTTCTTCATATCTTTTTGTATAAGTATTATATATTTTTTTAAATGGTAATTTACGTATTATATATTTTTTTATATGGTAATTTGGTGGCTGTGCCTTATTAAAAAAAAAAATTACGTATTTTTTTTGTAAAACCATACTTTAATAATTGGTTTAAAATCTTGGTTTTATAGTTGTTTAATTATATAGAGTTTTTGTAAATATTTCAAAACTGTATTGATTTATTTATTTATTTATTTAATATTGCTTCTCGGGCAACTAACAGGTAGGTAGGTACTATGTCAAATATTAATATAACACGCACCCAGTAACAAGTTGCCACATTCTGGAGACTTACGATATTAATCGTCTCACAGATCCAGACTGAAAACACAATTAAAAACTGTGTCTCAACCGGGAATCGAACCCGGGACCTTTGGCTCAGCAGTTAGATATCTAACCAACTGTGCAACGAAGGACGATTTATCATATATTATTTATCATATACGTATAATATATGATAAATAAAACATTTTTTTTGCAATCTTCAATATTTTGATCAGTCGAATACCTATTGTTATTTTTTTATTGGTCGAATTGTGATCGTCGCTAGTAAAAATGTGTTCACAATATTAATTTAAGTTTAATATTTAAATATATTGTTCTTCAGGGGGGCAAGTCTGGTCAACCGGCGGAATCAAAACCATCCATAGGTATTTACTCATATCATGGATATATTACTAATTATTAATTCCTGTTCCAGAGGTACATTCATAAAAAATGTAATTATATATTTAAAATGAATGGGAAAATTGGTACCTATCCATATGGTAGATACTTACATAAAACCAGCGACAGATGTGCGGGCGTGCATTAGATTAAATGAAAGGAAGCACGCACGACAGATGCGTGTATATCCACACACCAGTCTCGTCTCACCTACATAAAAAGGCATTAAATTCAGAATGGGTTGTGAACCTCATTGCTGTACTAGGTATGTGAGATGATATTTTGCCTATTATATTTTCGATAACCCGGCTCTTACGGGACACCCGAGAACGATGCTAAAAAAAAGAATGGATGCACTATTCTAAGCCGGTGCCTCGCAACAAAATGGTATATAAGGTAGATACTCAAGGAAAAACGTTTCAAATGAATGGGCATCTACGTACAAAAATAATATGTATGTCAACTTATCAACACGCCACCTTTTGTAAAAATAAACACACAAGGAAGTGTTTTATTATTTACTCTAGAATAATTTATTTCTTAAATAATAAATGTGGCCTGAAAAAATGAACAACTAACGCACAATACCTTTTGAATGTAAACAAAACAATTAGGCCTAGAGTTAATATACAAAACCGTATCACATTTTATGAGAGGGGACCTAAAAAGAGAGCGCGCTACCATTTGTAGACGTAGTAAAGAGTTCGCCTGCTAGATGGAGTTAGTAGATATCTTTACGAAACATCTGTGTGGATGAGTTTCTTTTACTGTTATTTTGTTCCGCCTGGGAAGTCATTATGGCAAATTTAAAAATAACAAAGAGTGAGAGCGCACTGCCATTCGTGTACATATTAGAGAGCTCCCCTGCTCGATTGGGTTAGTATAGACCTTCAAGGAATAGCTGTGTAGATGAGATTCTTTTACTGTTATTTTGTTCCGCCTGGGAAGTCATTATGGCAAATTTAAAAATAACGAAGAGTGAGAGCGCACTGCCATTCTTGTACATAGTAGAAAGTTCTCCCGCTAGATTTGTAGATGAGGTTCCTTTACTGTTATTTTGTTCCGCCAGCGAAGTCGTAATGGCAAATTTAAAAATCAGCAACAGAAGCTTATCAATGCCTTGACAGGCATTTAAGGAGAATGCTATTGGTCGTACATAAGTTTTCAAGTGGTTTGGACGCTTCAAACGTGGTGAAGTGAGTCAACATCTCGAAAAAATGAATACATTGAAAGAATCAACGAGGATCGTCGTTATAAGATCGACAAAATTTCATAAGTGATTTGAGTTGGAGATCGTGCCAGCGGATTTTGACTGAGGATTTGCAATTGAGACGGATTTCCGCTAAATTTGTTCCACGCCGGATCCAAAATAATCGATTGAATTTGATTCGGGACGAGATTGAAAGTGATCCAAACTTTTTGACCAGAGTCATTACAGGTGATGAGAGTCCGAGAATGAAGAAACATCTAAAATAGAAGCGTTTTGATGATGTGGAGGCAGTAAAAACAGCTTCCAAAAGGGCACTGGACGATACCCAAAGTTGAAAAGTTCCGCAGAGATGCTTCTAACAGTAGAAAAAAGGCTTGACAAGTGCATTGCAACTAATAAAAGAGTACCTACTTTGAAAGTGACTGAATGAATTTTGTAAAAAAACATTAAATAAAGTTTTTACAGGTATTCAAAATCCGTTTTATTGGGTCCACGTTAGTATACCTAGGGGTTTAAGTACTCAATAAATACATGGGTTTTATTTTGTGATATGTATTCAGATTCAAATGGTTTACATGTGTAGCTCTTATTTGTGATTTCAAAAAGGGTTTTCAGGGCTCCTTTTTGAGACATTAACAATTGAAAGACATGTAAATGATAATTTATTTTAGACATTCACAGAATTTTTAAAGGCTATTTTTGAGGAAGGCAATAAAATCATTGAGATTTTTAATGTCTTAGGACATAATTTCTTTTTGAAAAAATAATAGATATTATAAAGAATTTGAGAAATACTTTATAAACTGAATCTAATTATAAAAGTAAAAAATAATATTTCAAATGAAAAATGGATACGATAGTTGTTTTTTTGATTATCTGCGTGTATGTGTGTGTAGCTTTTCTAGTACCTAATGCTGATAACGAGAGAAAATAAATAAATAATAATAAAAATAGCCTATATATATTAATGATAATAACAATTAGGCATTTATTTTTATGAAATAATATAATATATGTTATATTTATTTAAACATTTTTTAGGTTTCAATTGAAAAGCGTATTATGTCAGCAACGGAAACAGCAGTTATACGAATGCATTTTCAGGTGAATCTGCAACGATAGGAAACTTTTCATAGGATTCCACAATAACTCACCTGGTGTCTGATACGACAAATGATGGAATATTAATGGTTTTTACAAGAATAGCATTCAACTCACCGGCAATTGATGAAGTAGATGCTCCGAGCCATACGTGGGAATTTTCCAAAAGTCTTGCCTGAAAGAAAAAAAGAAAAAAATCATGTCAATGAATAATGTTCAACATTTGGAAAACAGTAATTGGAGTATGAAGTAAATAATTATGCCCGCAATGGTTTGAAACTTGGTTGATTAATGAATTTATTTACCAACCAAAGATTTTTAGCACCATTTGATTGGCGCCATGTAATCTAATTATGATGACTTATGTAATTATATTAATTGAAGTCAATACACAGCCGAATCCGTCATAGTCTATCGTATTTCCGAACCATTGACTAATAATTGTTTTACGTTTTAAACTAGAAAAATATATAAAAAAATATTAATAAATGAGTATGCCGCATGAGTGACCCTCGTCTTTTTTAATTTTTAAAAAAATTAGATAGCGGATTCACAAGTTTCCCATACAAAATTTTTCATCCATAGTCGCTACAGCGCAGCGGAAACAAATGCACAGACAGACACGTTGATTTGTATATTATGATATGATTGACGTAAATAAAAATTATGCTGTTCATTCTACAATATAATATTTTTAAAATTTAACACTTATTTCCTATAATTATAATATTATTATGCAGAAAGGTTGAGGTAAAATTTAACATCTATCTTATTAATTCATTATTTATATTACCCCAGAAGTAACCGTCTGCATATTTAAATAGATACATTGAGATGGGTTAATTTAATCTGTAGCCCATACCTACTGTGTCGTACTGATTCGTTCCAGAGTACGAAAACGTTTACAACCAACGGGCGACAGTGGATAAAAGGATTTTATCCGCCCTGTGTGACGTAATGAGTTCCGTGTAAATGCAGTCAACTTTTTGACATTTTTCATATACTAAAATTCATACGGATAAATTTAGACGATTCAGAATAGGACATATGTTGAGAAATTGTTGACTCTCCACTATTCCATAGTGTGCAGAGAAAAAAATATATAGGTATCTATAACAATACATTTTGACTTACCTACCTACACTCCCCCAATAATTTTTTATAGGAAAAAAGGGCCGTAATTCATTTTAAGTTGTGTAATCCTTCAATAGATGGCGGTATGAACAAATCTATTGACATCTGTATAACGCATCTACATAATATACCACACTCAAAGGTAAGAAAAAAATATAGGCAAAATACACAAAATTAGAACAACGTCAGCTCAGGTCCACTAGTGCAAGTATAAATTTGATCAATATTTGAATTGATTGCTTCATTAACAATACATTACGACAAACAAAACTTCAGATGTCATATAAACAAATTCTCAATACTTGTGTTTCTTATAGAACCCATTGCATGTCGGTCTACAATGTCCTATTAGGTATATTTATATCCATTAATCTTTATTGTCAATATGTTATTTTATTTAAAAGAACAAGCAATAAATATTTTATATACATATTTTAATATATAATATGTATGTAATATTTAAATAACTTAAGTTTAATAAGTTTGCTTTGAAAAACATATAGCCAATGGGAATAAGATATGAGTTTCGCCTCATGTAATATCGTGGTGGTTTAGATTTGGTTTCAATGGTCAGTGGTCACAAATAATATAAATAAATAAATAAATAAATAAACATTTATTGAGACAAAAAAGAAGTTTGCATAAAAAAACACAGACATATAAAAATTAATATACAGAAAAACAACCTTTCTGACTCAAAAGGACCATGCTCAGCTATGTTGCTGGAAGGCAAGCCCCCCAGCAGCTGATTTTCAGCATGATCCTATTGCTTATGTAGGTATAATATTTTATTATCTATACAAGGTCTACTTTATTTATATGCAAAAAAAAAAAAAAAAAAAAAAAAAAAAAAAAAAAAAAAAAAAAAAAAAAAAAAAAAAAAAAAAAAAAAAAAAAAAAAAAAAAAAAAAAAAAATGCTCCTAAAATACACATATATAAATATTCACAAATACATAAATGTACATGCACGCACATACATATATACACACATTTATTTATACACACCAACACACATAAATACACATTAATTCATACATACTTCACACTATGATTATATATTATTATTTTCATTATAAATTACTTGATCCACTGATTAAAAATTATTTATTAATATTTTGTCGGCCTTCGTGGCTCAGTTGGTTGGGTATCTGACTGCTGATCCAAAGGTCCCGGGTTCGATTCCCGGTGGAGACACAGTTTTAATTGTGTTTTCAGTCTGGATCTGTGAGACGATTAATATCGTAAGTCTCCAGAATGTGGCAACTTGTTATTGGGTGCGTGTCAAATTAATATTTGACATAGTACATGTTAGTTGCCCGAGAAGCAATATTAAATAAATTAAATAAATTTCATACGTACGGAATGCTAGATAGTTCTATATATATAAAAATTTCGTGTCAACCGATTTCAATTAAATTTATTAAATTTGAAACGTTGGTTTCGGATCGGAAGATAGGATAGGATTTTGGACCCTATAGATGGCGCTGTATTCAAGATATAAAAAGATAATTTTTAATTTTTCATCCAAAAATACATATAAACACAAATTTCGCTATACCTTCCCACGAATTTTTTAAAGGAATAAAGGGCCTGAAAATAAGGAATTATACTATTGACAAGGGAACTCAATAAGAAGGCATAATTGGTGAACGTTGCGCAAGCGCATAAAGTGATAACGTAAACCAGCCGATGACAGGTAGGTGCCTTTAGTTTCTGGTTCTTCTTCTGTAATATCCCAACTTCGTCTCTATTGATATTTTAAAAAGTTTGTCAGGAAAAATATAATTTGACTCCCGACAGGGAAAAAATCCAATGTTTGCGTACCTATATACAATTAAGAAAAATATTCGATATTATTGACTCTTCTTAAATGGGACATATATGACGCTTAGTTAAGAAAATATGTATGCATTAAATTAATACTGTACGATATTATAAGCTGAATTGTGAGGAAAACGTCAGTTATATTAATAGTACAATGCAAGGAAACAATAACATATTTAGTTCAGCATTTTGATTATAGCCGAGTACTTAAAGCTCCGCTACCAGCAATAATATGCAAACTGATGCAAACCATAAACAATCAGGAAACTGTTAAATTGGATTCTAATTTAATATACGAATGTTTTCAATAATAACCCAAATATATATTAAACGGTACATTAATACAAAAAAAAAATATTAGCACGTGATCATTATCATCATCATAAGTTCGACAGTCCTGGGTGGGCCTTGGCTGAATCCAGGAGTCTACTCCATTCCCGTCTATCCGTTGCCTTCGTTCTTCAATATCTATTGTGGAAGCATCGGCATTGACACTGTCCATCTATCGAGTCCTTGGTCTTCCTGGTCTCCTTCGACCTTGTGGCACAGAAAGTGTCAGGCGTTTTTTTTTTTTTAAATGAATATGTCCTCGTTAAATAAGTACATATACATCTTCCTACGCTCCCTAAAATAATCAAATAAATGCTTGTGCTTAGGTGAACGAAATCGGTCGAGGCAGGATTCGAACTCGCGACCACTGGATTACTAGCCCAGCGCGTTAACCACTCTGCCACCGACCCGTTTATTTATTTAGAGGACAAAATACGACCTTCGACCTTGTGGCACAGAAAGTGTCAGGCGTTTTATTTTTTTTAAATGAATATGTCCTTGTTAAATAAGTACATATACATCTTCCTACGCTCCCTAAAATAATCAAATAAATGCTTGTGCTTAGGTGAACGAAATCGGTCGAGGCAGGATTCGAACTCGCGACCACTGGATTACTAGCCCAGCGCGTTAACCACTCTGCCACCGACTCGTTTATTTATTTAGAGGACAAAATACAGCGTATAATAAATTATATAAAATAAAGATGATTTGAGTAATATTAAATCCAATTACAGGTTGTCACTGGAGTTATTGTAGTATATTAAGATAAGTTAGGAATAGTTACATATTATGGTGAGATATTGTGTGAAATTGGTGCAGTATATTAAATGTGTGCAGTACAGTGGCGGCTCTTCCTAAAGGGCTCTCGGGTTCAGCCATCTCACACACTTCGTTCTAAAGATTCCAAAAAATGTATGTTATAAAATCTTGAGAACGCATTATTTTTGCTAATTAATATTTGCCATCTTACGCCTGTAGTATATTTAGTGAAAGTATTTAAACCTACCTGCTTTATAAAACAAGGAAGATTCTATGAAATATTTCATTCCTCGGGCACAGTCGACTTGTGCCCGGAGAACCCATACAATTGTCGTGACCGCCCGCTGTCGCCGCAGATCGCCGTACACGCTGAATGTATTGCCGATTTCGAGCAAAACGGAGCAGTGCCCGCGAAGTATTATAGTATATTTTCATTCATTCATATTTTGTTGTACATTGCGATGGTTGAACTTTAGGTAAGCAGTTGCAATGCCTTGAGGCTAACATTAATTGATATTACATAGTTTAAACTATAAATCATCAGAATTATATATGTATTATTATTTAATTAAATGATACAATAATATTGCAAAAAAAACAAAAATGATTTTAGAAATACAATGTGTAAAATCAGGAAGCAGTCTTGCGGCTGTTGCCAAAGTTTATTTTTCTATTTTGTATGATCAAAATTCATTAGGTGTCACAAATTATTTTATAATTTATCGATGCATTTTTTTACAAACGTTATTTAAAACCCAATAAAATACAGCATAAATGATTCACGTTTTAATTTTCGATAAACAAAATAACTATGGAAAACACTGATAATTTTAATACTTACACGACAATAATATTGTGTCACATATCTGCTTAATGATTCCTGTAGTATCTAAGTTATGTAATTTCTCTTCTATATAGGTAAAATAATAATTTTGAGCCCTTCTAAAATTTAAGGTCACCAGCCGCCACTGGTGCAGTATATTAAGTGTTGAGTACCTAAGATTATGAAGATGAAATTAATTCTGATATATTTTATAAATGTGGGGGCGCTAAGTAAGAATATGTCGAACTCTTGGAAATGCCTATTATATGTATTACAGATTCTGTAGATTGTTGCATGTTGAGCATAGTTAGTGTGCTGAGTGGTTAGGTGGAAAAGAGGAGTTCGTCTAGTTCTACGGGTAGGGATGTTGAAAGATACATAATTTAAAAGAGCAGGAGAATCAGTTTTATTATTAAGAATATTGTGAAGAAGTATCATAGATACTGTACACCGTAAATCATTTCTTGATTTCCCGTCGTATCGTGAGGCAAGGATCTACCACTGCATTGATTCACTCGATAGCAGACGTACAGTATCTGATATGATGCTAATATTAGAACAGTTTCAAACATTGAAATAAAAGGTTTGGTTGTTTTGAAATCAACTTCTCGTGTCGTCAAATGGCACAAATCGTCCTTAAATGGTCGTATTTCCTATATTGAAATGTATGGACAATTGTCTTGCTTACACAAGTCGATCCTGCCCCCCTAGACAACATGCCATTAAAGCTAAGCGTTATATCGCTAAGCGATAGAAATGTATGAAATTTGTGGCTGTCACGTGTTGTCATAGCGACCAATTTCATACATTTACTATCGCTTAGCGATATAACGCTTAGCTTAAATGACACGTTGTCTACGCCCCCTGGTCTTGTAAGTATTGCAGGTCTTACAACTTTTACAAAAAAAATATGTTTTATTATTTTTTTTTTTAATTCAGTAAGTACCTAATTACAACGAAATATGATATAAACTTTGTCGATAGAACGAAGTAAATTGTCATGAAATTTTGTGAGACCGCAAGCCTCGCATACAAGATGCTAAAAAGCCTGGTCTTGCAGCTACACATGGAGTATTGGTCATGATCTTGTAACTATCGCAACACCAAGAGTGCAAGACTTAGTTCATTCGCTTGTCGCGGTCCATTGGTATTATTCTGCACACCCGAAGCCAGTTGGTACCTACATATGATGCAGATAAGTTATTTATAATTTTGAATAAATTATTATTATTGGTGGCGTGCTGCAGAGGGATATTGTACCCATTATAAAATCTGTAGTATTTATAAGAGAGTTTATATTATTAGGTAGGTATATGTTGATGTGCAGTCGACTCGCTAATTGGTTAATCTGCGACCAGGTCAACTAACTCCGCCCATCAAGAGGCGGATCTGATGTTAATTCACACACAATTTAAATGATTATTCCTCAATATCACCGATCACCTGATGTGATTTTATGTGTGTATGTTGATTGAGCATATTATTATTTTATTGTGTAGATACATATTATATCTGTGCGTGTTGAATGTATAAAGCTCCCCACCCACTCTAACGGATCGTGGCGTGATGTCCGCCGTCCGTCACTTCGCAGACACATCTCGATAGTTTCAATAGATTATCAACGTAATATGGCGGGAATGTCAAATATCCATATATTGATACTTCTTCTTATATTAGATCGTAGATATGTTTTTTCAAGAAAGCTATTCCTGTGAAGCTGAGGTCCAGCTATCCCTCCACCTCTTCGGTGGTCTTCCGGGGAGGCGATGCCCTGGTGAGATTTCGTTTGCCGCTATGGATGGGATTCAAGATGCGTCCATCCTGTTGACATGGTCCCTCCAGAATCATCTCCTATCTCTATTCCATCGTAAGATGTCCTCGGTATCACAGGTCCGCCTAATGTCGTCATTGCGAATTCTGTCCCTAAGCGTCTTCAATATGATAGCCCTTAATATCTTAATGTCCTATGTTCGTAGGAGGTTTTTGGTTCTGGTCGTGTCGGCTCTTGTCTCCACCGCATATGTCATGATTGGTCTAACACATGTCTTATAAATTCTGACCTTACTATCCGTTCTTATATATTTGTTATGCCAGATTATATTTTTGAGACATCCTGAACTGAAATATATTAATACGTCAATCGAAAACCTCTGATCCCTTTTTAAGCAGACTGCGCGCACGGAGGAGTGAGATTAGGTATAGTTTAAGGACTGCAGAAAGCTAAAATTTATATGTAATCGGTCTTACTTGTAAGATTTCGTTAAAAGCTTACTAAACGCTCAGCTAGATAATCACGACTAATATAGTTAAGATCGGTATTAAAAAATCTTACATATAAACGTATACTAAAGATGTGATTAACTAGTTATTTTTTTTATTTTTATATATGAATAATTAACAGATTCGTTTATTTTTTTTTATATGGCCGCATTGGTTTCAGTGTCAAAAAATAGATGAATGTATGTAATATTTGGATAACTGACATCGAAAAATGAAAATAAACAACGCGTTGTGCCGTGATGAGTCAATTTAAACACTGTTACGATGAAGAAACAAGGAATTTAAATTGCATATTATTACGGAAATGCGTCGAGGAAAAATTACGCACAAGAGTGTTGATACAACAAACACTAACAAAAATAAAATAAACCTTTTTTGGATTGTAAAAAGATGAAAACTAAGATATTGCTTCATGTCTACATATGTAATGTATGTACGAACAACATTGATTAAAGTAGGTTAGGTATAACATATCTTTTGACAAATTTTAAACATGTAAGTTCTTGGTTCTCCTATAATATTCCATTCAGGGCTTACGACCTGTCATCGGTTGTTTTACGTGATCCTTATTATAGTGAAATTGGATTGATAGGAAACTCAATAACTCAATTGGCGAACGTTGAGTTTTTGGTTCTCTAACTTCGTCTTTTTTGAGAAGTTATAAATTGTAAAAATTGTATATATTCATGTATGTACCCATGTATGTAATAGAGGTATGTAGATGTATGTATATTAAAAATGGTGAAAAAATAACACATAAAATTGTCGTCAACATGCGTTTCATTTCTATACACCTCCGGTGGTGAATTTTAAAACAAAAATCACAAAATTAAAACGATTAAAAAATTGTGGCGACAAAAATGTATCATTGTACAATGGCAACATGTGTAGGTACTAACACAATTAGACATCGACCGATATATTATTTTACGTTTAAGGCCGAAACCGAAACTGAACCGATAATATTTTACAAACACAGACCATCAAAACTATTGACATGACGGAATTTCTGAATGAGGATACCAAAGTTAACAACAATTAGACTATGATGTGATTCCAAAATCTTCTTGTACGGAGAAAGATGTGGTAAAAAATATAGTAGGTATTGTGTACTGAGATACTGAGCGTTCTTTCACTATTTGAACGAAGCGACAACCCGTGTTCTGACAGGAAGTGTAATTGATTTCGAAGATAAACTGGAGCATTGGGGTTGTTTAAGACATTGTATAGAAATGTGAGGGTATATCGGTTCCTACGCTTCCTGATTGTCAACCACCTTAAATGTGTTCGGAATTCCAAATATCTGTTATTTTTTTTTTCAATAAAAAATATATCGAACGTATGTATTTTGTAATCGCTCCAATTTATCTAAGAGTTACTGAGGGTAGCGAAACTACACAACTCAAAGTGAGACGTTTTTTCGGTCTGATACTGAAACGGATTATAGGTCGACCTCTATTGTTAACCAATACGAGTCGGTACATAGATATTATGTATGTATACCTACCTGGGTGCGGTGTGTGAAGCTCATTGTTAAAACAATATTGCCAGAATAAAAGGGGCATATTATACTCGTAGGTGATAATCAAATTGTGGCCGTTTTTTTATTACGAACGACAAACCAACTCCACACAAGCATTAATGTCGAATATAATAAATTTCATGAACGTTAGATAACATATATTATGTCGATTTAAACATTGTATTTTTAATACACTTTATGTCTTATTTTGATAAACATAAAAAAAACACGAAAATCCCACGGTGCGAATTAAAGTGAGTCAATCCAAAGTTAAGAAAAATTGAGTTAAATAAATCTACATGGGAAGGTCCGATGCTGTTACAGTACTCGCTGTTGACGCGCGAGTTTAATCCGCACACCCGCTTGATTTTCGAGCAATATGCTTGATAAATCGACTTAGAAAATCATATTCAACCATCTAAAAATTGAAAAACAGTCCGATTTCAATTAAAAATTGCTTTATATAACAGAAAAGAAACTCATTTTTTTCATTTCGAGACGGTAAAATATGTTTTTCAAGTCGATTTACGTAGGTATGTACCTAACATGGTTTGCTTAAATTTTGAAATTATTGGATTTAGTCACTTTCATTTTTAAAGTGCGAAATGTTTTATACTATTATGTTTACTCAGGATTATTGTTTTAACAGTCAGAATATTTAAAATTCGTAATAAAAATGACATGTTTAAAATTATAATTGGGATTTCGCACACATAAAACGCTGTCAACTGAAAATTAATTATATTCTTGTTTACTTTATATACCTACTACAAGTGTGGGTTTATTCTCTTAAGGCAATCTCTAAGGAAAAAAAGTAAGTAAGGAGGGAATTAAAGGACGCCAAAGAAATATCAAAGGCTTGCTTGAAAAATATATTTTTTTGGTGTTCTTATATTTTTATGGATTGTGATGACGAAACTTCATCACTGAGGCCATTTCATATGGCCAGTTTCATAAAAATTAAAGGAGACTTAATGTCGACTTTAAAATAAATTGCGTTTCATAATAAGAAAATGTCACTTAAAGTTCACTTTAATTTAAAATCTAGTGTCTCCGTACTTTAGTCACTAAAGTCTTCTTTAAGAGCAGTTCATTTTATGCCATCAGAGTGTGCTGCAATATGACATAATGTTTAATTCAGTTCTTGTTGATGTCAATTGAATGTTGACGATCATGTGCATATTACTTACTAATATTCAATAGTTTTATTATTATTTAAACATTTTTTTATAAATAATATAACAAGATATTTTTTAACAGATTTTTAATTATCTCAATAGAGACGAAGTTGGAATATTTATTGTAGGAGAACCGGGAAATCAAGGCACCTACAGGGCTTACGACCTGTCATCGGCCCGTTTACGTGATCACTTTATGCGCTTGCGCAACGTTCACCAATTATGCCTTTTTAATGAGATCCCTATCAATTCAATTTTGAAAGTTCTATATATTGTAATACTGAAATTCTTTTCGCTTGAAAATAAGGAATTTTTACTACAGCCGATGACAGGTCGTAAGCCCTGTAGGTGCCTTGATTTCCCGGTTCTCCTACAATAAATATTCCAACTTCGTCTCTATTGAGATAATTAAAAATCTGTTAAAAAATATCTTTGACTCCCGACAGGGAAAAAAAATCCAATGTTTGCGCATATGCAATAATAAAAATATTCAATATAACAAGATGTTTTCAAAATGAGATAATTAGAAGATACGTACTGTGATACGGCGGTGAAAAGTATATAGGAAAATAATCGACCACATGGAAAAGTAGAATTAAGGAGAATTTTTTGATAGTTTTTGTTCTGTAAACATGTCCATACATCAATGATCAATTCAATGGCAGAAATAACATTATGATTTACCTATGCTATGAGCTATGTTTCCATAGATTTTGATAGCAATATTGCCAACTTTCAGGTATTTTTGTGACATTTATGCCTTTTACTAAAGTACGCGGCATTATTATTTATGAAACGCAACAACTTAAAGGCGACTTTAAATTTTTAAAGAACCTTTAACTAAAAGGTACTTTTGCTGCTTTTTATGAAACTGGCTGATAGTCTAGCTGATTAAAGGCGTCACAAGGAGAGATAAAATCTGTAATGAATACTGATAAAGGCAACCACTCTCAGGTGCCAGACTTACTTATTTATACCTATATTTAATAAAGAAGGAAATATAAAAAATAGCCAATAAAAATGCTATCTCTTAAGCAGCCCATTCACAATCTTGTCATTCGGCGTCGCTCCATATGACCGGCTCCATTTGGAGCATTATAAAATTTTCATCACACTCACGGGCGCGCCATTAAAATTAGTATAAACAAGCGGTCGGCGTTTTCGCATTAATAATTTCTATTCTTTTAAAATTTTCAAGTAAAAATGAGTTTTAATTCTGATGATGAGTTTTATACAAATGCTATAGCAGTTTGTTTATATATAAAAGAAAAAAAAACAGTCTTTTTTTCTAAAAAAGCTGTATGTAACTTTTTTTGTTTATTATGATAACCTTTGTGGGTAATTTGCCACAAACAAGGTAACTCTTTAAACATTGAAATACATTTAATTATGAATTCTCGATTTGTTCTCATTATACCTACTGCGATGTACAACGTACGTGTAATCCATTCGACAATTCAAAGCGAACTCAGGCAAAATGGCGCGCGGGTTTTCGCATTCACGAGACAGTCAAACAGCTCGGTGCAATGAGATGGCGCAATGTACGTTTGTCGCGGCACTATGGAGTTTCGATCGTTTGGCTGCGCAGGTTTTGACCTTCACGAGCGCATTTTGGAGTGACAGCAAGCCATATGGAAGGATGGCACGATCGTGAATGGGGGCCTTTAGACTATAACAATTCATGAAGGTAGGTAGTTGTCGAATAAAGCATTAACCGCGAGCTGAGCACTGTACTTTGTATCGGCTTTTGAAGGGTGAAATTTAAAAATATGTCGGCAAATATTTATTTTTCGGTTTTAGTCAAAGTGAGGGGCTGTCACACGGGTGGCGTCGCGACGCGGCGTCCAACCAAGAGGGGTAGAGCGTCACACGCAGGTGTTGTTTTCCGATGCTGTTCAAATTGGCGCTATCTTGCGGTGTTTTTTTTTTATCACACCTATCTGACCGCGAGCTCATATCGCAATTTTGACATGTTCCCCGCCCCCTTAGTAACTTTTGCTTGGAAATATTAAATAATACTGTATGATATTTTTTTTGACAAACTTAATATCTCAATAGAGACCAATCGGAAATATATATATTAATAGAAAAACCGGAAAATCAGGCATCTACAGGGCTTACCATCTGTCGTCGGCTAGTTTACGTGATCATTTTAAGCGCTGGCGCAACTTCGATCAATTTTGCCTTTTAATTAATAAATAACAGCATCACCTTAGAACAGACCTAGGTCTAGTGAGGTGAGATTTTCCATGTAATATCATTTTGTTATATATATATATATATATATATATATATATATATATATATATATATATATATATATATATATATATATATATATATATATATATATATATATATATATATATATATATATATATATATATATATATATATATATATATATATATATATATATATATATATATATATATATATATATATATATATTTATATATATATATATATATATATATATATATATATATATATATATATATATATATATATATATATATATATATATATATATATATATATATATATATATATATATATATATATATATATATATATATATATATATATATATATATATATATATATATATATATATATATATATATATATATATATATATATATATATATATATATATATATATATATATATATATATATATATATATATATATATATATATATATATATATATATATATATATATATATATATATATATATATATATATATATATATATATATATATATAGGTATATAATGTTAAAATTTATTTTGTAATAATGTGTAATTTTCTGGAAAATAAATAAATAAAATAAATTGACTTCCCATATCAATGCAAACTTTGAAAATTTTACATTATTGTAGTGGGCTCATTGCAGATAGACGTTGTCCTGTCACAGAACGTCTTCTATGTAGACCGTATTTTATATAGACTTCATTTCATGTATTTAACCAATTTGTTTTCAAAAAATTGAGTGTGGTAGGTATATTCTCTAGATGCGTAATACATATTATGTCAACAGTACACACCGCCATCTATTGATAGCTTACACAACTTAAATAAATGAATTACGACCCTTTTTTCCTATAAAAATTTTTGGGGGAGTCTAGGGAAGTTAAATTTGAGGTGATGTGTATTTTTGAATGAAAAAAATAGTAAAATATTATCGTCGAAAAATTAAATATATTTTTTATGTCTCGATAACAGCGCCACCTATCGAGTCCAAAATATTCTATCTTTTAATCCAGTGCCGCGTGCACTTAGTGACGCTCTAAGGCGTTCATAATGTCCGGAAAGAGACGCTCGAAAGACACTCTGTGGCGTTCAAATTGAACGTCGAGTGTACGCACCAAACGCTCTGTAAAATTGTCGGGTGAAAAACGCTCTGACAGTTGTAGTAATGATTTCTATTTTATCTGTGGTATGATAGGTACTTATATTTAATTCTGTGGTATTTATTATGTAGGTTGACATTATTTATGATGACAATATGCATTCACAAAGAGGTTAATTTATAAAAAAAAAAAACATTCAAAAATTTCCAATAAAAGGTCAAAGAGCATTATTTACTCCACTTCCCAATTGTTGTCTTTCGATTAAAATATATCCTAAAAAGACACATGATAAATGACATTTGACATTTAAAACGTTCGATGCTGCGTTCAGATCGAAACGCCGCTCAAAAGCGTTCAGTGAGATTGGTGTAAAAATCGTCGATTGTTCAAGCTTCTTATGATTCCTTCTTTCAAAATATCATTCACATGGTCATGCTATTATCATTTATAGAGGACAAATATATTTAAACTAGTTGCATGTAACACATGAGATCCAACTGTCTATAGCGATAGAATGTATAGTTGAAGAATAAGTACCAAACAACAATCCCATAAATACAAATTATTTAATATTTTAAGATATTTGATTTTCTATACAACACATGTACCTAGGTAGTCAAGATAGGATAGTATGGAGGTCAGTCCTTTGATCCTACCCAGAATATGAAAACAGAATGAAGGTATGTATGTATGTTTGGAGATTAGTATCAAACAATTAAGTCTTCTTAGATATTGTGTGTAGGCGATTGCCATACAAATTGTTTGAAGCAATGTCGTCACTAAATTCAATTTTTATAAAAATTATTAAAAAAATTAAATTATCTAGTTGAGGTATTTCGGCTTTTTTTGATATTTTTAAAAAAATTGGAAATATAGGCAGTTAAACTCATAAATTTATCATAAAAAAAATAATTTTCTTAATAAAAAATGTTTGAGAAACCCTGGATTTTTTTTAAAAAAACTGATTTGAGATTTTGTATTTGTCTATGTTTATGACAAATTTCAGCGTTCTAACTTTTATGGTTTCTGAGATATATGGAAAAATATACCAAAATTTCAAAAGTTGATAACCCCTGACTGAAACAAAAATTCACACTTCTGAGTATAAAGTTTTGTAGGCCTATAACTGTTTATATATTCTAAAAATTTGGGCTCTGTAAATTGAGCGGATCAAAAGTTATAAGGGGGGGGGACACACAGACACACAGACAGACACACAAACAGACACACAGACAGACACACAGACAGACACACAGACACACACACACACACACATAAAACTCACATAAAATGTTCTACTCCGAATTCTGAGTAAATCCATGAATGGGAACATATATGCTGCGAGGCCTCTAGTTGGTGTTATTAGCTTGCAAAAAGTCCACTACACCATACAAAATTTTCCTTCGTACATGCATCTTGGCTTAATAATGTCGATTCATTAAGAGAATTGAATTCTTATGAACGAATCGACAGTTGGATTATTTCTTCAAGCAAATCTTGCTTTTCTGGGTTGGATACAATTGTTAGTTGGAAGAAAACGCTGTATTATATATAATTTAGTACTATGGTACATAAATAAGTCGCTTCGATTTTGTCCATTCCAGGGAGCGGGAGCATAAAAGAATATAAAAAAAATATCAATTTCTGGAATGGAACACCGATCATTTGCAAAAATCTCTATTTGGTAATAATCTTGCCGCTTGCGCAAGTTGATAAGAAGTGTTTATTGTTTTTTGATAACCTTATGAGGATATTAGACGAGAACGTATAATTGTAAGAGATATCGTAAGTAAGATAAAAATATATGCCATAAGGTGGTTTAGCCACATAGAAAGAATGAGTGATGACCATCTGAGTGTAGACGTCGGCTAAGGAAAAGTTAGTACGAACACATAAATGGAATTTTAAAAGATGTTAGATGTAAGAATAACAAGAGCGTGTATGAGACGATGCATGGACGTGAATGAAGCGAGAAATGTATGTCAAGAGAGAGGAGTCGCGTTTGGTTCTCTCAGCCTACCCCAAATAGGGAAATTGCGTGATGTTATGGATGGTTATAGTAGGTAGTACGTTAATAAATGTACATTTTTATCGAATATTTTTATTATTGCATATGCGCAAACATTGGATTTTTTTCCCTGTCGGGAGTCAAAGATATTTTTTAACAGATTTTTAATTATCTCAATAGAGACGAAGTTGGAATATTTATTGTAGGAGAACCGGGAAATCAAGGCACCTACGGGGCTTACGACCTGTCATCGGCTTATTTTCAAGCGAAAAGAATTTCAGTACCTATTACAACATAAAGAACTTTTAAAATTGAATTGATAGGGATCTCATTAAAAAGGCATAATTGGTGAACGTTGCGGAAGCGCATAAAGTGATCACGTAAACCAGCCGATGACAGGTCGTAAGCCCTGTAGGTGCCTTGATTTCCCGGTTCTCCTACAATAAATATTCCAACTTCGTCTCTATTGAGATAATTAAAAATCTGTTAAAAAAAGTACATTTTTATGTTAAGAAGCACTTAAGGAAATGTTTTTGTGCGTATGCATTTCTATAAATTTTAAAAATGCAGCTGGTGAAGTAATTTCAATAAATAGAAATCATTGCTAACAATAAATTTTGATAAAAATGTCATTACCTACTCGAATAATAATGAAATCTGTCAATAGTATGTATGTAATACGTAAGTATATTATTATGTACCTATGAGTTTGTCATTGTTATTAAAACACATGCCTATATTAAACCCAGGATAATTTTATACAATATTGTTAACCAGCACATGATTCGAACACACGTGCTCATGAATAAAACGGAACTATAATATAATATAAAATATATGTATATAGCATAGCGTTTGTGTGTACGCATTGGGTTGTCCATTGGGTTGTCCGGGAAGTAATTTCGTTGTTTTATTTTTTTGTGAAAATGCCGGAACGAAATTTTGCAAATCAGTTTTATCCATACATATCGAGTATATTTTATTTCTCGCTTTGCCAGAATTTTCACTTTTTCGACATTAAAAAATATATACCGAAAATGCTGATTACGAAAATGTCACATCATACATATTATGTATAGGTACTTACGGAATTGTAATCTAAATTACAAGAAAGATTTATTATATTTTATTTAAAATGTAGGTTATTACAATATTAAAATATTGCGTTTGTGAATTTTAGTTGTAGGTATTTATCCTTCTGAATTTCGATAAATTTAGACATCACGACCTTCTGATTTTTAGGAAATTTAGACAACACGACTTTCTGAACTTCGGGAAATTTAGACAACACTACTTTCTGAACTTCGGGGAAATTTAAATGACATGACTTTATGAACTTCAGGAAATTTAGACAACACGACCTTCTGAACTTTAGGAAATTTAGACAACACCACAGTTGTTGGAATATAACAAAATGAGTTTCTTAACAGACCAATATTACGTGAATATTAAATCCAATATGAACATTATAAAAATGCATATTACCTTTTTCCGGAATGCAAGTACTTGTGTGTAAAGGAGAAAATGAATACAAAAATAATAATTGATATCTGTAGAATTTTTATAATATAAGTGATTTGCTTGTTTATTTTATAAATTAATGATTCAGTTGCCAGTCTTAAATTTTTGTTCCTAGTTGATTGAACCACATCGCCCCATTAAACGTATAGTTGTGTCTATATAAGTATATACATACCTAATATGATTGCATGTACATATGTTTACGTATTCGATACATTAAGACAGAGGTAGATACTTTATTAATATAACTAAGACACACACGTGCATCAAAGTCATAAATTTATAGTATGCATAACACTTTATATACAAAAGGAAATGCAATAATTTTATAACATCATTCACAACTGTGTGACTTCAAAACAAACCAATAATAAAGTTATATTTATTTTAGGAATACTTCTAAGACTGAACGAGGAGATGTGGATATTACTTAACCCACACCCTAAAGTGCTACGTGGAACTGTTCCTCTTCGGAGCAGTAGACAGAGTTTACCCGATAGGTACATAGAAGATGGGCATTTATACATTTTTTTTTAAATTGATTCTTTTTATACCTTTATTTTACGCCTTTATTTACTCTCTCTCATCCGTATTTCGCTCCCGGCTCCGTATTGCAACGTTGCTTATTGCGCTCTTCCACTTCGTTCTGTCCATTGCATCGTCTTCAGAGACATTACTTGCCCGCATATCCTCCGCCATCAAGTTCTTTCATCGTCTTTTAGGGACGCCCTTTTTGTCATTTGGCGGGAACTCAATAGTTCAGTGCGGTGGTTACGTTTTCTGGCGGTGTCTTCAAATATATCCGAACCACCTCATCTTGCTTTCCATCAGCTAATCGCTTACGCTTCTTATTTTATTTGATTTTATATTCTTGATTTATTTGTTAACATTTTGATTTTTTATATTTTTGTAATTTTCTTACAAAGTATATATTATATGGCTTTATATTATACTGAAGTGTACCTCCTAGACAGAATTGAAGATAATAGCTGAGTGGAGTGAAGGAAGAGATCGATCGCTTTCCTTTCAACTAATCCCCCAGATTGAAAAAAAAGAATATTATACTGAAGTGTACCTCCTAGACAGAATTGAAGAGAATCGATGAGTGTATGCAAATATTTTATCATATATTCATATTTACAGTAAATTGGTACTTATATATTATATAAGTACCTATCTAATTACTGGCTTAAAATAGCTTATGGATTTAATGTATATTTGGGTAGGTAGGTAGGAAGGTATAGGTACCTACACGAAGGTAGTCAACATCAGAGGAAGCAGAGAAAATGCATTGTTACATTATTATGTTGTATCACCTGGTATATTCACAGGTTATATTCTAAAACACAAGTTGTATATTAAATTATTCATAGTTGTTTTAGAATTTACTCCCAGTGACTGACTCCGGAAGGCAGGAAGTTCAAATATGTATTCGCATTAATATATAAACCCCTACACGGTCTGTAGGTGGAGAAGTTGGAAGGTGTGTGATGTATAGGGATGTGTTGGACCAGTCTTGGGGATCAAAACGTGTAGGTACTAAAAAAAATTGGATAGCGAAAATGTGTGACCATCGATATTTTAACCAAGCTTAAGTAAATATATACATAACTGATCATTTTGGATGTGTGCACAAAACATTTGGTTACGGTTGACCAATCACTATTGTTCCGTTTTCTTTAATTATTTATTAATTTATAAAATTTAAATTAGGATCTATTATTTTCGCAATCAAGACTCAGATCCCTCTCACGTAATATGATATCCCGATTGGAGTCTCGAAATTCATAGCTCTCTGTATTACATATGTTGTTGTCTCAATATGTTGTCATACCATCTTAGGCCGTTTTATACTGTCTTGTCTTGTCTATTGGAGGCATTTTAAAACAACCGCGGATATAGACAATGGACATTTATAAAAGTAATTAATAACTGATAAAATAAAAATAAATACATAAACCTAATGTAATTACTATTAATCCATTCATGGGCTTAAGGGGGGGACTGCTGCCAACGTACCTATTTTTCAATTTGATATACAATCATTATTTCTTATCAAATCGTTTTGAAAAAAATAATTTAGATAGTTTGAATATTAATAAACAAAAATATACCTTAACTTTTTGATAATGTTCTGTATAAATTCTTGTACAAAAATAATGGCATACCCCGATTTTCAACGTTTATAATATATTTTTAATAAACTATAAGGCGTACAGTAATATATTTTTTTTTAAATTAAAGAAGACAAAAATATATAGGAAAATATGATGTGACGTTGCATTAATGCTTCAGGTTTAGTAAATAAACCTAAAAAACATTTATTTTCCTTTCAGCGCCATTGCGTAATAAAAGTTTTGTTGGTTTATTTACTTAACCTGATGCGTTAATGCAACATCATATCATATTTTTCCAGGTATTTTGTTCTTCTTTAATTTAAAAAAAAAAATATTGCTCTATACCTTATATTCTTTTAGAAATTTAAGATAAATGTCTGAAATCGGGGTATGCTTATTATTTTCCTACAAGAATATATACAGAACATATTCAAAAAGTTAAGGTATATTTCTCTTTATTAATATCCAAACTAACTAGGTTATTTTTTTCAAAATAATTCGATTAGTAATAATGATGATATATCAAATTGAAACAATAGGTACGTTGGCAGCAGTCACCCTCTTAATTAATGTATTTTTTGTGTCCTTATTTAATTATTCTGTTTATCTTTTTGTGCACCTGTATATATTTTACTGTCACTATTGTACAATATTCTCTTTAATCCAAACCCGCCACAGTACCTTAAAAACAAATTCACTTATTTATCGAATCACGGACTTCCACTCCGATCTTTTGAACGTACAACACTATCCATCCCTGTGCATAAAACGGAATTTTTCAACTCGTCGTTTAAAGTACAATCAGCAAGACTAATATAGAATAGTATACATACATCCGGATGTTGAGTCGTCTAACTCACTTTGTATTTCAAGAAAAAAAAAATAAAGGAGAAATATTTATACATTAACAACTAATACCGATTTCCCCTCCTTGTTCTTTCCCAATCCTAGTTTTTCTATGATTTTTTTTGTCTTTAATATTTATCTTAGTATAATGTATTTTTTTTTTTTTTTCGCTTTCAAACTTTTGTCATTGTAAATATATCATTTTGTAATACTTTGTCTAGCTGTGAGGCACCGGCTTAGGAAAGTGCTTCCACTCTTTTCTTTTATTGTTTGCGAGTGACACGTAAGAGCCGGGTAATCGAAAATACAACAGGCAACAATAACATCTCACATAGTTCAGCAATGAGGTTCACCACCCATTCTGAATATAGTGCCTTTTTAGGTGAGACGAGACTGGTGTGTGGGTATACACATATATGTTGTGCTCCCTTTTATAAGTCAATGCACACCCGCACACCTTTCGCTGGTTACCCCACATTGTGGGATATGCCGTGATGGTATGAATGAATGAATGAATGTAATACTTTGTTATCTGATTAGTTGGAAGAAATTGCCTAAGCCCGCCATTGTGCATTATATTTGTATATATTATGTCAAAGACCTTAGTATACAAGGTCTTTGTATTATGTACAAGAAGATAAATAAATAAATTAAATAATTAAATTACAATAAATATTATTGAATTCTGCAATCAAAAGCTGCTGGTTCAATCGCATAAAATCAAAACTTTTGTTTTTAAAAATAGAATACCCACTAAAATTATGATCAACGTTGAACATATGTATGGATGTCTGACTGTGAATAATGTCAGTCTAGTTAATGTTAATCGCATCACTAGCTATGGCGGGCGGGGTAAACACCCATAGTAGGGTAGGTCGGTTCGAGACATCATTAACAACAAGCAAATTGTTTAAATACATTTATAAATGGGTCTTGCAATAAAACATTGTTGTAATTGTTTATTTTATATGTACATGTGCTACTTAGTACACACTGTTTCATTAAAAACACCAAACATCTAACATATAAAATATATTTCTCATTTTTACGATGTTATTAAAACTATATGGACCGATACTTATTTTATTTTGGCAATGTTTTTCGGACAACTAACAGAATAATTATTAATTTAACACGCACCCGATAACAAGTATTTATTAACAATAACAACAAACCTGACTTACGATGAAAATAAATATATCGGTTATTCACTTTGATTTTATGTAGGAAATATTAAAGCACATAAAACATTTATTTCTCTACGACACTTGGCTATGGAATGATTTAAAAAAATGCTGAAAAAAGGATATTTTTAATAATTCATTAAGAGGGTAACTACTGCCAACGTACCTATTTTTTCAATTTGAATTTGCATCATTTCTACAAAACGAATCATTTTGAAAAATTTGGATATTAATAAAGAAAAATATACCTTAACTTTTTAATTATGTTCTATATATATATTTGTAGAAAAATAATAAGCATACCCCAATTTTTGACATTTATCGAAAATTTATAAAAACTATAAGGTATATAGCATTTTTTTTTATAAATTAAAGAAGATCAAAATATCTGGAAAAATACGATGTAACGTTGCATTAATGCATCAGGTTAAGTCAATAAACCAAAAAAACTTTTATTTCGCAATGGCGCTGAATGGAAAATAAATGTTTTTTAGGTTTATATACTAAACCTGAAGCATTATTGCAACGTCACATCATATTTATCTAGATATTTTTGTCTTCTTTAATTAAAAAAAATAATGTTGAACTACGCCTTATATTTTATTAAAAATATAAGATAAACGTTGGGAATCTGGGTATGTCATTATTTTTCTACAAGAATTTATACAGAACATTATCAAAAAATAAAGATATATTTTTCTTTATTAATACCCAAACTATCTAAATTATTTTTTTCAAAACGATTTGATAAGAAATAATGATGGTATAACTAATTGAAAAATAGGTACGTTGGCAGCAGTCCCCCCTTAAGGGGAATTTATGTTGAATTTCAAAATTGTATGACGAACATTCATTAAAGAAATTTTGATAATACCTATGATTTATTTTTTTAGAAACACGCTGTCTAATATATATGAGAAATTTTATTTCGAATTGGGGTGGGTTTCTTTTGCAGGATCGATGTATCTTTTTAAAAACTTAGTAATCGCAATTGCTAAACCCCAGTTTTCTGTTCGTAGGTACTTGTATAATTTTCTACACAAGCAACGTTTTATTATTTTTATTTTAAACAAAACTATTCACAAATAAAAGACGATAGTACAAAGTGACTTATGAATATTTAAAGTTTTTACAAGAGAATGGCATATTGAATTATTGATTGTGGAAGTGGAGGTATATCATAGTTGCAAATAAGGTAATTTTGCATGCATTTTATATTATGTACCTGCTTCAATAATATTAGATATACATGTATGTCTAATCTAATGTTTGAATAAGAAAACATGACTGTTCCAGTTATGTATGTAAGTGCTCTTTTGCATTTTTCATATTTAAAAATGCATCAGAAAATGACGAAGTAAATATGATTTTGCAGAAAACATTTTAAATATCATACTTCTAAAACGTTCTTATCGATTATGGATTATTTTTGTATTTTCTATTGTTTGTTTTAGAACATAGGTGTTTCATTGAATTATTTAGTTAAAGAAATACGTGCTTTATCTGTTTAAGAGATAAACGTTTTTTTATAAAAGTAAATAATTGTGTGAAACATATGATTACTTTTAAATACAATATTATGTTCTGTGTATGAAACAAGTATAAAGAAATAAACTGAGAAATAATTGTGTAATAAGTAGGTACCTAAATGATATCGAGAGGAAATCGATTCTGATAAAATTGTTGAAAGACTTCTCTGAAATAAGCTTTACGAACTGATTATAAAACAAATATTCTTTACATAAGTATACCGCTTAAAAATAAGAATTCTTTTCATTAGTTGTGACCAAGTAAAGCTTAGGAGAAAAAATGTTTTATCAAACGTAAAGAAAAAAAAATATAAGAAATCTTAAAAATATTATTTATGGGAAGATATTATGAACTTTTGACCTTCTTCCATTTCTGTACAAATATTATATTAAGTAATTCGTACTTCGTATGGTTTTATATCAGATTTTTAAGTCTCAGTTCCAACGCCAAGAGCCAGTTCACTGTCTCTGTTTTCCCCTTATGTATATCTTGGAGGCTTCCACTAAATTTCTTAAGATGCAGTATAGTATATTTTGAAAATCTTTTCCCGAGTAGGTACCCTCAAAAGATATTTCTTTGAAATAAAAAAGATGTTGTATTTACATCTTTATTCTATTGCATGAGATTTTTTGAAATTTGATTTTATTTAATACTATTGTTATAAAGTTAGTTTTATAAAAACTCTTTTTTGTTTTTTATTGTATGTAACTAAAAAAATACAAGGCATATGAAGTAGATTTTTACTTCACTCAAAAGAGAATATGAAATTCTACCGGCTGAGTTTTTTAATATTTGTATATTTTAATTACTATTTAAACAAAACCTCTAAATTTTACTTTTTCTTCACGAAAAAATATTTGTATATCACATATTAGGTGATTTACAATATTTTTTCGAGATTCATAGAGGTGTGAATGTTGGGAGGAAGCTTTATATTTAATTAAGAATATTATTATAATATCAGAAAGGATGCGAATTTAATTACGTGTTCAAATCATCTCCCAATACACACACCACTATTTTAGATACCTATTGCAAATTAATATAATCAGTTCAGGTTAATTTAAATAGAAATAATTGAGTGATGAAGGGCTTCATAATGAAAGATAACTTACTCGTATTACCTACATATATTTTCAGTTCAGATAATTACAAATATTACACTCGGTATTAAGATGTTTCGCGATGTTGAGGCCGGTATTAATTCAATATATTCTTCTAAAGGCGGTGCACTGCATTCGTGCAGTCGATTGATGAACGAATGACGATTCGTGCTGGGCGCTCGATTCAGGAACCGATGTCCTTCGATCATCTTCGGAAATCCTCGTGAGAAACGAGACTATCCGACGGATGACGTTTCCGATGTGGGGTGAGCATGTCGCCGCCACACATTAGAAGGTAATTTAGTGTGCATATTTGTGTGCATCCGTATGCCCAGAGTATAAAAGCACATTTAGCTAACAGTCTTGTACTACGTGTTTATTTACTTATTTAAGGGACAAATACAGTGTTATAAGATTAACAGACTGCTTAGATCCACAATCACAGTCAGGATCATCCCATTTTCCTCACCTCCTGATTAATTAATTGTAGTGGCCCTGCTTTGTTCCTCATTCTGTTTTGCTGTTCCCAAACCGTCCGTGGCAGTTCACAACCAGGTACACGGATTGTAGGAATCGCTATTAGGTGCTAATTTTGAGTATAGTGTGAAGAAAACACGAAGATTAAGAGATTTTTTTAATAGCGAGAATAGTAGGTAATTAAAAATGTACATTATTCAGTCGGTCGGTCGAATTTCATATTGTCTTTCGATTGAAGTAAAAAATTATTTCATAAGCCTTGTAGTTTTTTAAGTTATTTACAATAAAAAGGGTTTTATTAAAACGAATTTTACATGTAAAGTTATAAAAAAATACAAAGTTAAAAAAAAATGCATTAGAATAAAAACGTAAAAACAAAACTGTTTTTAATTCAAAAACATACCTACTGGGGATTCAAAATGTACTATTTAGCCTACGGTAGAAATCTGAAAAATATTTCAATCATAAGTTATCATTCGTCCTGAGGAAGATGCAGTCACATTGAAACCGGTCGACTTGAATAGCTTATTCGTGTTTAAAACAAAGTACCTACTAAAATGGAAATAAATAAAATTGTTAATCATGATGTGCTGAAAATATCGATAATTTTGTCAGTGTAAGACGCCATCAACGAAAACTAAAGACATATATTATAAGGCTTGTGGTTTCTAAAATTATGATAAAATGATTTTGGAATAACGCCAGTTTTAATAATTATGATTTGAAATAATTATGTCCCAAACTATTTATATTCCTTAATGGCGGTGTATGTTTGTATGAATATCGAAAACATCGTAAATGTTTCGATTAACATCAAGGTGGGTTTATTGAATAATTGTATTTACCTATAATATCCAATAATTTGAAGTGTTTGTATGATTGTCCCCTTCTGTATTAGTGTATTGGTAATGTAGGTAGGTTGGTACACAGCATAATGTAAAGATTAGGTTGATAGTACCAACCTACCTACATACTACTCCGCCCGCCATAGCCAAGGAACTGACTGAACCTAGTTGTTGTTTTCATACAAAGAATAATTAAATTCCTTCGTTTCCCATAACCTAAGCATTGCCACTCCCAGCCAAGTGTCATTAAATGCTATCCATGTGGGGTGTTCAACTTGGCATTTTCTGATCATATTGGACTAGTGTACAATATATTTATCTTGATTCTTTGCAACTATTAGTTTGTGGCTCATTTCAACTAATAAATTAACATAATAACATTTTTATTTATATCAATTTTGAGTAGGTATTTAATGTTAAGCGATAAGCTTGTTCGGATGAGGGAGCGGGTCAGCTCTGAAACCAGTTAATATTAAATACCTACTCAAAAGTAGTGTAAAAATATTATTTAATTATTTTATGTAAATCTTACAATAAATTTACTGAGTACAATTAAGATTATATAATGTATTCAACCTCACTAGGATAAATCTGTATCGAGGTTAAATAAATTCACATTTTTGACAGACATAAATGTGACACAAAAATAATATTATACAAAACAACATGTCGTTAGTTGGGTACTAATAAACCACTTATTTATATTTTTTAACACTTAACAATATTTTTTAAATAATATAAATGATAAATAATACACTAGCAAAAATATAATATGTGGGGTAACCATAGTCTTGATCATGCCCTAATAAGGCGAAATAGCTATCGGCATAAGTAGAAAAATATTGTAGAATCCAAACACAGTGTTTCATTTAAATAATAACCATGAGTATTGTAAATAAAATTAAAAAGAAAAAAAAAACATATATTTCAACTTAGGAAGGTTTAACGATGAAAGAATACTTTTGCCATCCTCAGACAATACAAACATCTTGACATTTTTTTTATGTTTGTGTAATGTTTAACTGTGTTATACTCATGATATTGCATTCTTTATATAGAAGGTAGGATGGGTAGCGAATTATTTTAATTATTATAATTGATTACATGATATTTGTTTATATTTTGATTTATTTCTTTTTTTTATTTTACTAAGCACAGACACAGACATGAATGCCCAAATAATTCTGCGCATATTAGTTATACATAGGTAAGTACATACTATAATGAGTATTGTATGAAGGTATACAGTTTCCTACCTACACTACACTATGCAATGTACGGAAGATGCAGTGTCTATTTTATATACACCTATAATTATTATGTTGCGGGTGGAAATTACAAAGTAAATTTAGAGTTGTAGACTCAAAGATTAAACACAATAATTAAACAAATGAAACATTGATATTATGTGTTTTTTGAAAGTTAATTTGGAGTTTGAGAATATATCAATGATATCTGACAAAACCCCTTAAAAGGGGAAAAGTGACGTAAGTCCCTGTGTACACTTACAAAATGACTGATATAGGTTGTTGGATGTGACGCTCATCGCTTGTAAGAACGCAAAAAATTAACTCTAATAAAATTTCAAGGCTCATACGAAAATATTGCGTCACAAAATGCTCGTAGCGCAACACAAAAAAAATCGACTCAAATTATAATAGTACCAAACCTTAAAAAATATTGCGTCACAAATTGCAGATCATCATGTTAGCCCTCTCTGATCCAGTATTGAGCATAGGCCTCCCCCTGAGACCTCCCAGCTCTCTATATCGGCCAGACCGCATCCAACCGATTGCAAACACTCATTTGATGTCATCGGACCACCATATCTGAGATCATCTAACATTTCTGAGATCTTTTAACATTTTTAAAACAAAAAAACTCTCGAGGATTCTTTGAGAGGGTAGGTACTATATTTTAATGCCAGATGTCTTAGAATTTTGGAATTAATATATTGCATAACTTTGAATAATATCTGACCGCTACATTTCGTTATTGATACCCACGTTTTTGCATGAAAAAAACTCGATTTTTGATCTTCCTAGAAATCGATGTTTTTGTCATTTTGTATGAAAATTAGGATTTTCAAATATCTGGATTTCTAGACGTCTAATTTTGATCAAATAAATGAGGTGTATTTTCTAACGAGTCACTCAATATCTCTGCAAAAGTTGATGATCGTAGAACAAAAGGGAAAAAAGTGAAAAAGTTCGTGTCTATATGTTCATCAAGTTTTTCGTAGGGACGGTATTTAAATATAGGTAAAAGTTTCAGTACAATTATTGTATGGGAATTTTAGTATAGGTATTTGAGTACAGGTGAAAGGTGGTTGGGACTTGCGTCACGGGCCCCTTACTAACGTGGGCCCTTGATATTATTAATTAAATGATCTGAGTTGTACATTCTGATTAAGCGAGGAACTGGAGAGAAATAACCGATATTCGTATAAAAATATTTCTAACTGTAGTACCTATTTCTAATTGGTACCGTTATTTGAATTTTGTATTATGTACAAAAAGACACATAAACAAATAGATTGTTTTTCCCAGTAGCTATTATGTATTTTCCTTTAAAATATTCTGAAATTCTAATTTAAACAATTGCGTCATAGGCACGACAATGACAGATTAAATGTAAACAACGAACATGAAAGAGAAGGATACTGCATATTGTAAGTGTATGCAACCACTTTATAGCATTTTGGCCACAGTAGATTGTACTAAGCGGGTGTATTACAGTTACACGTTCACGTTCTAAGGAAAACCAGTTGGATGGGATTTTTTATTTAAGTTAATTTATTTATAACGTATATTATGTATTTGTTTTCGAGTGTCCCGTAAGAGCCGGGTAATCGAAAATACAACAGGCAACAATAACATCTCACATAGTTCAGCAATGAGGTTCACCACCCATTCTGAATGTAGTGCTTTTTTGGTGATACGAGACTGGTTTGTGGGTATACATAGATGTGTTGTTCTCCCTTTTATAAGGCAATGCACACCCGCACACCTTTCGCTGGTTACCCCACATTGTGGGATATGCCGTGATGGTATGAATGAATGAATGAATGAATATTATGTATAAATATTATCTTGCAAATCAACACTTCTCCGTGCTCGCAGTTTGCTTAAAAACGTACCCGTATTAACGCTTCCCGATGTTCTTGTATGGTGTGGAAACATGGACACTTAGAGTCAGAGCGAAAGAGGATCGATGCTTTCGAAATGTGGTGCTGGAGGCGTGTGTTGCGCATCCCATGGACAGCCAGAAGAACGAATGTGTCAATTCTAGACGAGCTAAGGATCGAGGATCGTCTATCGACGATATGTTACAGACGTATCCTTCAATTCTTTGGACACATTGCCAGAAGGGAACCAGACTGCCTTGAGAAGCTTGTTGTGATGGGCAGCGTGGGAGGACGGAGATCTCGTGGTCGCTCACCGACCAGATGGAGCGATTTGGTTAAGTCCACAATGGGGTCTTCGGTGACTGGTGCTCTGCGTTCAGCCCAAAACAGATTGGCATGGAGGCGGGCCATACGTGTGGCGACAGACTACAGCCGCTATCCTCAGTCATGAGGAAAAGGACGAATGAAATTAACGCTTCACGTATTAACATATTATAGATATTTTTAACGCGGCCACATGAAATGACTTATACCTACTCTTCATTAAAAAAATGACACCTCGTTCAGACACAATTCGTATATATAATAAAAAAAAACATCACTTTATTATTATTTCAATGTACATATTTACTTGATCAAATGATGCTATCTGTTTTGATTTACATTATAAATCTACGTCGTCGATCATGGACTTTAACGTCCTGATAGGAATGAATTATAAATAAGACCATCCAATACACTACACCGTCAACTTTTGTTCAAACCTTGCCACATTCGTGCATTTTGTAAATAATTCATAATGAAGTAACAAACGACATATTTTATAATATTCTATTGACGACAACCCCGACGATCGGCCATCACAGAACTGTAAATTTGTTACAAGTTATTATAATGTAGAAGTTTAGCCGTTTTGTTGAACAGTTCTGCCGTATTTGGTATCTGCAGTTTGTTCGTATTTACCTACACGACCTCTCGGTGGTAGAACTAGTATATTTAGTACCTTATATTATAAGGGAGGTAAGTATCTACCTGGTCTACTCACCACTGGGGTTTGGAGTTCACTATTATTAGGCTTATTAACTCTCTTTTTTTCTAGCCAACAACAAAGCCTCCTCAAGAGTGACGGAATTAGCTACCCCACGGCAACGCTTAAGCACAAGCGCCCCTCGACATCTCGCTTTAAAATTTAAATTGTAGCAGCTTCTCTCTACTTGTCAGACCTTTATACTAAAACTTTTACAACTGCCTTTTTGATAATAAGACTTATTGCGTTCACTTCTAGGTACTATTTTAAAAGAGATTGTCAAATCTTCATTTACAATATGGTTCTCAATATGTTTTTTAACACGTAAATTCCTCACCAAGCACAATATTCCATCTTATAGGTCAGAATGCAGAGTCCTAACTAAATACTAAATTCTAAATACTATGTTTTCATTGCACAGTCGCTCACTTAAGTTAGGAGATCACGTGGCTTCCTAACTGGACGATGCTACAACGTTTCGTATGAGAATTGCATTGCAGACACATATCTAAATACTTAGCGTATACGCGTCAACGTAAACTAATATTTGCAAATTGTCAAAAAGTAAGGTTGATCGCGAGGAACCTTACGAGTAGTATAATACTAAAATACGAGATGTTTTCGATGGATGATGATTTTAGCGACTTCGGCAAATATGTATTTGGTAATTTTGTCAAATCAAATACCAAACAGAGTATTCAGCGATCTATGCGAGATGCCGAAAATTCGCTGATATTTCAGAAAAATCGTGATATCGAGCTGTCAGTGTGAAGTTGGTTACATATATGTTTGTGTTGTTATAGCAAAAAAAAAAAACATTTTAAACGTCAAACGTCAGAAAAGAGACAGATAGCTTTCTAAGTCCATAGAAAGCTATCGATCTCTTTTCTTCATACACAATATGTAATATGAAATTCTACGCCATCGACCTTAAGTTTGTCGTAGTATTTAGTTAGTGATACTCTAGTGAGGTTAGAAGTTAGTATTTAGGACTGTGCATTTGGGTCATAGTGTATCTTCCTTTTGGATCCTTTTCTAGATGCTTTTGATTCCAATTCACCATAATTTACACTGAAAAAATAATTGTGACGACCGAACTGGCTGCCTGCGTTTTTAGCCAAACTTTTGTTATCAGTAATAAAAGTTAATCTATTTATGACTGTAGTGTTTAGCTCAGGGTACAAAATTAATTAATTAATTTTAACATAATTTTTTTTTCAGTGTATGTATGTATATTAATTAATTATATAAAATTTGTATTAAATTTTCCGGTGGGTAATTAATTGTCTTTTTTTAATGTATTTTGTAATTGTAACTGTTTGTAACCGTAAATAATTCTTATAATAAATGTTTTTTTATGAGGTAGGTATTGCAAAATTTATCACAGAAACATCAAATTTCTTAACTCCGAGACTCATTTTGTACATCTAGGGCCTTACTTACTATTTAAAATAAGTGTTTAATCCGATGCTTAGTGAGTTTTGGCCATACAAAAACTGGGTAAGTATCGGCTTAAACACAAATTGCAAATAGTAAGTAAGACCACTATTGTTTTTCATTCGTGCTGTGGGTCCTGTCCATCTCCACTCTTATATTGCTATTCTCTCAACAACATCGGACAATTTGGTCAAACTGCTTATCCAGTCATTCATCATCCCGTCTCCTAGTTCAATGGCTAACATTATTTGCCCTATATATTTCTTTGTGCCATTACAGTTACTTGGCAGAGAGTTTGGTTAAGAACCGATAGTAGACTAAATAGTAAATTTTGAAAATCTTTTCCGCAGTACCCTCAAAAGATACGTCATTGAAATAAAAAACAGTTTATTGTTACATCTTCATTCAATTACACTTTTTTTATTTTTTATTTAATTCTGTTTCAAAATTAAGTAATCACTATTATTATTGAATTAATTTTATTAACCCTTCCTGTTTATTGATTGTTTTAAAGGATTTATTACCTCCTAATATGACTTTGCAAAAGTCAGTCAGTTCTAAATTTGATAGACAATACACAGTGATGAAGGGTTTCAAATAAAATATTACTTACATGATCAACGTTTGTATATTCTTACGTACATTAATATAATAAAGCTAATTGATGAGGAATGGCTGAAGACGCGATTTGCGACTGTGGACAAACGCAGGAGCACCTCCTAGCATGTCCATTGGCCCCTGGCCAGTGTGATTGGGACGGGACACTCTTAATGAACGAGCCCACCTATAAGACGACGCAAAGGAGTTTGTGGTTTTTTGTGTGCGGATGGGCATTTAGTTTCATATGTGTTGACCAAAACGACGAGAAGAACTAATTAAGTAATAATTCAGCTATTCGTGATGTCAAGGATAGGAATAAATAAAACAACGATTTGACGTTGGAACTAAAAAACTACAATATCGGCCTATAAAATAGATTTTTACTTCATCTACTGACTGAGTTTTTTTACTATTTCAATTAACGTTATTGCTATTTAAAAAAAAACCTGTGGCGATGCTATACACCACAATCAATATACGTCAGTGAATACGTAATTTGTCAGATGGTCTCGCATCTCATTACGAAGATGGCCGAAGGGTATCAGTTCCAGAACCGAATATGCAGCATGCTTTATCATTCGCATTTCGCATATCAACCGAAAAGGCGACAACAGTTTTATCTCTTTAATAATAATCGTAAAATTAATGTCGACCCAAACATCGCGAACATCTGTAAATTTTTCATGTATTATGTTATAACTTATTTAAACCGAAAATAGATGTAAATCACGTAAGTAATCTTTTATTATGAAATCCTTCATCAATCAATTACTATTTCTATTTCTGACTGATTAACTGATTATCAAATTGCAATATCTTATATAGTGATGCATGTTATTGGGAAGAAATTTGAACACGCACTTAAAATCGCAACCTTCTGATATATTATATTCTTAATTAAATGAGAGTAGCATCCATTTCTATAATTGGTGACCCCGACTTGATTCCTTTTCTTCACAAAAAAATATATTGTATATCACAGATTTGGTACAATACAACATATTTTTGTGTTTCATTCAATAAAAGGTAATTTAGTATGCATTTTTGTGTACATCCGTATGCCCAAGGTATAAAATGGCTTTAAGTTAATATACATACTCTGTACACTCGAATCCGATCCCAATTTCAATTTTCGTTTAAAATTTCATCAAATCTGTCGTCTGCTTACATTCAAATTATCGACTATTAAGATAAACCATAATACCAACATAAAATATTTAAGTAATTATATTAATGTACACATTTCTTTGCCTCCTGCTAAAACATCGATTAATTTATTGCCAAATATATATTTTTTCCAACAAACCAGTATTTCAGGTTGGCAACACAGAAGTGAAATGATTTACCACTGTACCATGCGGACGAATAGCCGAGAAGTCATTATTGAAATTGGTTAATTTTAAAACATTTGTAATTATTTAATCAATCCTTGTACTTATAAAATGAAAACATTTTAGAATATAATTAACATATTATTTTAAGCAATTAAAATAGACATTTAAAATAATTACCTAATAACATTAAATCTCTGTTTATTAAGTTATGAGAAAATAAGAAACACGCTTCATACTCTTTGATACTGAACCATGGAGAGTCGTATTTTCGTAATTTTCAAGTAGGTACCTATATAATATTTTATTATAACTTCAAATTCTTAAGAGGGTATATTATAAAATCAAACAACGCACTATGAAATATCTTTACTGAACAAGCATTGCACAATTCAATTCTTGCCTTTATTCCCCCTAAAAATAAGATATTTTTTTAAAATACTACATATGTACATAATATTTTATTTTATTTATTTTTATTTTTTAAACTTCATGTACAATACTGTGTAAAATGGCAGGTTCATTGCCACAAGGCAATTTCTTCCAACCAACCAAAGCAACGTGAGGCCATTGATAGTATAGTGGTAGGTACATTAAATTGATAACAAACGGAAAGAAACACGTAATATTATTAAGAGTAAATTCACAGCAACAAAGGAAGGAAGGAAATAAAGGTTGAGGGAGGGGAGGGAGGATGGATATGGGGTGTCAGTTAAGAATTATTACAGGTAAAAGAGCTTCAGTTTCTTTTTAAAAGTCGAATCGATTGAGACGTCGTAGTATCATTACTAAGATGTTCCATAGTCTTGCTGATTGTACTTCAAAAGAGGAACTGAGAAATTCAGTAGAATTAATGGGAATAGCTAGTGTGGTACGTTCAGCAGATCAGAGGCAGACCGTGATTTGACAAGAATGTAACCTTATTCTTGAGATATTGTGGTGAATTAGTGTTGTTAGTTAAATTATACAGCAGAGAAAGTAAATGAATGGTACGACGTTGACGTATCTTAGGCCAGCGAAGAAGAATTTGGTAAGTGGAAACATGATCAAATTTTCTAAGATTGTAAATAAATCGTATACAAACATTTTGCAATCGTTCCAAGTTTATTAAGGACTTCTTCGTTGGCATCTAGATAACAGACGTCAGCATAAATCAAGCAATGGGAGAAGTAAGGATTGTGCAAGCGTGATTTTCGAATGTGTCAAGAATATTTTTAGTCTATTGGGAGAATGCATACTAAAGAAAAGATTCTTTCTGACACGAGAAATTTGTTCATGCCATGAAAGATCTTCGTCGAAAGAGATACCAAGATTTTTAACAACTTTGGAGAAGGAAATGGAAGAAAACATATCTTCGAAGTAGAGCTCTTTATATCCGTTCTTTAGAAGTGCATAAAATGAAAATGAATGTTCGTGATAGTTTTTTCATTTCAAGTCAGGCTTGTTCCGAAAATGCAAAAAAAATAACAATTTTAGATTTTATGATCGTTTACTCTGTTAGTGAGCACGTAATAGTTACCTTTACTAACACGGGACTTCATAGTGCATTTGGCGGTTTTAATAGTCTTGGTGCAGACCAACCCTAGGATTGTGAACATGAAGAAGAAGTGGCCCTCTTAATCGGTATCATATTATTTCAAAATCATTTTGGCGTTATTCAGAAATCGAAAATATTTAAATGAGATCACTAAGAAGAATCGATAATAATACGATGTATGACAGGGTCAGAAACGAGGACATAAGGAAAGAATGTAGGATTAAGAAAGATGTTATTAATAGAATGAAAGTGGACACATTAAGATGGTTTGGTCACATGGGGAGAATGAATGAGGAACGCCTGACGAAGAAAATTTACATTGCTGACAGGAATGTAATGAGAGGTCGGGGCCGCCCAAGGAAGGGATGGCACGTCCATGTGAACTGTATTTTGAAAGGCGGAAATGTCAGAAGCATGAATTACAGACGAACATGTACCTATAAGACGATGTATGAATGTCGACGAGGCGATGAATGTGTGTCTAGATAAAAATAAGTGGCGTTCGGTTCTCTCTGCCTACCCCGCGAGGGACATGGCGTGATGGTATGTATGTATGTATGATTATGATTACTATATGACGTCACGGCGACCGGATACTTTTCAGCCAATACATAGCGTCGATTATCGATGGTAACGGCGGGACCAATACGAAGCGTAGAAGAGTTTTAAGTGTAAGATTGATACTATTTAGTAGGCGTGATGGTAATGTTGTTATAAAGAAAGTGAACTTAAAATTGCTTTGACGTCATCGGAAATCAAAGGACAAAAATAAGAAGCACGATATTGCAAAGAAACGTTAAGGTAGGTATGAACCTACCGAAGAATAGGTAGGTACTGAAGAATATAATATAGGAAGGTACTTATATAGTTTAGATAGGTTGTGAATTTCTCCGTTGGGGCGCAAACATAAAGTTTAATTAGATATCGACTACAGGAATAAGGCAACTTAACTTAATTAACAAAAAGTTATAATAGCTGCGATTTATTGGAAATAATAATAATACTTTCCCGTCGTACAAAAACCCCTCCGTCGAGGCGGAAAATATTAAAAGAAAACAAATTATATTTTTGTTTTGGGAATCATAAATTATTAATAAATAGTCTTTAAACGGAATTTACAGACTTTAAAAGGGTATGAAAAAGAAATGTCGAATAAATTAAAATATAACGAATGGTCCATTAGTTAATTAAATAACACAGAAATCTATTTACTAATATTTCATTACATGACCATTAGGCGATAGAGAATAAATCTAGACAAGGTGGAAAAAAATGATAAGTAATAAAAAATATGAGGATAAAAATGGGATTAATTTTAAGAATTGACTACGACCGTTCGTGCTTAGAGTCAGTAAGACAAATATGAACGAAATACTGCCCCTCGAAATCTCACAGGAGAATAAACACTGTGAATTGATACAAAAATGTGATTTTCCCTTGCTCTTCTTTGTTATATAAATCCAATTTAATATTTTAATACAGTAATTTATGGCTTGCATATATTATAAGAAAAATGTTGAATTAAAAAAAGTTTATTGTCAATAAATACATACGAAAGTAACATCACACCACGTCCTTAATTGGGTACACAGAGAGATCCGATCACCACACTTTTTAATGTGATTCCGTACGCCATGTCCAGGTCTCACTTACATAATAATACTTGGTCTTCTAGTCAGCCGACCGTTTCGGCTGACTAGGCCCTTATCAACTGTTAAATATCGTGTAGATTTTTTTTTATAAACACCTCCTTGCACCCTGCGCAAGTGGTGATTTTATTGCCGGATGGAATTTTCTTTCAATTAAGCAGTGTTTCCAGCCAAGAGAAGCTATATTTGCGTGAGAAATGAATTTGAATTTCTGCTCTGCTGGGTATAGAACCCATGACGTCCGGACAGAAGCCACAGGCTTACCAACTATGCCACGGCGGTGTATAAGATAAAAACAACATTCTATGTTTACCAGTTGATAAGGGCCTAGCAAACTGAAACAGTTGTCCTGGTACAAGGAAAAATAGACGTAGAAACATAATCTAATTTTTTGATTAAAAATACCTAGTATAATGGAGTTCTACATCTTCAATATAGGTACCTATCTACCTACCTACCTAGTTAGTATTGTTGCAACGTACCTAGTTAGTATTGTTGCAACGTATTGGAATGGAAAGGCCTAATGTTTACCCGGACACGTTAAGTAAGTAAGTAAGTTAGTATTGACAATTTAAAGATATTATATGGGCATGTATTACACAACAATTGTATAGTGATTCAACTGAACTTCTTCTTCTTCTTCTTTCTCAGCCATCTCTCCACTGCTGGATGAAGGCCTCTTCTAAGAGCTTCCATGCACTCGTATTTTTTTGGGCTTTTTGAACCAATCTGCTTCCAGCGACAGGGACAATATCATCGGCCCACCTTTTCTGGGGCCGGCCTATTCCCCTTTTCATATCCCATGGTCTCCAATTCAGAATTCTGGGTGCCCATCTGTCCGTACCCTGTCTGGCAACATGACCTGCCCATTGCCATTAAAGTTTTGCAACTCGATCCATGACATCAACCGAACTATCTTTGAAATATTGAGGCTGTCAAATGCATGAAAAAAATCAATACGTACTCAGCTAATGGGATATTTTGTCGTTATATAATTCGTGAAATTAATTGAATTTTTAATACATACCATTTACATGATGTTTTATAATGTACCAAGATGTGCAAAAATACTTAAAGATAGTCTCACCTGCAACAAAAGAGAAAATAAAAATTAGTTGAAAACATTTTGAAATGGCAATATTGTTATATTAAAAAAAAATATATCAAATTAAATAGAATACAGTTGTTTTCAATGAATTCGATTTATAATAACGGAACGTTATCGTCGAGGTGTCTCGGCATTATCATTTAAATGGATTTCCATCCCGTTGACAACAACCTGGGTACATACATACATACATACCATCACGCCAAGTCCCTTGCGGGGTAGGCAGAGAGAAGCGAACGCCACATTTTTCTATCCTGGCACCCTCTCTCGCCTCGTCCACATTCATGCATCGTCTCATACATGTTCGTCTGTTGCTCGCACTTCTAACATTTCCGTCTTTCAGAATATCGTTCACATGGTCATGCAACCCTATCTTGGGCGTCCCCGACCTCTCATTCCAATCCTTTCCGCTATGTATATTTTCTTCGTCAGGCGCTCCACATTCATTCTCCCCATGTGACCAAACCATCACAATGTGTTAACTTTCATTCTAGTAATGACATCTTTCTTCATCTTACATTCTTTCCTTATGTCCTCATTTCTTACCCGGTCATAGATCGTTCTATTAAAAATTCATTAACAAACAACCTGGGTAAAACAAACGAAATTAAAAGGTTACTTAGTATGGCGCTCGGTTCTCTCTGCTTAACCCGTAAGGGACATAGCGTGATGGTATGTATGTATGTATATATGTATGTACCTATTAATTTATACAAACATACGAAAAATCAATAAAATACAAGTATATTCAAGATTTGTATCCGTCTATTACATTGTTAGGCTCCCGGATAAAACATTCTGCCACCGGACCACGTCATCATTGTTATTTGTGGTATATATTATCGGGATGGAATTCAGTACAATACGTTGTATAAATATTATATTGTTTACATATGGCTATGACTGGGAGCCGACGTCGGACGGTACCATACAATAATAATATGTACCTCTAGACCAAATATGCAACCAAAATCTGACCGCTCGTTATATTGTTTATAATAATAATAATAACAATACTAAATTATATAGCCCCATTTTATGACAACAAGATCATTCCAAGGGCTTAATTGTTGGTCAACAGAAACAATGCAGTCTGAAGATATTTACTGAGAGTCAACAGTCTACACTAGGCCAAATTGTAAATTATGAATATCTTTTCCCCAGAACCATCAAAAGATAAAAAAAGATTATTTTAATTTATTTATTCAATCGATTCAATTTTTTTTTTAAATTTGAATTTTTGACAAATAATTTTGTTGTGATGTTAGTTTAAATAAAATTCACTTTCAATTTTTTATTGTTAATAACTAAAAACATATAAGAACTATGATTTTTACTTCAATTGAAAGAGAATATGAAAATATATTGAGAGATTTTTTTAATTACTATTCTTACCATTAAAAAAATATAAATTTTACTCTTAAATAATAAAAAAAAAAATGGTGAAACATAAACCTTAAAAACTTAAAAAATACGTTAAAATCACAAATTAATCTAGTTATATAATATATTACATAATCCAGATGAAATTAATTGTGATATAAGATGTGCCGAAAATATCAATGAATTCAAGAAGAAATTAAAAACTCATCTTTTCCGCAAGTCGTATCCAGATTGTCCTTCATCCGTTCAATAATATTATGTGTACTAAATATTATGCCAGTTTACTTTGAATCGACTATTTTTTATAATTAATTTCATCTGGATTATGTAACAAGATTAATTTGTGATTTCTAGGTATTTTTTTTTTAAGTTTTATATTTCACCATTTTCAATGTGTTAGCTATAGGACTAATTTTAACTTAATTTTAACTTATTGTATTTTTTTAAGTTTTATGTTTCACCATTTTCAATGTGTTAGCTATAGGACTAATTTTAAATTAATTTTAAATTATTTTTTGCAAACTGAAAGCGCCCTTGAGGTGACCACGGTTGTCACTAAACGGCGCTTTATAAATTGTCCTTATTATTATTATTATTATTATATATTAAAATAATTACCAAACTGAATTCGTCAACCTCAGATAAACCCTGAAGGTTTCGATGGTTGACTGTATCTTTGAACTGTAAATGTTATATAAAAAAATATATATAAAAAAATAGTCATACAAAGTAAGCAGGCATAATATTAAGTAAGGGAATATTGAACGGATGAAGGACAATCTGGATACGATTTGCGGAAAATATGAGTTTTTAATTTCTTTTTGAATTCATTGATATTTTTGGCATATCTTATATCCATTGGAAGATTGTTCCATGACTTTGATCACAGATTTAGTGGAACCATACAATATTTGTTCGTATTTCATACATTAGAGGTAATAAGTGTGCATATTTGTTTACATCACGTACCTAAGCCAAAGGTCATAACGTTAACAGAGGGTATTTTATTACAATCAGTAGAACCGTTTACAATAAAACTACTATTATAGTAAGCAGCTTCATTGGCTCTATAATAGTAGTTTTATTCCGTGATTCTGACGATCTCAACGTAAAACTTTTTTCTGAAGATACATTACTTTGACACTGTTCTTGAATGCAGTGCGGAGTCAAGTCATGCAAAAAGCCTCGAAGACCATCGAGCACACTTTATAGTCAGTGGCGTAGTTAGGCGTTTTGGGCTTTCTTGCAAAAACTATAATGTAGGTACAACACTATCCATCCCTATCCATAATACAGAAATTCTCGGCCCTTCGTTCGAAGTACAATTAGCGAGAATATGGAATAGCCTAAGTACGGATATTGCGTCGTCTTACTCACTTTATATTTTCAAGAAAAAAAAACTAAAGAAGAATATTTTTCCCCTTATCCTTATTCTATTCTTTTTTTGCTATGAATTATGTTCATTTTTATTTGTTTTAACTGTATCTTAGTGTTATATATATTTTGTTTGTTTTTTTTTTTTCGTTTTCGTTCTTTTATTGTTGTACGTACCTACACAATTTTGTCATACTTTGTAATCTGGGGGGCAAGTCTGGTCCGACAGGCGAAATCAAAACCCTCGTAAATACAACCCATATCATGAATATAATTATTATATGGAGTTTCATGACATCTTAATCTATTATAGAACTCAATATGATAATTGTATATCAATGATTATGGGTAATCACTAGGGTTTTGATTTCGCCTGTCGAACCAGACTTGCCCCCCGTCCAACTGTAATAAGTCCGTCAGTGTACAATATATTTGTTGAAGGGGGGGACTGCTGCCAACGTACCTATTTTTCAATTTGATATACCATCATTATTTCTTATCAAATCGTTTTGAAAAAAATAATTTAGATAGTTTGGATATTAATAAACAAAAATATACCTTAACTTTTTGATAATGTTCTGTATAAATTCTTGTAGAAAAATAATGGCATACCCCGATTTTCAACGTTTATCATATATTTTTAAGAAACTATAAGGCGTAGAGTAATATATTTTTTTTTAAATGAAAGAAGACAAAAATATCTAGAAAAATATGATGTGACGTTGCATTAATGCTTCAGGTTTAGTAAATAAACCTAAAAAACGTTTATTTTCCATTCAGCGTCAATGCGAAATAAAAGTTTTTTGGTTTATTTACTTAACCTGATGCGTTAATGCAACGTCATATCATATTTTTCCAGGTATTTTGTTCTTCTTTAATTTATAAAAAAAAATATTAATCTATATCTTATATTTTTTTAGAAATTTAAGATAAATGGCTAAAATCGGGGTATGTTTATTATTTTCCTACAAGAATATATACAGAACATAATCAAAAAATTAAGGTATATTTCTCTTTATTAATATCCAAACTAACTAGGTTATTTTTTTCAAAATGATTCGTTTTGTAATAATGATGGTATATCAAATTGAAAAAATAGGTACGTTGGCAGCAGTCACCCTCTTAAATAATGTACATGTATTTTTATTTCTGCAGAAATAAAAATAAATAAAGTATGTAATTAACGAAAATGATAATTATGGCATTGTTAGTAAGGTTTATAATACGTAGAAACATATAGGTAGGTACATACCTTATCTAACCGCATGTTACAATAAATATTATATGTAAGTAATATGAAGCAGGTATTATCGAGGCCCTGGCAGTTATATGTTATATCAGGCACGCCGTGGATCGGCCTTATTACGGCCTCTTACAGAGTTATTATAATAATTGCATTTTGTTTCTCTAAAACCTTTTTCGTCTGTTTCCAGTGATTTATGTACACACCAATAATAAATCTACAACTTCATATAAAAGATAAAAATAACGCTGGGACACGAAATAAAATACAATAAATCTTAATTTCCAAAATAAAAAAAAATGCTTTAAGTTCAAGTCGAGGCCGTTCCAATAAGAATTATTATTATTGTAATACACCTCTCTCTCTCTCTCACTCATTCATTCATTCCCTCCCTCTCGGCCCCTTTTTATTTTCCGATTCACACACGTAACAATTATTGTACGGGCAACACCGCCTGTACCTATTATTTTTTTTAATTTTTCTTGTTTCAATATTATTACACTTATTATAGCATCCATCATGATTTGAAATATGGTCGCATTTTAGTACAGGGTGTGAATAGCGATAGTACCGTAAACTTTCTATGGATAATGCTATGGGATCTTTGCTTAGCATACGTTTGGGAATATAATGGAATAGAATCCTGGTGAGACACGATATCTAACACCACGTAATATAATATGGCCAATAGAAGTAGCTTTCCCTCTCTTTACAGAGGTCATCAACTCTTTCTCTCTCTCTTTCTCCATCATATTTAGAACTCTTTAATTGGAGAATCTATGAAATCTATAATACAACCCATGAGATGTGCATCAACCTTCTGTATAGTCACATCTCGAATGCTTTAATTTGATTTACTGCTGAGATTTTGAGAATCCAACATTCCACACCATACAACAGTAACGGAAATACGTATGCTTTAACAGCACTCCATCTTGTACTAAGTTCAGATCTCGGTTACACGCCAGTTTAGGAAGAACACAGGAGTAGCGGATGTGGCCAAAATAATAGCGAAGTTAATGTGGAGTTGGGCGGGTCATATATCTCGGATGTCGGACGACCGATGGACTAGGTCGTGATGGACTGGAGGCCAAGAACAGGAAGCAGAATAGAGACCAGTGGAAGTCCAAGCGGGAGGCCTTTGTCCAATACTGGACTCAAGAAGAGGCTGAGTATAAGTAACTAATGACATTTTTAATATAACATATAGTCAACCATCGAAACTCTTAGGGTTTATCTGAGGTTTACGAGTTCAGTATTTGGTAGTTTTGATATACATAATCAACGTAAGTCAGCCGAGCAACTCAAAGAGCATGCTCTTAGAGCACATAGCTGTCGTCATCGGACCTCATCACATACCTTTTCAAGTGCAGGCAATGTATTTTGGGCATGTAGTGTAGGTAGATATGTAAGAGCTCAACATTCATATCATTTAATATTTTTGGCAGGAGATATTTCCATGTTATCATGCCATATGCACTATTGTACACAGGTAAAATATAATTCTTTAAGTAGTTTAACTGTCGAAGGCTTTTTTACGCAAGTTTATTTTTAATTGATTTAGGTATTCTATCATGTTCGTCTTTTAACATGGCAATTTTTAATTTATTATCTGCCACCACCCATCTATATATTTTTTTAAACCACACCACATTTACAATGACAATTATAATTACCTGTCGCTTACCTACATTCAAAATATCTATTATACTATTACAATCTCTGATTTGTGTTCCTTGTTAATGTACAATTTTTTTTTTTTTTTTTTAAATGAATATGTCCCGGCGCATCGACCGAGAGGCAGTGTGCAATATAAGGATAACTACTCGTTTGAAGTAGTGGATCAATTCACTTACCTGGGCTCCAGTCTTACCGAAAATAATGAAGATCCAGCTGAAATAAGAAAAAGAATTACGGCAGCCAATAAAACATATTTTTCATTGCTCCCTGTTTTTAAATCTCGCAGTGTCCATCGTAAAACAAAAGTCACACTCTACAAGACCATAGTAAGAACAGTGTTGGCATATGGATGCGAGACATTAACCTTAACGGCGAAGATGTCTGAAACGCTGGACACCTTTGAAAGAAAGGTACTGCGTAGAATATGCGGCCCCGTAAAGGATGGCGATGAATGGCGCATTAGACGCAACGATGAGTTGTACAACATATACCAGACCCCAAGTATCTCAACGCACATGAAATTACTTAGGCTGAGATGGGCTGGACATGTACAACGAATGCCAACCTCACGGGTGCCGAAACGAATCATGACTGGACACCCAGGTGGGAGAAGAAGGGTAGGAAGACCAAGGCTGCGGTGGGAAGATGAGGTCAAAAAGGATGCGGCTCAGCTTCTCCAAGAGAGGAGCTGGAAAGTGGCAGCAGAGGACAGGATTGGATGGAGGCGAAAGTTAACGGAGGCCAAGGCTCGATTTGGGCTGTAGCGCCATCGAAGAAGAAGATGTCCTTGTTAAACAAGTACATATACATCTTCCTACGTTCCCTAAACTAAGCATAAATGCTTGTCCTATAGGTGAACGAGATCGGTCGAGGCAGGATTCGAACTCGCGACCACTGGATTACTAACCCAGCGCGCTAACCGCTCTGCCATCCACCCATCTAAATAGGAATATTCATTAGTAGTGTAACAATAATTTTACATATTTGTTTCTTTATTAAATTATGAAGAATCTATAACATGTACATACCTATATGTGACACTAATATCATTTTTATTTGGTAATGGATCATCAACTGAGGATTATTACAATTAGCAATATTGATACAATGCCTTTTTCCTATTCATTCACATGTCATTCCTGGATCATGTTTACTGTAGCTTTTATAGCGATATTTCATTCTTATCATCATTCGTCCTTTTTCCTAATGACTGAGGATAGCGGCTGCAGTCCGTCCCCACACGTGTGGCCCGCCTCCATACCAATCTGTTTTGGGCTGAACACAGAGCACCAGTTATTACCAATAATTAGTTTTTTACCTTAGCTGTGAGGCACCGGCTTAGAATAGTGTTTCCACTCTTTTCTATTATTGTTTTCGAGTGTCCCGTTAGAGCCGGGTAATCGAAAATACAACACGCAACAATAACATCTTACATAGTTCAGCAATGAGGTTCACCACCCATTCTGAAAGTAGTGCCTTTTTAGGTGAGACGAGACTGGTGTGTGGGTAAACACAGATATGTTGTGCTCCCTTTTATAAGGCAATGCACACACCCACACCTTTCGCTGGTTACCCCACATCGTGGGATATGCCGTGATGGTCTGAATGAATACTATTACGATTAAAACATAAGTATTATCTATCTGCCGTGCCACCATGCTCCATTACAAGGGTAGGTAGGTGCACAGTGTAAAACAAATTGATATTTAGAATTTAGTAGGTACTCAAAATTCAGAATAAAAAGGACAAAAAGAATACTCTATCAGAATACTCTATCAACCTAAAATAAATAAACATCATGTACAGTACCTACAATGTACATAGTATGTTCAAATGTCCATACGTTGGTATGTACTTACAAGTTAACTCGGTTTGCATTATTTTTCCGAGGTGTGTGGAGTATTGTTGGTTCAAGCAATTGTCCAATTAAGCCATTTTTATTTGCATTTTACACACGAGTAAAATGCAAATACAAAAAAAAAACAATAGGTGTGGGTACACAATAATTATTGACAGTTGGTTTATGGATGCGCCAACAAACGAATCCAAACAATTTAATTAAGAATTTATGGGTAAGTCAAATCAATCAAAACCAACGATATAACAACAATAATAATAATAGATTGGAATATCATTTTGTTTACTTCTTCTTCTTCTGGCCCCCTGACAGGAACTCCCGGTAACTCTGGTGAATCCCTCACAGTCCTGTGCTGACCGGAATATCTGCTCCACAGTTATGAAGCCCGTCCATTCCTTAATATTACGCAGTCAGGACATCTGTCTCCTTCCATTACCTCTATCTTGACCTCTAGTTTTAATTGAAGACAGTGTTATTTTCTCCCTTCATTGTGTGACCTAGATATACGATCTTGCTGACCTTAATTGTAGACAAAAGTAGTCTGATTGTTCTAGATCGACACGAGACTTTTGTCGTAACCATATCTGTCCAATGGATTTTGAACACTCTGCGATGCAACCACCTCCCAAAAGTTAGTGTTAACCTTCAGCATCCATGTCTCATATCCATATAACAATACAGACCACTCATATCATTTCGTTATTCTCTGTCTTTGGTCCATATTGAGCTTTTCGTTTCAATTCTGCACCTGATCTCCAGATCCGTGTCAAGGGTCTCCGAAAGAATACGGCCGAGATACCCTACGTTATCCACCTTATCTATAACCTTGTTTACAGAATTGATTGATTAATTATATTATTTATTTGTTCAAATTGAATATAAAAATATTCTTCTACCCCATTGCTATATCCCAACTCTTTATCTTTATCGACTGTTGGGGTCAGCTCTCCTCGTCCTCTAATTAAAGGTCCTGTATTATGTCATCTAGGCCATGTCCAGGAATTATTCGGTCTTCCTCTGGATCTAAATTGAATATAACTGTATAGGAATGAAAAATAAAGTAAAATAAATTAACTTACATAAATAAAGATATCCACTTCATATTTCAGTTATGAGATCGCTAAGAAGAATTTGTAATATAACTTGATAAAACTCCTTTATAGTACGTAGATTTTCAGAATTATTTAAGAAATATGCTATACTGCAAATACTAAGATAATCTAAATATCATAACTTAGTAGTTGAAAATAGGACAATACATTAATCTGTTTATTTAATAGATAGACGGAAATCGACATTATTTGCACAGCATTATTAATCTTTTATGGATGATTTTTTTTCAATGAACTTCCGCTCGATATACGTCGAATTGAAAACAAAAATATTTTTTCAAGGGGGGTGGTTGCCCGGGATAAGTAAATAAAGATATAAATGTGTTTGTTTATGACTGTTAATAAATTATTCCTTTCATTGAGTTTCTCGGTGAAAAAAACATCCAAAACTTTGAAATTAAGATTATTAAACATTTGTAACTATGCCGTATTGTGTTTGCGATGCTCTTTGAGTAACATATAAAAATATTTGATTTGATTTGGGAACCATGTCATTCATATTAATTACACCAATATAGTTAACTAGTCTATTTCTAAATAAAAATCGCGTCAGAGATTGGATTTATGACAGGTATTATATGGCGGACATTGGGATCTGGTTGATCTGTTTTTTGTGGGCCCATATGTTTGTTGAGATTATGATTGTGATTGCAGAAATTTGAGATTGTGTACATATTTAGTGTGGAACGGGAAAATCACCTGGTATATAATTGCATATAATTGTCAATAAAAGGTAACATAAAATAAAATAAATAAAAAAAGGAATCCATCATGAGTTACACTTAATTATTACTTTAAAAACATGACACACATACAGGATACCATCCATTAACAAACGTATAGTTAATTAAAGAACATGTAACTACATATTGTATTAAATTAAAATATTAAATTCAACACTACGCTCAATTGGATATATCTCGAAGACTGACGCCCAACATTTACTTCTCGATTTCTCGCTGAACGCTCTTTAACTTTTGTGATATTTCAACAGTGAAAATAAGAAATATTCATAGGCGATACTGCCTAGTTAAGAATTTTTCCTTGGCGTTTAAGATGCAAGAAATTGAGGATTGTGAATTGTTAGAGCGAGTATGTAGGTAGGTATATATTAGTATGAGAATGAAACCACCCGCGCCTTCGTCGTTAAACACTTACGCTGTCCGATGTAATCGTAGTTTATTGTTGTAATTACCTTGTGTGGAGGGTAGAGGTGTGTGTTAGGGGAGAGTGAGAGAAAGAAATGTTGTAGGACGGGGATATACGTAATATTGGTACACGGAGTACCAGGGCACCAAGGCAAACAAAGCGGTCTCCTGTTATTTGGCCAAAAATTATAAAGCCAACAACAAAACTTAACTAACAACCTACTTATGTAAGATTATATCGAAATTATGAAGCAAACTCAACGGTCAAAAAGATATAATATGTACATTCAAATGGGAACATTACTTCAAAACGGTCTTTTCGTAAAAAAATTCTGATTGTTTTATAAATTTTGTGATGTCTTGATTTCATCTGAGACTCGACTGAATAAAAATATGACTGGTGAATCAGATCTAGGCTCTGTCAGTTCAGTATTCCCAAGAGATACTATTTCAGATTATTTGTGCAATTATCAAATAAAAATGACAAGATACCTACATACACAATATGTAAATGCATATCATGGTGATTCCTATTCACTATTTAATCTGTTTACAATAGTTAAGATTATATTGTTTAGATACTTTTTAAAAATACAAGTAGGTACAACCTATATGTCTCCTGTGAAATATAATATGTACACTGCTAGCCCCAGAACAGGTATAATTAGTTGGGCAGTAGTTACCTATTTTTAATGAAGCTTATTTAAATGGTGTAATAAAATATAAATAAATAAATAACAATTAACTTTCTCGTAGTTAAATGTCGAGGACATAACAAAGCCGCTTCTAATGAGACCACGTCGTACACATGGACGACAATAGAATAATTGTCAAAACTGTAAAGACAGAAATTCCCAACATCAGAAGATAAGGAAAGTTGGAACTCTTCCTGTAAAGAGATGGAAGGAAAGTTGGAACTCTTCCTCCTGGGATAGTCCACCCTCACAAACACGTCGAATGACCATAATATACACGATTGAAGAAATGGCGTTAAAATTGTATTGGTCATGTGTTTCGACACGAGGTTCTGTGATAAATCGTCAAAGTCTAATAAGAAAACGACAATCGTAATACGTCAAAACAGAACAGTGACAAATCAACACATAGTCCAAAGAATATTTCTATCAAAACAGAACAGAACGCAATAATAACTACATACATAAAAAACAAACCTATTCTAACAAAAAGTTTGGATCTTACGCGACGTTATTTAATTTCCTTCTTTTGCTGTCTGAGCTCTGAGAGTGAAATGTTCTGTTATGTATATGTGTTGATTTGTCATCATTCTGTTTTGTAATGTTCTGTTTTGACGTGTTACGAATTGTCGTGTTCTGATTAGTAACGATTTGTTCGGTCACCGTGACCCGAATATCTCCTGCAAATCACCTTGGAAGGAACGTTTGAAGAATCAACTTACAGAAGGTGTCCCGCTAGAGGAGATAGGTCAGGAGGAGTTTTGTAGAGAATTCAAGAATGACTTTCCAAGATGTTAAGACTTTCAAGGAAGAAGAAGAAAAAAAATTGTTCAACCTGTTAAATAGGTGAGCATTGGATTACGCCACTTAATATAGTCAATCACTCAACTCATGGTCTACCTCTATGTAGACGGTCCTGGGCAGATCTAAGGACTTAAGTTGTCGAAAAACCTGTAGTGGACTGCAATTTATTGGGTAGATGAGCGACCTCTGGATTTTCTACATTACACATCTTCTATTACCACTAGCTTCTCTAGGTTATCTGGAGCCAATTTGTTCAAAATATTGAAGGATGATGCGCTGTAAATACGTTTTCTTCTAGACGTATGTAATTCAGGCTTCTGGCACGTGTTAAGTGCGAACTTACATTATTTGATGACAGACATACACGGACATTAGCACTTTTGATAATTTTGTAAGTAAATTTTCATTTACTTGATTCGAATCGAAAAAGCCATTGAAGAAATCACGTGTTGTTTTAAGAGTAATGGTACCTAATGGTAAATTTTATTCAATAACCCAGGAACCAACAAATGCGGGTACTTATTACATAGATTTTTTTTCAATTTAATATCGGACTCATTATTCTAAATGGTCTCTTAGTAACGTTAATATTCCAACTGAACTGTAATGAAAAAGGCGGTTTGGCACAAAAATAAAACAAATACTATAAATATAATATTATTTGGTATTGTTACAATTGCTGAGTGATAAAATCTATATAGGTACCTACTTACGTCAAAAGTCAATAGACCACTAACAACGTTTTATAGGTTATGTAAATTATTGACTACGAAACACATTATTAATACAACTGTTTTTAAATTACAGCTAGTAAGTATGGCTGTATATTGCTTTGTAAAAAAAGTAAAATGGGTAGTATCCAACGCTAAAGTTTTCGACATAGGTTTTCATTCTTAACCGCCATTGTACATGAATTAATTAAATATATAAATTACATAATATAGACAACTGAACATTATGGTACTACGCGGGAAACAACTGAGAAATCAATTATACGAAGAAGTATAGTTATTGCTAAATATCCAGAAAAACCGCGAGTCTAAGACTTTGAAGAAAATACTTACTCTATCGCGAAATCACAACTCTTCAATAGTACCTACATTGTAGTGAAGTGTATGAAAATATCAACTTCTGTAATTCGAGTATAATATAATATTTTGTATTACAAATACAAAATAATAATAATGATTGTTCAATATAAATGTATATTTTCTATTTGATAGCAGCAACATGTACAGAGTTTTATATTTGATTGCACGTTACTGAAACATTACAAGAAAAATATGTGGTGAGTTTATTGATCGACGATTATACAATTATACAGATAATAATAAATTTGTATTTAGGTCCGTATGTTTGTTAACAAACAACTGTTTATTATTTATTTTCTAACCATACAATATTTTTTATTAACCGATATTTTCTTTTTATCATGAACACACAACATACACAAATACACCCTCAAACACATACACACACATATGTAACACTCACCCTCACACACATACACAAACCTTCACACACCCTCACACACACCATATTTTATTGCCATATTTTGATATTAGGTTATAGTACGTAAAACGTATATGTCTTAATTTACTTATTTTAGGTACTAGGTCAACTATTTATTAACACGCACCCAATAACAAGTTGCCACATTCTGGAGACTGTAAGTATCAAGCAATTTGTTTGATACTTTCACCACAGTAAAATTATTATTTGTTGGATATAAATATAGCAAATGAAAAGAAATCCAAAAATGTTTTTCTTTCTCTTATAATTTACTTTGGCGCAGTATATTTTTTCTCGGGACTGATATAAGTACCTTGGATGAGATATACCATCAATGAGAGATGTGATCATAGTCAGGATATCAAATGTCGCATTGTGCAATCTCGTGGAATTTTCATGAAGATGCAGGACATCTTGACCAATGGAGGACCTTTCCCTAGAACTAAGACTTCGTATTGTTTAATGTTGTCTGTTTGTTATAATGTTTTAATCTTGTTGTCGATTCATTCTGTTGATAAAGGCCTTATCAAGCAAAACGATATTCCTGTAAAAGGAAATTATTCACTGAGGAACTTGAATAATTTATTTAATAAATTGTATTTTCTTTCTTTTATTTCTGTGCGTTTCCCGAAGATAATCAAATAACAGATGTTATAATTATATAAAAACATTAACCCAAGCTGATTCTGTTAAAATTTCCGTACGACAACCGTACATATTTCATAGTAATTTCGAATACAAAGGCGGTGTTTATTGGTCCTTGCGTACAATATTCAGAAAACGGCTTGTTTGTATTACGTACGTATGAAATTGAGGGCGTTGTGTGTAATTATGACAATATGTAGGATTGTTATGAATTAAAGCGAAAATAATATTTGAACGTACAAATAAAACATAAAATATCGATAATACATTTACAACTTTGAACTAATGTTAATGACGGGGTATGAATATTAAATCTATGACTACTGATTTTATTATTTATTATTTTTGTACTCTGCACTACTATAAAATAGAGAACTATTTGATTTAAGATATTTTATTTGTCTACATATATTTATAAAAATTTTCAGTGTTCTAGCTTTTAAGTTTTCTGAGATATATGGAAAAATCAAATGTTGATAACCCCCGGTTGGAACAAAATTCTGAATTAAAAACTTTTGTAGACTTTGTATATTTTCTGAAATTTTGGGCTCTGTGTATTAAGCGGATAAAAATTTATTATATAATATCACGAACCTCACATATTTTCTTTATTCTGGTGTTACTCGGTTTCTCAAGGTTTTGCTTGCAGTCATTCTTAATAATAGGTAATAATAAATTTGGATTATTTTTATAGCGCCGTTTTTGTGATAACCTCACCTCAAGGGCGCTTTGAATATATTAGGGGTTATTGTAAGACTCGCGGAAGAAGTGAGTTTTTAGGTGTTTCCTGAATAGTGCTAAGTTGTCGATTTGCCTCAGTTCAGGTGGTAGTTTATTCCACGAGGCTGGTCCGGCCACAGCAAAAGCACGATCACCGAAGGATGAATGATGAAGCCTTCGGCATTTGTTTACTTCTGACTATGTTTGCTTGTACCTTCACACCATATGTTATTACTGGTCATTCGAGTGCCGTGAAAATTCTCATTTTGCTCAATATTCTAATTAAAATCATCATCAAAAGTCTCAATCCTGCGGATCGGTTTGCAGAAAAAGTCTACATCTCGCTTTCCACTTTTCTCTATCTTCTGCAGCCCTCTTCAGCTCAACACATGTGGCTAAGTTCATGTCCTCGTACACCTGGGCCAAATACTCCCATCGGGGGCGCCCCTTGTGGTTTGTCCCCTCAATCATTCCCTCAATAAGGTCATGTAGGAGACCCTCGTGGCGCAAGATGTGACCAATCTAGGTATAATTAAAAAAAATAATAACTTACATTTGCGACGTAGCTTTTCCAAATTCAATAAAATAATGATATTACCGTTCATTATTTCTGCCACTGGTATTATTCCAAAATCGTTAATCCGTAATTTAGAAAATTTAGATTTATCGAAAAAATTAATAATAAAAATGCAATAAACGATAATAATGAATACATGTAGAATCGTTAAAGATTTTTTTAACGTTAATATATTCAGGAATGAGTAGGGTTGTTATGTAGTATAGAGACCTCCTCAGAGCCTAATCCTTTGATATGTTAAGTATCTGGATGGGTGAACTATTCCCAATTGAAAGCTTGATGATTTATTTTGCTCTTTTAAATAATTTACAATTTACGCATTGATCTGCTAATTCTTTTGAGGAAGTGTATAATGGTAATAATAATAATTGAGTGTTATTATTTGTAGTGTTTATTGTTATAAATATCATTAGTAAATCGGCCAGCGCCGTAATAAAATAGAGAATAATATAATGTCCACATAACTGGTAAGTCGTAAGAATTTTGTGCCAGGGCCCAGGGTAAAATTCATAGTAGCGGAAAAAATGATAGACATATGCATTTGAATCGTTGGGGAAAAGTACAATTTTGAAATAAAGTCGCCACTGGCGCAGGATGCAAGGAAGTGTTAATTATTATTATAAGACATATTAAAGGACCATACAAGAACATAATGTGTAATGAATAAAATATAAATTAAAATATAATAAGTAGATAATGTATATTCTTTGGTTTGTTAAATGTTTAATTCTAACTTACTTCGCCGCGACGCTCCCGCATAGTGGGAATCGGCGTCCATAACACCACATGTCAGATATCTCTTTTGATCTTTGCCGTTTGATTCACATATACAGGATGTTCACATTTGTAATTATATAATATTTTAAATCAAATATCAGAAAAAGATCTTTATGGTAAAGTAGGGGTAGTTTTTTTCACTGATTTTAAACCTTTTTTATTTTTTTTTTTAATTTTATTATATTTAATTGCTGATTTTTTTTTACTTGTGCTACTCCTTTTTGACGATCATCTAAATTTACTCACTCTAGAGCACACAAACAGGTACATATACATATGTACACAAACAGATACTACGATCCTACCCGATTTTCCTTCTTGCTCCTTGTAAGTTTTTATCTCTCTTATATTTTTTTGATTTATGCGTTTGAGACATCGTTATAATTATATTTAATAATTATATTTTAAGCAATATATTTCCGACCGACGTGGCACAGTTGCTAAGTCGTTTGATTTCTGTGCGGGCGTCTTGGGTTCGATCCCCAAGCAGAGGAGAAATTTATTTAAATTAATTTCTCAAGTTAAGATTGCTCCTTTGGGCTGACAACACTGGTTAGTTGGTAGAAATTTCGATATGGCAATAAACTCGCCACTTGCACAAGGTGCAATAATTATTATGATTTTTTCGATTGAGCCAGCGTTTACATAACAAAAATTATAATTATTTTGATGTATGCGTTTTAGGCAGCGTTTACACTGTAAAAATATAATAATTATTTTGATATATGTATGTGATTGAGACAGCATTTATATAGTAAAATTTATAATTATTTTGATGTATGAGATTGAGGTTAACATTATAATTATTTCGTTGTATGTGATTGAGAAACCTTATATATTATATTTTTAAAATTACCTATATAAATATTTTGATTTGTACGATTGAGGCAGCGTTCTAGTTCTATTTGTGTCGGCTCTTGTTTCTTCATCGTATGTCACTATTGGTCTTACACATGTCTTTATATAAAATTCAAACATAATCGATAATAACACTAATTTTTATCCTTATAAGAGTCATTTAACTGCTAAAAATGAATGAACGTAATGGGTTTATTTACAAATTTATGTTTAGGTATCATTTGAAAAAAGTCGGAAAAAAAGACGAAACGGTCGACTCATGTATGTAGATGTTAATAAAATAATTATGTTCGGAGCACCGTGTGTTGTCTGTAATGAATATAATGTATACATAAGATGTAATGTATGTATGTATGTATGTATGTACCTATACCTACCTAAAGATAGATAAATAAAACATGGTAGCCGCTTTACCCGATTTTGTGATATTAACATAGCGAGAGAAAGAGACCGCCAACCATAATTAAATGGATTATTGAAATAATATTTATAATGTTTGTTTCTTGTTTGTTCCTTTCATCTATCGATCGGCGCCTCTCATTTGCGGAAACATAACGGGTTTTGTTGCTTTACTTAAACACAAATTCTCTATTATCATCATCATTCTACTAAAAACAATCGCATAACCCAAGCCATTTCATTTATATGTCGTTAATATTCAATCAAGTATTTCATTTTGTTCTTTTCATTTCGTTCGCTATATACAATACATACAATGTATCATCTACTTTATACTAAAATACGCGCGTAGCGGGTCGGACGGCAAATACGGATGATAAGCAAGTGTCCAGGCAGTTCGTGAAAAAAGAGACATATGGCCGGTATTACAGTCTCAGTTTAAGATTTAAACTCAAGTTTTTCAAAAATATAGCGTATTACAGTGTCCGTTTAGGCCTAATCTTCCCTCAAATACGTCACTAAAACGACAAATATTTAACTCAACGTTTCTGGCGGATTATATACTTAACGGTGAGTCAACTGTCATTTGCTAGGCAACGCGTGTAGTTTCAGTTTCTATCACTAGAGGCGTTAGGCAAGGAGTGTAGTTTCAGTGTTCTATCATCTATCACTAGAGGCGTTAGTTATATCGACGGTGGCGCCACACAACAAAACAAACTGACAGCCATATTGAAACGAACATGGGCATTTAAAAGCATTATTTTGGTGAAAAAAATTAAATTTACCATGATGGATAGTAAAACAATAGTATTTCAAGTCGTAGCGTTCCATTTTGTAGAATAATAACCACAGAAAAAGTTAATTATGTCTATAATTGAAGATTTAGTAACTGACATGTCATATTGCACTGTAATACGGAAATGGATTGAATCTCCCCTTAACATTAATCTTGAGTTTAACAAACTCAATGAGTTGAGGGCTGACTGTAATACCGGGCCATAATAGGACTTTAAGGGGACATATAAACCTAAACACCCCAAGTTGTAACCCCAAATGTAAAAAAAAAATATATTTCCTTTTGACAGTATATTTTTTTAAATTACTTTATAAGTATGTGTCAAGGAGAAATAAATCTTTTATGTGCTTCAATAGTACATAAAATTAAAGTGAATGTTCGTGATACATTTTTAAATTTACCGGTGAAATCAAAGCCCTCACGATTACCCATATCATGGATATAATTATTATATGGTGTTCTACAATATCTTTGGATGTCATAGAACTCCATATGATTATTATATCCATGATATGGGTAATCACGAGGGTTTTGATTTCGCCGGTAGGACCAGACTTGCCCCCAAGGTTTGTTCTAAAAATGCGAAAAATCAATAAATTTTGGGTTTCCGATAGTTGAAATCACTTATAAACAATTTTTATCGCATGCAATTGTTACCCTTACTAACACGTAACTTCATAGTGCATTAGGCGGTTTTAATATACCTACATATCATGTTTACAGTCAGTAGATTTAGCGATATATGCCCTCTTAAGACCAGAGATACAAGGACTTCTTGTAGCGGTCGGGGTAAACTGCTTCAAGCTGTCGGCGGTATGCAGTTGCAATACAAAATTTTCGTTTAAAATACACGGGCCGCTTGAAGCAGTAGTATTGCAGTTGAACCAGAACACTCTTGAGTATAGTGTTCTGTGAGTTGAACCGACTGCTCCAAGCAGTTGTACCGATTGCAAAGTGGAGTCGCTTTAACCGAAATACGACTGCCGTTACAACTGGATCTTAATAAGCAGTCGTGTTGCAGTTGAAACGAGCAGTTCTACCGACTGCAAAATGCAGTTTTTTGAACTGCTCTCTTCAATTATTTACACTGATTGATTTCAAGTCCCTTTCTACATAATTTTTTAATGATTTTATTCAACTATTCGAATTTAAAAAACTTAAATTTTTATTCTGTAAATTTTGTTACACGAAATTTGAAGTAAGAGCTAGCTACTGCCAGACTTACGTCAAAAGTTAATTTTTTGTTTAATGTCGGAGGTTTCCATCAACCAATTCTGAATTTGAAAGACGTGATTTAAAGTTTTCCTTAGAACATATAAGAAAATACGCTTTATTTTATAATAGACGTGCAAAAATAGCAATTTTCCTTAATTTGAAAACAGCTTTCGGCGAAAGCCACCAGTACTCAAAGTTCATAGTATCCTACAGTTGTTATATGCTGTGGTATCCTGACATAGAAAAACAATCAGAACTGACTTATAGGTGCAATGACGCAAGTCTGACAGTCGTTGGCTGTTGGACCTGTTGGTCTATATTTCATAAATACCTGGACGCATAATGCTCTGCTGAAATTTGCGATCATTCTGCGACGCATATATCTTCTTATTACGAATGTTATTATATTGGTAACTTTCCTTTCCTTTAATCTTAATTTTCTTTGATTGTTTAAAATAGTAAATATTATGAGACTTTTTAAACCTACCGATTACAAATAATAATGCTTCAACTATGCATGTGTTGTTCTATATTTTTATCAAAGAGTATAACATCAATCTAACTTCATGGTCAAATTGTTTAGACTTTCTACCACTGAAAATCATCTATTCTGGGTTCAATTACCAGAAGAATTGTATTTTTTTAATGAATATGTCCTTCTTAAACAAGTACATATACATCTTCCTACATTCCCTAAAATAACCATAAATGCATGTGCTATAGGTGAACGAAATCGGTCGAGGCGGGATTCGATTTATGAAAATATCATTTTACTTTAACAAACTTCAAATCTCGTCTTGATTTTCTCCTTGGTCTCAACTTAAGTAATTATGCTGAATCAATCGAATACCATTATTTAGTAACCCTGCGAACTGCAGGACGCAAATTGATATTATATACCGATGTGTTTTAGTTGGTAAATAATTTAGTAGATTTCACTGTCCGAACAGAACAACCCGATATCCTAACAATTTTTATATTTTATATAATATATACACTCAGAATGATTTTGTGTACCGAGCTTGCACGGTGTACATACATACATACAATGCATTCACTCGACATCTCTGCGAGCTCTCTCAATACGTTTAGGACAGCTGTCTCCTCTTATCTTTCCTAGTGTTTTGATTTAATCAGCTGTCTTATTTTAGTATTTTTTATGTACTAGTAAATAATATAGTAATTTATTTATTTATTTATTTTATTTTTATTTTTATTTTTAATATATTTTATAATACAAATCAATATATAAATTCACTAGTAATACTATTCTTACATATTTTTCCCTGCAGTACCTCATCAAAAAGATTACAATCTTGTGCTTGATGAGGGAAGCACTTATAAAAAAATAAAAAATATCAATACAAAGCAAAGTCAACATAAAAGTAAAAGTAATTAAATCAAATCATACATGAACAAAAAAAAAATCAAATAAACATCATAAAAAGGTTGAAAATAAATGAAAAAGAAGAATACTCAAATGAGAAAACATATCAGAATACATATTCAAACAAAAAAAAAAGAAAAACATGAAAATAATTTAAAAATGAGTAATATAGAATTATAGACGATTCAAATATATCAAAACACATATTCAAAAATAAAAAAAGAAAATACTGGAAATTGAAACAAATCAAAACAACAAAATCGAAAACTATTATTTTAGAAAGTTAAGTGCAATTTTAATTTATGTTATTTTTTAAATTCTTTTATCTGCTTTAATTCATTTGGGAGGCAATTGAAAAATTTTATTCCCAAATAAATGTAGTTGTTTTGTAATTGTCCTGTATTACATTTGGGTATTTTAAAATCATTTTGGAATCGCAGAGACTTATTTTTTTCAATTTTTTGTATAACATTATCTTTGAAAATTTGCAAAATAGACACTTTTTTATAAATATTATCTACTTTGGGTACTTTGAACATGTTAAATAGTGTTGTAGTGGGGAAAGTGCGTGTTTTCTTAAGTATAACCTTTATGATTAATTTTTGTAATATTTATTTTATTTATTTATTTATTATAAAAAATACAATGTTGAAGTTACAAATACAATTACATACTAGAGTTAGAAGTTAAGTGCGTGTGTACATATGTGTATGTGTGTGTATTATTTAATGATTAGTATTGTAATTGATAGAATACGATGAACACTAGGAAGTCCTGTGCCGAGGTGTTCATTTGAACAGTTGTTTGACATATATAGTACATTATGTATATAGTTCTTGAATTAAATTATACATTAAATATTTATTGAGAAAAAAAAATGTGAAGTTTAATTATATTTGATTGGGTGTAATTATGTTATTATTCTGAACCGGTGTTGTATATCCATACTGTTATGTGTTTTTTGTATTTTGTTGTAATATCAATAATACTATTTAATAGGGTGCATGGAGTTTTCACTAGTCCACTAATAAAGTAACATTGATAAGGGAACTCAATAAGAAGGCATAATTGGTGAAAGTTGCGCAAGCGCATAAAGTGATCACGTAAACCAGCCGATGACAGGTCGTAAACCCTGTAGGTGCCTTGAGTTCCTAGTTCTTCTATAGTATTCCACCTTCGTCTCTATTGAGATGTTAAAAAGTTTGTTAATAAAAATATCATTAGACTCTCGACAGGGAAAAAATCGAATGTTTGCGTACCTATATGCAATTAAAAAAATATTCGAACACAGATAGTTGTCATGAATCAGAAACCTATAAGAAGAACATATCCACCCACACATTAATGTTGACAATAAATTAACGAATCATCGCACGGTTGTAAATGCAGTGCCGTTGTACCTACTAACGCTAAAACAACAAGCTCAAAAATCATAGAAATGTATTATTTGTCGAATCTATTTGTGATATTTCATGTTTGTGGAGATATGCAGAGAGGGCGATGAAAGAGTGCCAAAAAGGATCCTGCACACAAAGCCACAAGGTAGACGAAACGTTGGTAGACCCAAGCTCCGATGGCTGGATGGCGTGCAGCGGGATGTGGAGGCTGTTGGTGTAAGGGACTGGAGGGAAGCATGCAGTGGCGGCTCTTCCTAAAGGGCTCTCGGGCTCAGCCCTCCCAAACACTTCCAAAAGATTTCAAAAAATGTATGTAATTAAATCTTGAGGACACATTATTTTTCTAATTAATGTTTGTCGTCTAACGCCTGTAGTATATCTAGCGAAAGTATTTAAACCTACCTGCTTTGAAAAGCAAGCAGGATTCTATGAAATATTTCATTCCTCGGGCACAGTCGACTTGTGCCCGGAGAACCCGTACAATTCAGGCGACCGCCCGCTGCCGCCGCAGCTCGCCGTACACGGTAAATGTATGCCGATTTCGAGCAAAACGGGTAGTGCCCGCGAAGTATTATAGTACCTATATTTTCATTCATTCATATTATGTTGTACATTGCGATGGTCGAACGCTAGGTAAGCAGTTGCAATTACTTAAGGCTAACATTAATTGATATTACATAGTTTAAACTATAATTCATCCGAAATATATAAGTATTATTATTTAATTAATTGATACCATAATATTGCAATAAGACATAAAATGTGTAAACTTAGAAAGCAGTCTTGCGGCTGTTGCCAGAAGATTTTTTTTTCAATTTTGTATGATCAAAATTTATTAGTTGTCACAAATTAGTTTATAACTTATCGATGCATTTTATTATAAAAGTTATTAAAAACCCAACAAAATATAGCATAAATGATCAGGTTCACGTCATAATTTCCGATAGGCAAAAGAATTATGGAAGACACTGATAATTTCAATATACGAAAATAATATTGTATCACATATCTGCTTTCTGATTTCTGTTGTAAGTTAATTTCTCTTCTAGGTAAAATTATAATTTTGAGCCCTTACAAGATTTTAGGTCACCAGCCGCCACAGGAAGCATGTCAGGATAGAAGGAGATGGCGAGGAATTCTGGAGGAGGCCATGGCCCGCAATGGGCTGTGGAGCCATTGATGATGACGATGAAGATAGAGAGACACCACTCAAAGAATTCATCTTGTGTTAGGTCATAACATGACCCGTTTGTGATGGTTCCTTCACGAAATTGTCGTTAAGAACATAATTATAATAGTTATCTTCATCACACATTTGTTTCACATACATACATAAAACAAACACATAATTTGTGTATTTTTATACTTTGAAACATGTTTCTCCATACATCGTGTGTGTATATTTATATAATCCCTTTTACATTTATTTACACTCATCTCATTCACTGACAGATCTAAACTAAAATAACCATATGTATTATGTATGTGTGTGTATGTATGTATGTATTTGTGGGTGATGTTTATTTTCGCTAGGAGTTTTTAACTTAGACAAGGAAAACAAATGTTTGTTTAAATTTTGTTTTATATTTATTTTCAAGTGTGTGCAGTGTGTGCAGTGTGTGTAGTCCCCGTGTTTCTACAGATTTCTACCAAAGTCAGTGTAAAATAAACATCCCAGTGTTTGTATAATACACAACTAAACAAAATAACCTCAATATTCACAACGCTACACAAAAAAAAATCAAATTGGTGCGATACAAAACCGTTTATCGTTGATTTGATTGGAATTGGACTGGGATCAAAACAAAGCAGTCATCATGGAATGAATATTATGAAAATATAATTAAAATCTGTAACAGCAATGAACAATGAACATGAGTAGGTAGGTATACTTTTTATTCATATAATTCAAACCGAACATAAAACATTTAGATGGGTGGTGGAAGAGCCGTTACCGCGCTGGATTAGTAATCCAGAGGTCACATGTTCGAATCCGGCCACGGCCGATTTCGTTCACCTATAGCATAAGCATTTATGCTAAAATTAGGGAATTTGTGAGTATGTGTATTTGTACTTGTTTCAAGAACATATTAATTATTTAAAAAAAAAGGTTTTTTTAATTTCTGAGTTTATCCATAGTACCTACAGAAGCTGACAAAATTCTTGAGCCTTAAAGTCGTAGAGTGGAGCGATTTGAGCATAAAACAACCAAGCAAAACAAAAAATAGCATTATGCGCGCCCACGTGACGGACTCAAGACGTTTGACGTTTACTATATTATACCTAGGTATTTTTAAATCAAAAACTTGGTTATGTTTCAAGATATTTTTTTTGTACCAGGACGTATGTTTTGGTTAACTATGCCCTTTTCAATTGGTAAACATAGAATGTTGTTTTTTTCCTTATATATGTATGTAGGTACTAAATATGGGTACAAATTACATAAAATTGTGAAAAATCCTAAACAGTTGTATTATAGCTGATGTTGGGAATTACGTGTATGCTAGTATTGTAAGGAATATCTAAGATACTAAATTGACTGTTAAATATTTAATATTGGTACAGAAGGGATGAGGTTTACCTATTTATATATTATGGTTTTACTGTGGGTTATTTTGTTTTATGTACCAAGGGTGGAATTTAAAAAAAAAAACAGTAATGTTGCAATTGTTTACTAGTGCGGAGGCAATATGTATACCAGTTGACAGGGCATAGTCAGCAATAGTAAAATATATGTAGAAAAAGATACACAATTTTGCTTGATTTCAAATGCCTAGTATAATGGAGTTCTACACCTTCAATGTCGTCAGTATTGACAACTTAAAAGCATTAAATTGTACCTACTCAAAGAACAAAGTTATGACATACAGATATTATATCTTATGGGTTGCACGTGAAGAACTGAATTTATTTAATAAGTTTGTACGATAGTAAGATCAACATATTATGTATATAATATCATATTTACAAAATACCTACCGATTTAATAAGCGAGTCATATTAATTAACTTTCCATTCAAATAATATATAGGTACATTAAGACGTCATAAATTTGAGCAAACTTTTTAAGTAAATAATTTGCTAAAGCGTGTTTGTCTGATACAGAGAGACGTTGATTACAATAATTATAAGTTATGTAAATCTCAGAGCTGTTATTGAAATTTGGCTTTTATCGTTTCGTGTTGAGGCTAAATATATTTAATTTTTTTAAATTGCATATACGCATTTTTGTCAATAAAAATAGCAAAATATATTGATAAAAATGTTACCTATCGCCAATTATCATTTCCAGAAGAGTGCCTGCAACTCTGGTAAAGGTCAATTTGTTTATATTTTTTGCTATGTTTGCATATTTATTTTATTTTATATATATTTTTTTGTATTGTTTAATTATTGTCTACTTTCTATTGATGGTCGGGTACCTTGAACCGGATTTTTTTATTGTTTTTATTTATTGTAGCTTAGGTAGTTTATTTTTTACTGTAGATTATTGTAGATTTCAGTCGATGATTGTTTATATTTTATAATTATTTACTTTTGACTATGTGACAGACGCCTGTCATTGGAGCATTGGAGATAGGTACTATCTGTTTATATTATTGATTTGTATGTGTACATACTGTACATGCCAGTGTTTTGTAGGTGTCTTCATAAATAAATGAATATTTATTATTATGCTTATTTAATTTAAATTTGATAAAAGTACGAAGAAAATACAAACTAAAATACATATTATATTATAGAAGATGATGTAGAAAAAATTCGCCTTCTGACTACCATAACGTTTAAGTAGATATTATGAACGTGGGAAATAATATATGTGCATCATGCCCATGTACCTACTTATTATCCCGTCATATTAAAAGTAATATAAAACGAGTGGGTTGTGGCCAACGTTATACTCCTCACTACCAAGTCACTCCACAAAGTAATCGAATTTCGTATGGAATTTTTTTTCATGAAATGAGTGTGTTGTTATTTTTGATTTAAATATTTCATTATATAATTATTCAATGCCTTATTATTTATGAAAGTGATGTGCCGTTTTAGCAATTTGATAATAACAATATTAACTTTAAAGATTCCTGAGCTTGGAGTCAATTTGAAATATTAGTCAGTTCAAAAAATTGAGAAGCACAGATCAGATATCCTTCAAAATCTTATAGGGTCTAAGCGAGTATTAGATAATATACATACTTGCAATTTTTTTAGCAGAATCGAATACTTTAGTCTATAATCGATTAAATAGAATAAGCTCATAGTACACAGCACTCAAACAGATTCATTGTGATGAAACTTTCAGAATGCAATCTCAGCATGATACTAGTTGATAATCAGAAATAAAAAATAACCTTTAAATTCATTCTATCTCTAACTCCACATTCTATCTTCTTGGGGGTAGTGAGGAGTAAAAATATAAATTGAATTCATTCTTAAAAAAAATATTTGTAAAATCAATTGTTCCCGCAGACCAATGATCAATAGTCATAACAAAAGCTAAATATCTTGGTACACACCGTCATCAAAATTTAACGGTAATTAATATACCTTATTTGAATATATTCGGAATGGTTCGGAATGAAAATTGAAACAGTATTCAACAATAATATCAAAAAGGATATGTTCTTAACAAAGGGATTCAATTTCGATAAACAAATAGGTACTTTTACTGCTTTATAAATGTGTCATTATTATACGATTCATATTATTTAAACATTGCATAATAAACATTGTTCCATCACATTTTGTGTACCAATCTCCTGACCTAAAGGTATAGCTTTACAGTATATTCTTTACTCGGTGATTGTTACCAAGCCAACAAGAGTATCACTTTGTAGTATTTTTACGGAGCCTCTATAATTAACAAGTACAAATCATATTCATACTAAATCATTAATTCCTTTTTCGTATATTGTGTATATATATTATACTAATTGTTGTAAACCAATACGCGTCGGTACCAATTATTGTAAATCCTTTACAAGTTCTCTTAGTGGATATATACCTACCTACCTAATATATACATGTATAAGATGTACATATATATATTAAAGTTTGTAAAATAATATACATTTGTATGATATATGATACCTATATGCAATTGATGGGGTATGAAAGTATGTATATATTGATATATTATAATATGTATATGTCCGAACCATATTATTAGACTGAACGATTTAGTGACAGACTATAAACTTTTGAACCTCGATTCCCACAACGAACTAAAGTGGTATGCAGCGATGCTCGAATTGTGAGACGCGCAAAATACTCTTTGTTCATTTATTTAATCATGTCTGTCACTATGATACAATTGTGTTACTATTTACACTTTTTACTATATATTAGTGATCATTGATAAATTTCTCGTTGTAAAATAACAATTATATTTTTATATCTCGATAACAGCGCCATCTATCGAGTCCAAAACTCTCCTATCTTTTAATCCGAAACCAACCATACAAATTTAGAAAATTTTATTAAAATGGGTGTCCAACCCATTAAGAGATTAGCTTGTACGAACTTCGTGACGCGAGAATTTTATATATAAAGATACATAATTTTTTTATTTATTTGAAATAAATGGGCAACGTACAATAATACTTTTTTAAACAAATAAAAATAAATAAGAATAACAGCATAAGTAATTGTAACTCAATGAGCCCACCTTTGATTTCATGTTGCAAGTACTCACTGCTATTAACAAAACAATTAATTATTCCTGTCTAACGTGCCTATAGAAAAGGATCCTGGACATACAGAATATGTCCACAGACCTGATATTTTCCAATTTATTATACGTGGTAAGGCATCGGTACAATGGCGAATTCTGAGACTATTTCATAAATAATAAAGACTATTCTAATACTTATATTTCAAGAATAAATAATAACATATGTTTACTTGTGCAGAAAAACATGAATTTTCCGGGTTTGATTCCCAGTGGAGACACAGTTTTTGGTTGTGTTTTCAGCATGGATCTGTCAAACGATAAATAAATGCGGCAAATAGTTATTGGGTGTTTGTTACATTCATATATGACAAAAATATTGAATAAACACTGATTTAATATATGTACCTATGTACAATTAGGCTGGGCCGTCTATGTATGAAGAATTAAATTTTTTGACATATCTTAGCGAAAGGAGTCTCAAAAGTTGCGCATAAATATTTAGATTGTAACTATATTTTTATTTTCACGATTCAATAGTACCTACTGTTAACCCTCTACTGATGCTTGAAGCTGGGTCTTGTAGTATGTTTTAAGAAAATTTAAATTATTTTGGATGTTTGAAATTTCTTGATTTTTATTCGTTTTATTGCGGGTAGAGAATTTTATTATCAACAACATACATCCGATTAAATCGACTATTACAGCGCGGCTGACAGCTCTCCCGAAACTAACCAACATTTATATAGAACTTTCAAAATTGAATTGATAGGGATCTCATTAAAAGGCATAATTGGTGAACGTTGCGCAAGCGCATAAAGTGATCACGTAAACCAGCCGATGACAGGTCGTAAGCCCTGTAGGTGACTTGATTTCCCGGTTCTCCTACAATAAATATTCCAACTTCGCCTCTATTGAGATAATTAAAAATCTGTTAAAAAACATTTACTCCCTTTCAGATCAACGGTTGGCGCGCGACAACTCTAGAACAACACACATGACATAATATTTATTATAACTACTTATTATAGCTACCTAATATGAAATATTTATTATAACTACCGCATTCTACGCACTGCAACGAATATAAATAATTATTTTTATATGATTTAACTTGAGGCAGAAAAATAAAAAAAATATTGACTCCTGGTAGAGGGCCAAAAGTAGTAATGATTTTTATTTTATTTTTTAGATTGAGTGTCCAAATACCCTTTCATATGTGGAGACGAAAAAAAAATTGTACAGCCCAGCCTAATGTACATAGGTACCTATAACAACGAATATATATACATATATAATTTTTCCGTACGTGTTTATGTCTCTGAACTCTTCCTAAACGGCTGAACCGATTTTGATGATTTTTTTTGTGTGTGACTGTGTGAGTCCCTGAATGGTTTAGATTCACAAAATGGAATTTTAAACATAAATACAATAAAAGAAAAATAAAAATAATATTTTTTATTACTACAAATCATAATTTGTGGCGCTAATGTCGAATTAGCAATGTTGCCATTTGACTTCTAAGAAATCTGTCCAGACCATATATTATGCTGTATTGCAATTATATACGAAATGACAATCAATCTAACCTCAAAGTTTTTAGCGGCTCATCGAACAACAAAATGTAATTTTGCTCAGCGAATATTAATATCCATAATGATTCAAATATATGTTACATATATTATTTGTTTCACAAATAGTTCGGGCAGGATTAAGCCTTACGGGTCTGCTAGTATAAAATAAAAACATAATATGAGTAAAGCATGGATTTATTAGTTATAAAATTATTGTTTACACAGTTACATATTTTAACATTCTTAGTCTAAAAGTTTGAGCGTCACTGATATCAAGAACAAACCGATAGTTGTCGACTAACAACTCGTTTCGAAGTCGTTCAAATTATCTTCCAGCCCTACACTACGTATGTACGTACATCTCAAACTTCAGTAAACGGTCGATTGAAACAATAATCATATTTTATTATTTCTACCTACAAATTATGTACATTTAAATATGTAGAAAATATATTAGGTACTTTAGATTATGAATAGATCCATACAATTTAATATTTATGAATATTTTTCCATGTATATAGGTACTTACATGACATGTAAATGGGATTCGCTTAATATTGATACCTACAATTTTTATTTTGAAAGTTTAACTTCCTGGGAAATTAATAAGTGTTGTGTCAAATATGTATTAAACATTTGATTTTAGCAATTTTGAAAATATTCTGCTTATAGTAGGTATACTTCTTCGTCTTGCTGTTGAGTCTGTGATATTTTTTGACAAATAACATAAACAGCAGGGAAAAAATCAAATGTTTGTGTGTATGCAACACTAAAAATATTCGATTTTACATACACATATGATTCTGGCGCGGTTCAGGGGTGACATCTGTGCGAAAGCATCGTCAGATCATGGATAAGGACGGTTGCTTTCATTGTTTTCAAACCAATATTTCAATAGATTTCAAACAGACTTTCATTAAATATAAAGAACTTTTTAAAAATTCGATTAATCAGGAACTCACTATGAAGGCATAATCGTTGCGCAAGCGCATAATCTACTTTGCAAGCTACGTTTGAATAAGCGTGATCATGTAAACCAGACGATGACAGGTCATTAGCCCTGAAGGTGCCTTGAGTTCCTGGTTCTCCTATAATATGTACTTCATCTCTATTGAGATGTTAAAATTATGTCATTAAATTCATTGAATCCCGAAAGGGAAATATTTCAAATGTTTGCGTAGAATGCAACAGTAAAAATATTCGAATTTTGGTGAAGATAAATTATCAGATCTCGTCTAAAGAAAATGAAATTATTTCTTTATCCGAAAAACTGTTTGAGAAGCTTAATACCATAAATATGACAATTTACGACCATCACTAAAAATGCGACTATTGTGGAAAAAAATACAAAATCTTGTTAAAAATATATTTGTGACAAATTCGTTTGGGGACATTTTAATTGTCGTCTTGTTAAATGTAACCATCACAGACGTGACAGAGGGATTAATTTACTCTTAATTAAAATTAGGTTTTTCGTGTTATTTGCAAGGCTTGAGTATCAGGCGCGCATGTATCTATGGGGATATCCTATCCATGTATGCAAGTAGACACCTATAGTACTTACCGCATATATCATGATGTAGGTAGGCGCTGGAAAATCATATTAGGGATTTTTTCCTTCTGCAAGGAGGTGACAGACGAGTGTTATAATTTAAATTAAAACACTACATTACCCCTTGCGCTCGCTGTCACCCTGTTACAACCGTGTTCCGTGGAAGTAGATTAAGCCAGAATTTCATGAACATTCGTGAGCATTTTATAATATACTCGGGTAATAATATAATGAAGTTTACAAAACAAGGTCATAAAATATTCCGAGCGCAATATGCCACCGCACTAGTATAATATACCTACCGGTATATTCAGCATATCGCATAGGTAATACCGTAAGTCAGTTTTACATACAATATTCAGAGAAATATCAAATAATGAAATAAGAGAAGAATGATTATAAATAAGCACTGTTCACGTGGTACCACAGAGGCTAAAAATGGCTATATCAGTCAGTAAAACAAAGAGTATTACTATATCCAAACAACCTTCAAGGTGTAAGCTAACTGTTGATGATAAGCCCGTGGAACAAGTAATGAGTTTCAAATATTTAGGAGTAGAGATCTGCATCCATAATGACCTATATACTGAAGTCCGCGAACAAGTCAATAAGGCATTTGTCGTATCTAGATGTGTAAAAAATATGATCTGGAAAAATAAACACATGCGTATTGACAGTAAGGTCAGAATATATAAGACATGCGTGCGACCGATAGTGACGTATGCTGTGGAAACGCGAGCAGACACTGTATGAACCAAGGGACTCCTAAGGACAACGGAAATGAAGGTTCTAAGGTCAATCACTGGAAACTCTCCGAGATCGTGTTCGCAATGTTGAATTAAGGAAAACATGTGGAATAGAGGACATCTTTCTGTGGAGTAGATCCAAAAGAAGACATTGGAGGGACCACGTAGCCAGAATGGTCAGTGCGTATAAGACAGCAAATAAATTCCCCTCTGGTCGCCGTCTACCCGGAAGACCACCCAAGAGATGTAAGGATAGTTGGACGTCGTCATCCCAGAAGGCATTGTTTCTGAAAAACAGTCGAACTAGGTCTACTAAACGAAGAAGAAGAAGACTGCTCGGGGAAAGCCGCTAGTATCACTGAACTAAAAATAAAACATTGTAAAGGAGATTTTACTATAGCTAGATACTTATGAAATATGTATAGCTATGGTCTTGATTTTTTATTGTTCATTTACCATTTTGTGTTTTATGACAACTTCCTAGTTATAATAAAACTTAAGGGGGGGGACTGCTGCCAACGTACCTATTTTTCAATTTGATATACCATCATTATTTCTTATCAAATCGTTTTGAAAAAAATAATTTAGATAGTTTGGATATTATTAAACAAAAATATACCTTAACTTTTTGATAATGTTCTGCATAAATTCTTGTAGCAAAATAATGGCATACCCCGATTTTCAACGTTTATCATATATTTTTAATAAACTTTAAAGCGTAGAGTAATATATATTTTTTTAAATTAAAGAAGACAAAAATATCTAGAAAAATATGATGTGACGTTGCATTAATGCTTCAGGTTTAGTAAATAAACCTAAAAAACATTTATTTTCCATTCAGCGCCATTGCGTAATAAAAGTTTTTTGGTTTATTTACTTAACCTGATGCGTTAATGCAGCGTGATATCATATTTTTCCAAGTATTTTGTTCTTCTTTAATTTATAAAAAAAATATTGCTCTATACCTTATATTTTTGTAGAAATTTAAGATAAATGTCTAAAATCGGGGTATGCTTATTATTTTCCTACAAGAATATATACAAAATATAATCAAATGTTAAGGTATATTTCTCTTTATTAATATCCAAACTAACTAGGTTATTTTTTTCAAAATGATTCGTTTAGTAATAATGATGGTATATCAAATTGAAAAAATAGGTACGTTGGCAGCAGTCACCCTCTTAAAACCAATATGTACATATTATAATACTGTTTATTTAATTATTGGATTTAATTTTAATTTTAAGAATATTTTTTACATAATTTATTCGACTTTATTGTTTTAATGTATTTTAATGATGCATTATTATATCAAGAGTTCTTTTATGAAAATTGAAGTTTGTAGTAGTCGTCAATACTATTGAGTTCCACATGCAGGTATGGATGGAATTTAATCTATTATAAAACTCTATATAAAATTCATACGCATACATATATACACACTATTACGGTGTATCCTACTATGCTGGGTGAACAGCGAAGGCATACAGGGGTGCAATAATTAAAAAAAAGGAAGCACAGCACGTGCGTGTATTTCCACAAACCCAAAATGCAACGATCAGAAAGGATGGCGAACCTCATTACTGAACAATGTATGTCGGTACACAATATGTTATTTTTCCTGTTGTAGATATTATAATAGAAAAGAGTGCAAGCACTATCATAAGTCGGTACTTTACAGCATTAAATATCAAATTCGAGATCTAAATAAGACGTTTTTTGACTATCTACATACTTAAAGGGATTTTTACCTAATCTGTGCTGTTTTTTGACTCAATTCATCGATACAATGCAGCAAAGGCATGCCGAGAAATCCAGAGTACTGAGAAACCTCTGAAGTATACTCTAACTGGACACATCAACTGTTGTGATGTTTAATTTGAGTGTACCAACTATGGCATACAAATCTTGATGCTTAATAAGAGTGTACCTACTAAAACAAACAAATGTTGATGCTTAATTTGAGTGTATCTAATAAGTTTAATATGATTGTACCTAGTATTGTAACTAGCTTAATATGAGTGTACCTACTATTATAAATAGCTTAATATGAGTGTACCTACTATAGTAATAAGCTGAATATGAGTGTTTCTATTATAACACACAAATGTTGATGCTTAATTTGAGTGTACCTACTATAACAAACAAATGTTGAAGCATAATTTGAGTGTACCTACTAACATCTAAATGTTGATGCATAATTTGAGTGTAGGTACCTACTACAACAAACTAATATTGATGCTTAATTTGAGTGTACCTACTATAACAAACAAATGTTGAAGCATAATTTGAGTGTACCTACTAACATCTAAATGTTGATGCATAATTTGAGTGTAGGTACCTACTACAACAAACTAATATTGATGCTTAATTTGAGTGTACCTAAAATAACATACAAATGTTGATGTTCAATGTGAACCGACTAACATACAAATGTTTATGCTTAATTTGAGTGCACATGGGTGCTAATATACCTACACATTTACAAAGAAACTTAAGTGTGTAGGTTTATAATATTGGTATATATGTACGTATACTACATAATTATATAAATAGAATGATAGATAATCTATGGGTAGTGTAGTGTGGTTGAATAAATAAGACATTACTATATTGTAGTTGTCTTATGGAAAAATCGATTCTCTTAACACGTAACGCTCGAGTTAAATTTGTAACTATACCTACGACTTGTTGTAACATTGGGTGTAACATGTTACAAATCGATGCTATATGATTAACGCGGATGCAATACGTAAAAAAACAATGATAATTTATTGATATATTTTTTTTATTTACTTACATGATATTCAATATCTTATCGGTAATTTTAGATGATTCAACAATTTGCCATAGTTACAATGCAATAGGGCTATATACTAATTTATTTATTTATTTAAGTACATAACTAATAGCGCTAGGTCCATTGAAACAAACAGAATTATGCAGAAGGTAAATAGACTAATCGCTAGTAAAAAATACACGATGAAATATTGAAATGATTAATTCAAATGTGAAAATAACCGTACGACATGAACCGTGAAACAGTTAAAAATATTATACAAAGGAATGGATGAAGTATAGTGATTAGCTGAGACACGATAAAGTCTTGACTTGTCTAAATCTTTTATAAATAATATATACAGTCTTAATTATTTATTAGTGAAGGAATCTTAGTTTTCACTGTTTGTATGAGTATGTAAATATCATAATCAACAATGTTTTTATTTTATTTATTATTTATCACACAATTAACACAACCCAATATCCAATAAAGGCAGGCATAAGTTGGGACAGTTCCAGAAAGAAAAAGCAGATATCAATTACATTTTGTCAAAGACTGTCGTAGTACATCACTGTTTGATAGATTAGACAAAAAAACGAGTATCTTGTACTTATCAGCAATCAAAACTTTCCTTTACAATTGTAAAGTATGCATCAAACAAAAGTAATACATATTTTATGTGAATACCAAACGATAAATGGTACATACAGGACCGAATCTAAAGTTTTCGGCACCTAGCGCATTTAATTTAAATTGACGCCCCATATTTTATATTTATAGAAAAACAAAAATAAGAGTGAGAAAAATAATAATAAGGTTCACCGACACTTCTAAAAGTAATCTCGTCTGACCTTTTTAGGTGAAACAGTTATAGTAAGTCTCGTCTGCTCTCTACTGGCGTGTGCGACATACACATGCGTCTTGGTTAATTTCATAAAGGTTATGCATACCCACAGACCTGCCGCTGGTTATCCCACATCGTGAGACATGATGATGCCATGAATGAAGAGAAAATGATTTTTATATTACTTCTCGGACAATTAACAGGTACAATGTCAAATATTAATTTAACACGTATCCAATGACAAGTTGCCATATTTATCGTCTCACAGATCCAGACTGAAGACACAATTTAAAATTGTGTCTACACCAGGAATCGAATCCGGGACCCTTGGACCAGCAGTCAGATACCTATCCAACTGAGCCACGAAGGCCGACATTTCTGGATATTTTAACACATTCCTGGCTTCCTCAAGATCCATGCCTCGTCTCATACATACTCGTCGATTGTTCAAGCTTCTTATCCAGACTGAAGAAACAATTAAAAACTATGTCTACACTGTTGTAAAAATTGAAACAAGGAACAAAATAAGTGAAATTAATCTATTTCATTTTACCTATAGCAGGGGCGTGCCTAGAACCTTCGGACTAGGCAAACCCTGAAAGAAAATTGGGAAATGTCGAAAATTTAATGTTTTTTTAGCATCGTTGTTCACATGAGTGGCCATGAATATATTTTAAAATCACATGCCAAAATAATATTTTACATTTGTGGCCCTGTCGAGCGTCGTATCTACAAACGGTTCAATTTTTAATCTTGTTGTATGGTTTCAACAAAACAGACAAAAAAAAAATAGGTAATGAATTTCTTAACATAATATTCATAGGCAAGCCAAGATTTTCGGCTTCTATAAACAATTCCGCTACTGACCTATAGATATTCATACGTGATATTATTTTCAAATTCAGTTTTTTTAGATTCCTTCCTTTAGGTATATTTGACTTCCACATATCTCTGTGCCTTGAACATCTACACTATTTGAAGCATCGTTGGACGCGGCCTCGAGTAGTTACTTATGTATATGGTCTCCATCGGTCAAAATGACTCTTAATGATGAATGCAGAAGATGTAAGATAAAACATACCTGAATATAATTTTCTGAATTATTTTATTGTATTGTGTTTGTACCAACACATTAAAAAGAAAAGAATGAAACACAAAACAATGGGGAATAATATAATATAATATACAAACGAAAGCGATGTCCAGAACCGAACTGGAAATACGGCGATTCAAGTAAACTAATTAATTTATTTATTTATTTTCCGTGTCCGGAACACCATCTTAATATATGAACTTTTTATTTCAACAAATGAGACGAGACAAATATTTATTTATAAAATCTATCATATCAATTTATATAATATGTCCTATTCTGATTCGTCTAAATTTATCCGTCTGAATTTTAGTATATGAGAAATGTCAAAAAGTTGACTGCATTTATACGGGACTCATTATGTCACCCCGCTCGGATAAAATTCTTTTATCCACGGTCGTCCGTTGATTTAGACGTTTTCATACTCAGTCACGAATCAGAATAGGACATTATATAATGTATTCCCCTTCACTAGGATAAATCTGTATCGAGGTTAATAAAGTCTCATTAGTGAAAGAAATAAATGACATAAAATTATACTTAATATAATTAGTGAACCCCGGCAAACATCGTATTGCCTAAGAGCAAGGTTTACAAAACAGCTAAGTAATCATTAAGTAAAATCAAAACTAAGAGCAAGGTTTACAAAACAGCTAAGTAATCATTAAGTAAAATCAAAACTAAGAGCAAGGTTTACAAAACAGCTAAGTAATATTAAGTAAAATCAAAACTAAGAGCAAGGTTTACAAAACAGCTAAGTAATCATTAAGTAAAATCAAAACTAAGAGCAAGGTTTACAAAACAGCTAAGTAATATTAAGTAAAATCAAAACTAAGAGCAAGGTTTACAAAACAGCTAAGTAATCATTAAGTAAAATCAAAACTAAGAGCAAGGTTTACAAAACAGCTAAGTAATCATTAAGTCAAATCAAAAAGCTGGGGTGACAAAGTTTGATAAAATTGGAAAGAGCTAATAAGAGATCTTCGGAGTAGCCCCCATACTCAAAAAAACTTGGAGAGAACTGACTCAGACGGTATGGAAATGTATCTAATGATAAGACAATATGATCATGTGGTGCTGCTCTGCTCTAGCACTCCCAGAAAACAGGAAAGGAAAAGGACGTCCACTATCCACGTAGTGGGTTGCTATGCGGAAGCGGGTAAAGCCTAAATACCAGCCCCGACAATACAGGACATATTATCATCCTGGCGCCGAAGGATTAGGAGAGCCGACCATGAAAGTATTTTTGTTTCGTTTATTTGTATACATACAACATGGTTGTATAATGACATCCCGCGGGTCAGTAATTACTATAGCCCACACGGTTTAACATACATATTACATTGTATACAAATGATACATAAATATATTATATAAATACACAGAATTGTACATTATCAAAGCTTCATATTATTGCACTCCTTATTCAACTCATCATATTGATATAAAATATTTATTTCTGTTTGCATACAACCCACCACGCAGTTCATTTCTGATATTCAATAGTACAAGCACAATACATACCTACCATCACGTCATGTCCCTCACGGGGTGATCAAAGGGAACCGAGTACCATACTTTTCTCTTTTTTATTTTAATTTCATATTTTATAGAATATATTTTTAATCGCATATATGTACATAAACATTGGATTTTTTCCCTGTCACACTCAATAGAGACGAAGTTGGGATATTATAGAAGAACCAGGAACTCAGGCACCTACAGGGCTTACGCCCTGTGATCGGCTGGTTTACGTGATCACTTTAAGCGCTTACGCAACGTTCACCAATTATGCATTTATTGAGTTTTTTAATTGGTGAACGTTGCGCAAGCGCATAAAGTGATCACTTAAACCAGCCAATGACAGGTAGTACGCCCTGTAGGTGCCTGAGTTCCTGGTTCTTCTGTAATATCCCAATTCCGTCTCTATTGAGATGTTATTGTCAATAAAAATTCATATTTTATATTACTTCTCGGGCAACTCAGAGGTACTATGTCAAAATATTAATTTCAAACGTACCCAATAACAAATTGCCACATTATGGAGACTTACGCTATTAATCGTATCACAGATCCAGACTGAAAACACAATTTAAATGTGTCTACACCGGGAATCGAATCCGGGACCCTTGGACCAGCAGTCAGATATCTAACAAACTGAGCCACGAAGGCCGACAAATTATATATTAATAAGGTAAATATTATGGGGTGAAGCTATGGGTGAACATTCTCCTCTGCATAGTGTCTGCCAGATATCAATTGACAATCATTGATTTTACTTCTAAAGACATGACTATTCTTCTTCGTCTGTTATTCAGAGAATATGCCTCCTGGGATGACGAAGTCCAACTATCCTTCTCCTGGGTGATCTTCCTGGTAGACGGCGACCAGAGGGGATTTCATTTGCTGCTATATACGCAAGTCTAAACCCTAAATACAATAATATAGAAAGAATACAAAATAAATTCATCGACAGAATGCCCAGAAAATACAATGACAATGCTATGTGTAACATCTTATGCCTATCAGTACGACGAACCATTAATGATTTACTCTTTCTGTAGAACATACTAATATTGATTGTCTAGACCTTGTTTCATATATAAATTTGCATGTACCGACTCGACGTACGACTGTTACTATTATAGAACTAATTCATCTAAAACTCACCGACAAACAGAATCTTCACCACTTACAATATTGATCCAAGTACCCTACAACTAGATTTTTTGCATAACTCGCCTTACCAATATAAAAACTTACTGTTCAATTTAAAATCAGTTTAGCAAGATTACACATTCTCACACACTGCACATTCTCATCCCATGCAGCGGCGACTCTATATGAAGTGCGTTGGATCAATTGCATTATCAATTTTTTAAATGGTATATTCTAAAAATTAATATTAAAATATGTTTTTAATATATCATTACGCTTTAATTTATTACTGTTGTTTTTCTAAACCAATTGATTATTATATATACCCTCGCAATCGACATCATATAATGAAATCTACTGCAATACAAATATTATCATTATGTAATGTATGGCGTGCGATATACATGTCGCACCAAAATTAATTTCTTTTTAATACAGCGTATGTATGAAGAGAAAGAGATAGTCCCCTGGCAGATGAAATAGCGATACTTGTACTGAACTCATAAGGCAGACTCGTGTAGGCTCGTGCGCTGCACTGAGCTTATCATATCTTAGATGTAATTAGTATGTATACCTCTATCTCGCTCTCTAATTCATTAGCCATTCGTATTGAAAGAGATAAGTATCACGTATACATAACATGCATCCGATTCCGCGCCTCAAATACGAGTGTCACATATTGACACACAACTTTAGACCTAATTACTTAGTATACATTAATACTTGATTGAGACGAAAATTGTATGAATAATACTCCCATACATTTGTCTTCTCGACATCTGTTGATAAATCAGTAAAACAATAATGTAAAATAACAATATTACCAATAAAAGAGAACGTCACTAATTCAAATGTGTACATATTATCCTTGTTTGAACTTGAATTTTACCAATCGTCAATATCGGGCGCGGTTTTTTTTTGAACTAGCTGAGAAGCTTCGCTTCGCTCAGCTTCTAAGCTAGGGCTTGCAGCCGGCTTTTACCGCTGCGCGGTAAATGACCGCCTCCGGCGGTCCATGGCACTGAGGGGTCTGAAGGTACTGAACGGTCTGAAGGTACTGAACGATCTGAAGGTACTGAGGGGTCTGAAGTTACTGTCTGAAGGGATGAAAGATTCGGGAGGAAATGAAGAGGGGTATGAGGCATTGACGGAACGGGAGGTACAGAAGGACCTGAAGGGACGGGAGACACTGAAGAGACGGGTGGCACTGAGGGACAGGAGACATTAAAAGGACAGTAGGCACCGAAGGGACGGGAGACACTGAGGGACCATTTTTAATTATACAGGCAATACGAAGATTGCTGAGTTTCAACTAAATCAAACGCATATAATCCGCAAAGTGGTTAAAAAGGTTGCAAACCCTATTGTAGAAGTCAAACGAAACTTCTCTTTTAGTTTCTTAATTTGCGTTTCACAAACCATGACACGGAGCAATCTTTATTTTTCGCTGCTGTGTTTGTCGCCTACGCACAAAGACGTTATTCTTATAAAATATTATTTTACAAAATAATAAATTGTTTAATTTTAGAAAGATTGATATTTAAAACTCCTTGTAAATAAACATGTAATAAATATTAATATTTTTTCATGCAACTCTCCAATAATAATTAGTACTTTAAATCCTGGCAACACCGTGGTTGACATTTGACTTGACGTTTGACAAATGACCGATAAATTATGTTTGCAAACTCAACATGTAGTCTAAATCTAAACTAAATGATATTACTTAAATGATCACCTATTGTGTGTTATGTGTATTTAGATTGTATAATTTTTTATGCTTAAATAAGGATATTCGCCTTTTCAGTTAATTTAGCAAGCATTCGCAGACTCTTATTTTAACTGCAGACATTAAAGCGGTACTATAGTTTGGTTATGGACATTTTATATTTAATTCACCAGAATTTGATGTATTTCAGATTAGCATTGCAGTAGCGAGATGTATTCTAAGTGCAATTTTTTTAATACTATAATTTATTTTGCCAACTGTAACCACTAAAATATAAAATCATGTATGTTCTCTTCGGTGATAATTTTTTTTTCTTGTTTATGTTTACCTCCGTTTCACGATGAAACTTTATCTGTTACAGAAACATATTATATTATTATGTTATATTTTTCAACTTGCAACTGACAGAATAGCCAATCAGCGGAGACTTCTAATTGGCTGTTAAATTATTATATTAGATGATGTAATATATATGCTGTTAATCTTCCAAAAATTTACAAACAAATAAATATAATAATTTTAGTCTAAATTTAATACTTAAACTTTGTCGTATGTCTGTTGAATAACAAATGAGAACGTATGAGGCCGACTTAAAAATTATTTACCAGTTAAGACTAAAATCACTCTAACGCGACGTCTTATGTAGGCGATTCAAGGCGAACGCGAAGCGGCGCGAAAATAACAATCAGTCGGTAACTATTGAAGTGTCCTGCGTTACCGACCGCGAGTAGGGTACGGTGTGACATGGTACGATGCGAAGCGAACGCGATCAATTTGTTTGATATTTTCGCGCGAATTGGAAGCGGTGCCATAGTTTTTTTTGGTAAAGTATAATGTCAGAAGCACGATTCGCGTGCCCGTAGGACAGAGCCGCAGCGTCGCACCGCATCACTTTGAATTCGCATGTATCCGTTCGGATCGCTTCGCATTCGCGTTCGCTTTGAATCGCCTACATAGGATGTCGCATAACTCAACAACACATGCTACCATTACTTGACTACGCTGACGTTGCCTACGCTGAGATTCAACTGAAGATCAACTTAACAAACTCGAACGGTTACAAAATGTCTGCATTCTATACGTGTTTGGACTCAGGAAGTTCGACCACGTATCCGAGAGCAGGCAACGACTGAACTGGTTAAAGATCCGTCACCGAAGAGATTCCCGTGTTCTTTCCCTTTATATATTTTGTATTTTTAATACTATAAAAGTCTTTAATTATTATTATTATTAGGTGATGTATGTATGTCGAGTATCGAGACGACAATGCGTATATGTCAGAATAGGAAAATGTGTTCGATTCAATATGGTTATATAGTTTTTATAGTTCGATTCAAGTTTTTTCAATTAAGTTTTTGACAAAGATATACATTGTTAAAGATATTGAGAAAATTTACCACGTTAATAAGTTTTGTTGAATTTGATAGTAATATATTTTTATCGGATACCTACCTGGATATTAACAAAACACGATGAAAACAGAGTGGATGCCTTTGAAAGAAAAATCTTATGCAGAATATACCTATGTACCTATTAACGACTGTCAAACATGGCGTAAAAGATATATATCACCGAGCTTTATGATCTTTACCAGGACCTCAGCATAGTCATGAGCCATGGGGCAGCAGAACTGGAAGGTGGCAGCCAACGATAGAACAGTATGGAGAAGATTCTTGGACACAGATAGGACCCATCAAGAGTTGTGACGCTAAGAATAATGATGATGATATTTTTATGTGAATAAATTAATTGATTGTTGGCAATTATTTAATTTTATTTTCTTAAATTTATCTTCATAAATTTGAAAGTAAAATAATTTGTTAATTAAATGAAACATACAGAAATGTTTTGAAAATATAGATTTCTTCTTCCTTGCCTCTTCCCAGTTCATCTGGAGCGGCCCTTCTGGTACGACCTTTCCTTTCTTGCCCTTCGGAGATCTTTCCATCTTGCGTCATTTCTCTGGTTAGTTGCTCCTCCCTCAACTCCTTAATATTTGTCCACCAGGTGGCCTATGTACGGCCTCTATTTCTGGACTGAGTGCGTATATCCTGTGTGAGTTTAACTATATGAACCTCATTTCGTCTGGTAATGTGTCCGTACCATCGGTGTCTGGCCTTTAGTTTCTCCGGAATAGAGGCGACTCCAAAACTACCTCGGACGTATTCATTTCTAATTTGATCCTCCTTTGTAACACATCTAACTCTATCACTCATAATAATAACTCATAATTCTTTAGTTTATTCCTAAAAATTTCATTTGAAAGCAAGCATTACATACATACCATCACGCCATGTCCCTCGCGGGGTAGGCAGAGAGAACCAAACGCTACTTATTTCTATCTTGACACACATTCATCGACATTCATACATTGTCCTATACATATTCATTTGTTGTTCATGCTTCTGACATCTCCGCCTTTCAAAATAGCGTTCCCATGGATATGCCATCCCTTACTTGGGCGGCCCCGACCTCTCATTCAATTCCTGTCCGCAATGTATATTTTCTTCGTCAGGCGTTCCTAATTCATTCTGCCCATGTGTCTAAACCATCTCAATGTGTTCACATAAATTCTATTAATGACATCTTTCTTTATCTTACATTCTTTCCTTATGTCCTCATTTCTGACCCTCTCATACATCGTCCTATTATATCTTCTAACATGACTTTTAAAATACTTAATTCTATAATGGCATGCATTTATAGAATTACCTGTTAATAATGTATAAAGAGGCTCTGGAGGATATCTATTGCAGGTATGTGTACTATTCCATTGTTACAACACATTCCTGGGTTTTCTCCCTTCCATTTCGAATCACCACAATATGTACAAATTATAGACATTCTACCAAAAGTTGATACTGGCTCAGAAATAAATTGCAACTATAGGTTAATATCTATATTGCAACTATAGGAAAAAGCAGAATTTTCCTTTTGTCTCCATGATTCATGTTTCAATGCCACATCTGTTATTTTACATACAAAAAAAAATAGTGTTTGGCGATATTGTTAAGCGTTTTCAATTTGACTCCTCAGGGGCCTTATGACTTGAAGACTTAGAGGCTGTTTTATACTTTTAATGCTGCTAAGGTGGCGCATTCAAGTGCAGTAATTTCTATTACTTCAACGTCTTGCATATTCATCTGATCTATTATCATTAAATTATCACGACTCCCTACCTCTATCCAATTACTTGAAGACTGAAAATCTGTATTTCTTCTTTCTTGCTGCAGAAATTGTAATACCCTATACGCCGTCATTCGTAATCTACTGGCTTCACATCTCCTTTCTTGCTGTTCTTTAGATTCGTTTGCCCTAAGTGCAACCATTCGCAACATGTTATTTTCATGTGCCATTCCTTCTGCACTTATTAACCTACTCCTAGAAGAATGACATAACCTGTACACCGAAATACAATAATCACCAACTCATTTATGAAAATATCTTTAAACAAATACCTACGTTCTTTCCATATGTGAATGTTGATTTAAAATTTACCTAAATTCATCGAGAATTGAAATTTCAACTTCAACATTTTTTTGTAACTATATAGGCTAAAATTTGATTCTGAAAGAAAATAAAATATAAAGTTATTAAATATTGGAAAATAAACTAAATCAATACATATTAATTACGATAAAAATATAAAGTAGGTAACTTTCGAATATTTGACAGCTGAAAGAATGGTGGAACAACGCGAGGAAAGCAAATCTGACCCACAATGCAAAAGGGACCATTTGTTCAACGTGAATTGCTCACTCTCCCTGTGTCGGATTTTATTACTTCGTGCCATTTGAGGTCTAATTACGATAGGGACGCATATATCAGAATGTTGGTATTTTTGTCATCTTCAGGGTAAATTCACATATATCAATTTTGGCGACTCGGCGAGTAAAGCATAAAAGCATTCTTTAATTCTTATTATATTTTAAACTAACTTTCTTTTGAAAATAATAAAAAAGAACATATCAGCTTGTGAGGCTTTGTGTTTTTATACTGTTTCAAATGTAATATTATAAAAATGTAATATTGTAAGTTTTTTACTCTACTGTAAAATTGCCGATTTCCACATAGAAAGATTTCAAACGAATGTAAGAACAGGCAGCCTTGGGCAGACTGACATGAATATAGTCGTGCACAAACATTCGCAAATCCAGAACGACAATCTTACCAGGTCTACTTTATTTATATGCAGATTAAAAAATTATTTGAAAACAAATACTGTGATTTTAATACATTTGTTTAAATATCCTATATTATCCTATATATCCTAAAATACCTATTAATTTAGGAAAAAATTGCACTACCAAATATGATCAAAAATACCATCGACCAGTCGCCACTGATCCCATGTTACGTATGTTATTACTTATATGAATTGGTTTGCCACATGTAATTGACACTATGTTGGTATAGTTATAACAATTGTATTTTTTATCTCGTATTATTTATGCGCAATTTAATTATGTAATAAAAAAAAATTCAAAAATCTATCACTGTCCATTCTTGCTACGTGGTCCCTCCAATGTCTTCTTCTAGATCTACTCCACTGAACGATCTCCTCTATACCACAGGTTTTTCTTATTTGAATGTTGCGAGCATGATCTCGGAGAGTTTTTCCAGTGATTGTCCTTAGAACCTTCATTTCCGTTGTCATTAGGAGCCCGTTGTTTCGTAATGACATGTGTGCTCGCGTTTCCACAGCATATGGATGACTATTAAAACTACCTAATGACACCTTTCTTGCGCATTCTTTCAATCTTTTCTAGTGTCCTCAAACTATTAATTGTTCAGTGGTCAAAATTTGACCGTAATCAATTAAAATTAAAATTTTGAATAACTCTAATCTTATTCCAAATTTAACCATAAAAAAATGTTAAGATCAGTATGAAACTATCATTAATTTTTGTATTAATTAATATTATTATTAAAATAACATTAACCTCAAAGATTCTTGAAGTCTGAAGCTGATCTTAACATTATTTTAATCAAACTTCATGAATAACCCTGATGATCTAAGATACAACAAAACATCAATTGTGTATTTATTAAGTTATAAAAAGTTTTTTTTACACACATTGCAAAGTTTAATTATTTATTGATTAATTTATTTATTAATTTTATTTATTTATTTACGGCTCTAGGTATGCCTTTTACATGAATACAAAGTATAGTGGTTACACGGCATGATTTAAAATATAGAAAATTAATACAAATAAACATAATAAAATACAATATCTAGATAAATAAATCAAAATCTAAAACTAGATAATATAAAAACGATTGTTTAAGTACATTTATTGTTTCACAGTAGATTTCACGATTTCGACCGCTTACCGCCAATACCTCCTATCTTAAATATGCAAAATTTTACAGAACATTCTGAAAACACTGTTTTATAATTTTATTTCAAAGAGAGAGCTCTAACTACTATGAACATTGCTTTAAATAATAGTTGTTGTTTACAATTTATAACTCTATATTCGTTTTTGGTGTTAATTAACACTTCTGTGTAAGATAGAAGTTGAAGGTAGAAATTTAATTGAAATTTGAGTTAGGAGGTATTGGCGGTAGGTAAGCGGTCGATTTGTATTTGAATTCAAAACAACCGCGTTTGACATTACGTGTTTGACGTTGAATGTATTTGTAACATTATTATGTATGAATTTTAGCTATCTGCACTCCTTCACCATATAAAAATTAACTAAACCGAATCTCAAACGCCTCCTTGCGCGCAAAAGAGTTTCGAATTTTTCATTTCACTTTTACATATAGATTGAAAAAAATATATCCGAGAAACAGTCTGGCGTTTGAGTCAAATGATATTTAGTACAGACATAATATTATCTTGTAGTTATGTAGATACATATGTAACATATGTACATACATTGGATGTAGGTAATTTAAGTACTTTCATGAAACACTCCTCAATATTAAAATAATTTATCATTTAAATTGCATTGCTCCGCGTGTCGAAGACAATATTATAAATATGTAGGTATCTATATGAAGCGGTTACGTCCCTTTTAAGAGAGCATACCTGTTTTAAATATTATAATTAAATAAAGAGACATATTACCCCCTATTCAGTAACTATTGTAACAAAAAAGGGAACGTACTAAAATTGTAGATTTTAGATTTACGGTCTTATTTCAGCGTTATAAAATATCAACTTGGACTAAATGGAATAGAAACATATCTTTATTAGCCGGAACGTTCTTAAAAATTTACTGAATTAGATGTATTTTGAATAATTATGAAAATGATGAAAATTTCATAATTATTCATAATACATCTAGTTTAGTAACTTTTTAAGAACGTTCCGGCCAAAATAGGTACGTTTCTATACCATTTAGTACAAGTTTATATTTTATAACATTGAAATAAGATCGTAAATCTAAAATGTAGAATTTCAGTACGTTCCTATTGTAGGTACAATAGTTTCTGAATAGGGGTTATTGTGTGATAGTCAGTCTAGGTTCAAAAATGACCTACCTCTTTTTTATTCAAAAAAGTTGAAACAAATATCTTAAAAAATCATAGAAATAAAACAAAGATAAATCTTCTATATTTAAATATTCCATAGATTACACAACAATTCCAACCTAAATGCCCCAATTTGAAATCAATATTATTCTAAAATGTTAAACTGTGTGATTCTAAAAAAATATAAGTATTTTCAACATTTCTCTAATATTTGACTAGCTTTTTTACGCTATTTTTTACGCTAACTATATGTCGTAGAGCAATAAATATTATATTTTTATTGACAAACATTTAATCATATCAATAGAGACGAAGAGAACTCAAGGCACCTACAGGGCTTACGACCTGTCATCGGGTGGTTTAAGTGATCACTTTATGCGCTTGCGCAACATTCACCAATTATGCCTTCTTATTGAGTTCCCTTAACAATGTAATTTTTGAAAGTTCTATATATTAAAAAAAAAGTAAACTTTACTATTGCCATCTATGAAGTACGAAGAAATTTTTTTTTGTAACGCCATCTATTGAGAAATTAGTTTATTATTTGTAAACAATGAAAGCAACAGTCCTTATAAATGAGGTGACGGTGTCTCGCACAGATGTCACTCCTGAACTGCGCCAGAAATATTATTTCCTTTTTGGCTTGTTAACGTACTTGTACAAATGTGTATTTAAATCGAGTATTTTTTTTTATTATATTATGTCCTTAATGAGTGCAAGAACTTCAGAACTTCAGGTTAATACAAAGTTATTGTATATATATTTTTATTTATTTTTAACAATATATGTATGCGGTCAACTCTTCTCGTCCAGCAATCATGCACTATTTATTATCTTTATTTATTACACTTGGAGTTCTAGATATTATTCATCTTTGTCTAGGCCTATATCAATACCTGTTCCGTCTGCAAGCAATGCATTATCATCGACATACCGCATCATTTTAATCTTTTGTCCTTGGATCTTCAGACCGGACCAATCTCTATATACTTCCATCAGCACCCTTACAAACTCGAAACTTTATTAAAGTTAGGCGGTTTTAATATATCATAATAATAATAATAATAATCAGGACAATTTATAAAGCACCATTTAGTGACAACCGTGGTCACCTCAAGGGTGCTTTTAGTTTGCGAAAAAATAGGTTAAAATGAGTCCTGTAGGTACACATTGGAAATGGTGAAATATAAAACTTAAAAAATACGTAAAAATCACAAATTAATCATGTTATATATACAACATAATCCAAATGAAATTAATTATAAAAAATAGTCGATTCAAAGTAAACAGCCAAAGTATTAAGTAAGAAAATATTGAACGGATGAAGGACAAACTGGATACGATTTGCCAAAAAGATGAAGGGATAGCTGGGGGTCCACCTCGCAGGAAGAGCAGGCCTCTTAAAAAACAGACCTGAAGGTCTATTCAAAAGGAGAAGAAGAAGAAGAAGAATTCATTGATATTTTCGGCACATGTTTTCCGTCACTAGATTTAGCGTCATATACCCTCTTAAGAGGTGAAGATCAATGCATATTGCATGTATATATGTACTAGGTACATAATATGTATTTAATAATATGTGAATACGTTAATAATAAACATTATTAATAATTATTAATTTATTTTTGTCTGTGCCAAGGAACAAAACCAGTTATGAAATTATGTGGTGTGTATCAGAGAGGAATGAATATCAGTAATAACAATGTTATATTAAAATGTGAATGAATTATAAGTGCAGGACCATCACTTTGAAATATTTATATAAAAGTTTAATAATATACCTGTAACCAAATAAATTGTGATGACCTCCCGGATTTGATTTCCAGCAGAGGACAAAAACATTTGAATTCATTTGTCGCGCAAATCGAGGTTCAATGAATCCTCATAAGCTGAAAAAAGTAGCCATTTGACTATCTTAATAAAGACTAAGTTGGAATATTTTAGGAGAACCAGAAATTTAAGGCACCTATAGGGATTACGAACTTTCATCAGCTGGTTTACGTGATCACTTTATGCGCTTGCGCAACGTTCACCGATTATACCTTCTTATTGAGTTTCCTTATCAATGCGACTTCGAAAGTTCTTTATATTTTAATAATGATATATGGATCGTTTGAAATAAGTCGAAAAATATCATCGCCATCTATGAAGTAAAAAAGAAAAAAAAAGTGTATGTGTAGCATGATAATAAATGGTTGTTTATGAACAGAACTGTGGTCCTTTGGTATATAAATTTGTTCATGTGTCGTGTGTATGTGTAGTATGATAAATGATAATAAATGGTCTTGTATGAATAGAACTGTAGTACTTTGGTATATAATAATAATAAACACTTCCTTGCACCCTGCGCAAGTGGCGAGTTTATTGCCGTATGGCAATTTCTTCCAACTAACCAGTGTTTCCAGCCCAGAGAAGCAATATTAGCGTGAGAAATTAATTTAAATAAATTTCTCCTCTGCTGGGAATCGAACCCAGGACGCCCGCACAGAAACCGAACGGCTTACCAACTGTGCCACGGCGGTCGGCCGGTCGGTCGGTATATAAATTTGTTCGTATGTCGTTTGTATGTGTAGTATGATAATAAATAATTGGTTGTGTATGAACAGAACTGTCGGCCTTTGGTATATAAATTTGTTCGTGTGTCGTGTGTACATACATATTATGTGTAGTATGATAATAAATGGTTTTGTATAAACAGAACTGTAGGCCTTTTGTATATAAATTTGTTCGTGTATATGTGTAGTATTATAATAAATGGTTGTGTATGAACAGAACTGTAGGCTTTTGGTATATAAATTTGTACGTGTGTCGTGTGTACATACATATTATGTGTAGTATGATAATAAATGGTTTTGTATAAACAGAACTGTAGGCCTTTTGTATATAAATTTGTTCGTGTATATGTGTAGTATTATTATAAATGGTTGTGTATGAACAGAACTGTAGGCCTTTTGTATATAAATTTGTTCGTGTGTTGTGTGTACATACATATAATGTGTAGTATGATAATAAATGGTTTGTATAAACAGAACGGTAGGCCTTTGGTATATAAATTTGTTCGTGTGTCGTGTGTACATACATATTATGTGTAGTATGATAATAAATGGTTGTGTATAAACAGAACTGTTGGCCTTTTGTATATAAATTTATTCGTGTGTATGTGTAGTATTATAATAAATGGTTGTGTATGAACAGAACTGTAGGCCTTTTGTATATAAATTTGTTCGTGTGTTGTGTGTACATACATATAATGTGTAGTATGATAATAAATGGTTGTGTATAAACAGAACTGTAGGCCTTTGGTATATAAATTTGTTCGTGTGTTGTGTGTACATACATATAATGTGTAGTATGATAATAAATGGTTGTGTATAAACAGAACTGTTGGCCTTTTGTATATAAATTTGTTCGTGTGTATGTGTAGTATTATAATAAATGGTTGTGTATGAACAGAACTGTAGGCCTTTGGTATATAGATTTTTTTCTGAAATTCAGTACATTATATTATTTATAAATTGGTTCAGATCTTATTGGTCGTTTATTAATTATTCAAGAAGGGTAGATAAGTCTCACCATAGTGATAAATATAAAAATGGCAATTTTATGTTTTCCGGAATTCGGAACATTGGCCGCTACGTTTTATGATGACCAGCGATATGTTGCCATGCATAGTTAACGGAAAACAACATGAGCCAGTCACGTGGGTGCGTAGAGCGCTGATTTGGGTCTTTTTGCTTGGTCGGCAAAAAGGCTCAAGAAATTTGACGGTAACTATAGACCTACATTAATTGTCATAGTGCGCTCGTTTTGTGCGGTGATGGTAACAATGTTCAATTCTACACCTGGTAGTACCTATGTTAATATTTTTTTCTGTAGTTTTAAGATATTATGTAATCAACTATTATTGCAAATTGCTATTATTGCAGATGGGGCGGTTCATTCTTTAAATAAAAATACCTACTAATAATTTTCAAGTACGTTTCAAACGACGATTGTTGAGACATAAATATTTAGTTTAAACTATGTGACAGACGTCTGTCATTGGATAAATGTAGTCCTCATATGTTTGTATTACATATGTGTTGACTTGTGTATATAAGTATTCCAATGTTCTGTTGGTGTATTAAATAAATAAACAAATAAATACAGTTATTCGCCATTTGCTATGAAAGTAAAGAATTGGTGAACATGTTAATACATGAACCTACATACCTATTTTATAAATAAATGTATTTTATAAAGGCAGAGTAAAAATATATATTTTTTATTATTATAAGTAATCAATTTAACAAAGAAATTGGGTTAGTTTTACTAACTGACGCAGTCAGGCCTGTTCCGAGGTGATAGACTAGTTCATTATATTAATAACTAAATCATAGTAAGCAGTAATATAATATGATTGTGTAGCCCATGGTCCACTTATTGAGTCCTATGTTAGTAGATTTGTCGTGTATGTTGTTATGAATTGAGAATTTGTTGACAATAGTTGATCCCTTTATTATAAATATAATCATGTATATATAAGTTTTGTGTTTTCTATTAAGTGTATGTTCTTTATTTATTTATTTATAAAAATCTCACAAGTTATTGGGTACAATTAATATGAAATAATGTATTCAACCTCACTAGGATTAATCTGTATCGAGGTTAAATAAATTCACATTTTTGACAGACATAAATGACACAAAAATAATATTATACAAAACAACATGTCGTCAGTTGGGTACTTATCAACTACTTGTAACAATATATTTAAAGAATATGAATGATAAATAATACAATAGAAAAAATATAATAATAAGGATAACCATGAGTATTAAAATAAAAATTAAAAAAGAAAAAAAAACATATATTTCAACTTAGGAAGGTTTAACGATGAAAGAATACTTTTGCCATCCTCAGACAATACAAACATCTTGACATTTTTTTAAATTCGAGAGAGGAATTGATTGATTGATTTTAGATAGTCGGGAAGAACATTGAATATTAGTGGAGCCTGATAACAAACAGTAACTTCGCTGCCCAAAAGAGAGTTTTAGTATAGACTGTCATAAAGTTTAGGGATGTGCCTCTTCTGGTAGTACGGATTTGCTGTGTTCTTTCAGCAAATTCAATATTTATAAAAAATCAACAAAGTGTTTGTGAAATGAATAGCTATTTTATACTCATGATATTGCATTTTTTATAGAGAAGGTTGGATGGATGGCGAAGCAATATTTAGTGGCTCTACATCTATGTAGATATCTTTTGCAAATAAATTTAGGGTCTTTGGAACCAAGTATTTATAATGTCTTCGTCTTGTATCGAGAGAATGTTGAGCAGTGATCTTATTGTTTTTGAAGTGGATTAGAATTTGTTTAATATAGAGTTGTGTTATAGTTAGTACGTTAAAGTCTTCAAATATATGTTTAATTTTAAATTCCCTTTAAAATACATCCGATAAAATCTACCCTTAAAAAATCATTTGAATATAAGCGTTGATATATGTATGAAGGTACCTACCTACAAACTTCCTACATACCTTGTTCATATGTAATAATACTAATACATATTAATATTAAGTGTGTTGGTACTTTTGTATAAACGGTTGGGCGTTTATAATGTACATACCTATTTGTAAAATAATAATAAAATTTACATACGGACGTATGGGAAATAATATTATTTTGTATATGTTTGTATACGTATATATTTTGATCGCCATTGTGTTGTATATATTATGTATATATTACAAGTGGTGCCATTGGATTTACCGTATATAAAACAATACATCAATCCGATATCAATCTCGTACAACTTGTCAGAAAAGAATATTTATTTATACAAAACTTATACAACATCAACTCGATTGCGTTACAAAATGAAAAAAAGGCTGAATTATTTACGAAAATAAGTCAGACTGCCGATACAACTCCGAGAGGAGTTTAATGAAAATATTTTTATACGGAAAATATTATTCAACGAAAAACCATGTTTTTTATTTATTTATTAAACAATTTTTTTGCATGTGGCGAGTTTATGTCGACCGCCGTGGCACAGTTAATAAGCCGTTTGGCTTCTGTGCGGGCGTCCTGGATTTGATCCCCAGCAGAGGAGAATTTAATTAAAATTCATTTAAATGCCTTCGTGGCTCAGTTGGTTAGGTATCTGACCGCTGATCCAAATGTCCCGGGTTCGATTCCCGGCGGGGACTCAGTTTTTAATTGTGTTTACAGTCTGGATCTGTGAGACGATTAATATCGTAAGTCTCCAGAATGTGGCACATTGTTATTGGGTGCGTGTTAAATTAATATTTGACATAGTACCTGTTAGTTGCCCGAGAAGCAATATAAATTAAAATTAAAATTTCTCACGCAAATATTATATTCTGGGCTGTGAACAATAGTTGGAAAAAAATGTCATTAGTCAATAACTACTAATTATTATATGGAGTTCTAAAATATCTTTAGATGTCATAGAACTAAATATCGATAATTATATCCATGTAATCACGAGGGTTTTGATTTCGCGGGTTGAACCAGACTTGCCCCCCTAATTAGTTGCATTGACGTTTTCTCATTTACTCACTCAATACTGATATAGTCGTCTTGAAATTAAGATATGGATGAATTATATTTAGTAGGTATTGTTTACAGAAATACGATTAAAAATAATTCTAAAAATAACCCTGAAATTTGCGGAATTCCCTCGTTATTCGTTTAATTGTCATAGTATAAGAGATAGCAACGTCAAAAAAATACTTTTTTTAAAGGCTGGTTTTTTGATATTTCCCTTCTTATTGAATATACTCATAGGTACGAAAAAGGCAAGTCTAGCACCTGGGAGATGTTGAGTTTATCATAAGATGGCGTTAGTGTGTACTTTTTGAATAGATTTTTATTATAATATACTAGATGCAAAAAGTGATGCAAAACAAACTGACCTCCATACTATCCTATCCTGACATCCATACTTACATGTTTTATATAGAAAACAAAATATCTTAAAATATTTATTAACTTGCGTTTATGTGTATACTATCGCCATCGACAGTTTGATCTCATGTGTTACATGTAACTAGTCATATAATATACTTGATGTAGTACTCCGTGCAAAAAGTGAGTCATGGAATATCGTGCGTTTGACGTTTTGGTTGGCAACATATTGCAGTTTACCTTACATTTAAACACATCCTAGACAACCGTTCTTTGAATCTTAATAAACAAAGTGTTTTTTTTCGACAAATAAATCCGAAAACAATTCACATTAGTCGTTATTCTCTATAGAAAAACGATGTGGTCAAAAATCCCCCGGAAAATGCCTCAGTTCGATTCATACGAAATTCGCCAACTGCGACATCTAGTATAATATATGAAAATCTATGACTTTTTGCTATAGACATTAATTTACTAACAAAAAGAGAAATCAATGGAAAACTTTAGTCGTCATTATTCATCCTTTACGCTCACCCAAACTGAGTGCAGCTTACACCGGTATATAAGACGCTCGTGGTGTATATCACATTTGACATGTCAGTGCATCCAAAGATGAATCTTTTGTTTTTGAACAAAAAATAATAATATGTCTCGTTTTCTTTTGTATATAGGTAGGAACCTACATCATAAACAACCCGTTCCGTACGAAAATACTCATCTCTACTATTCTATGGCTGTAATGTGTGTTTCCTTGCATTAAAATATAAAAAAAGACCCTATTGCAGTCGCCTTTTATTAAAACCAAATGCACACACACATACACAGATCCAGTAAGACTAGACGACGTTCGTGTATCACGTGATGTGGGTAGGTACATTATATATATTATTGTAGGATATTTTCTATGAGATGAAAAAGTTCAAAGTGATGTTGAAAGTACTACTCACCTATGTATGAAGACGAGTTTTCATAAAAAAATATAAGAAAAGCATTTTGTATAAGAAAGAAATATAAATATATTATGTATATAAAGTGTTTTATATCACTTGAAGGGGGTTTTAATGGTGAAATGAAACTGTGATGAGTAGCTCTAAAAGAGAAATAACATATTTTGTAAATTATATTATTTGATATAACAAACATCTTTAATTTTATATACATAACTTTTTAAATATAACCTATTACGATACCTAAAAGAGAAACAACACTTTAAGTTAATATTTCACATTAATTTACCTATGTATTTTATATTTTTACAAAATTGTGTTAAAATAATTACATTACACTTTTAACATATCCGTGTTTCGGTTATTCTTCTATTCTATTTCATTTATTCTATTTGGTCACAGGAAGGAGGAAAGGGAAAACGGAAGGGAACGATACTGTTGTTTTGAGGTACGCGCTCGTGTCGTTATTCCTTTTATAAGGTAACGCACACCCGCACACTTGTCGCCGGTTGCCCCAAATTGTGGGATATACTGTGATGGTATGAGTAAATGAATAATAATAATAAACACGAGTTTATCGCCATATTATGTCAATTTCTTCCAACTAACTAGTGTTTCCAGTCCAGAAAGCGTGAGAAATTAATTTAAATGAATAGCACTTATGCTGGGGTTCGAACCCAGGACCCAGCAGAGTGAATGAATGAATATTACGAAGCATAAAAATATTTAAACATTTAACAATATTACAAAATTATGTAGTTTTGAATCGTCGTTCATCGGTCGTTGAACAAATCAAAATCGAGAGATATTATTTCTCGTAAGTACATATTTAATAATTATTCCGTACCTAATTGGATGAAAAATACCATTTAAATAATTGAAAATATACATAAGTAAGTACGTACAACAATTAAGTTAGAATGTTTCGTTTAATGGAGTGAGAAATGTGTTGTATTCACCTAAATTACCTAAACTAAATTGTATGTATGCCGTCTGTTATGTTAGTATTGTTGGCGGCTGGACTGAATGTCCATATACAAAACAAGGCCCACGGAGTACCTACCTACCTTCGTTCAAACCATTATACTAAGGCACCAGTTTTGCCCAAAATTAACATAAGTATCCGAGAACAAAAGTTGTAGTTTGTTCAAGACTATAATTACAATTAGTGATTTGGAAGACACAACATTATTATGAGTGATTTTTTAGCTGGTATTAGGCTCTCAAATATATGTATCTACATAATATTGTTTTTTTGAAGAACGAAGCATAATTTGTCGGCGATTGGATAGAGCTTTGTAATTTATTTTTTAAGTTATTTACAGTAAAAAAATCAAAAAGTATTTAACAAAATTAATATTCAAAATACTCAGTCGATAAAATAAATTGTTATTTATTTATTTATTTATTTATTTAACACTTCATTGTACATAACTTATTTGCCAGTACAAATGGCGGACTTATTGCCTAGTGGCAATTATGGGTGAAAGTGGTGCCTGTACGAAAAAAAGAAAACCTACCTTAAACTAAAAACATATAACATTTATAAACTAAAAAGAATAAAAAATATGCCAACCAATGACAATTAAACAAATCTTAGCTTCTTAGCGATCTTAGCGATCTGCTTCTTAATGCCAAGTAACAATCTGCCCGTTATTCCCAAGTACCTACTGAGCTGTATGTATGTTATTGCCAAGTAACGATCTACTTGTTATTTCTAAGTGACGATCTGCTGGATCTGATAGGGTTGTTTGTCAGCAATAATATAACAAAACAATTCATATGAAATACGACAAAATCATATTCACAAAAACATCGAACGCCTTAATAATTCATTTGACTTCTGTGAAGACATCCCGGGATTCAATTCTAAGCAATTGAGGTATTTATAAATATTTATTTTCCACGTAATCCTTGCTTCTGTGTACCTATTGTGAAAACATTGATTATTTGTACGATACCTACTAACTAGTTTTTTTTACATATTTAAATAAAGGTACGATTTTTAACTAAGGCAGAAACAATTTTCTAATAGTGATCCCTTTTTTATCTATTACATACTTGATATAAGATATTGTGTAAAATAATTCTATTTAAATTTCATTATTTTTCTTTAATATGAAGAGTTCTTTCGAATTATTTTTATTCCTTGATTTACTATAAAATCTACTCATGAATTACGTTCTTATCTTGTAACCTTAAAAATGTATAAATCAGGAATTGATCACAATATAATCTTTAATGTAATCAACATTCGATCTCAAAAAATCATTGAATCAAAGTTTAGTAAGAAAACATCACTATCTGAATCTAATCTTTATCAACTTTAAGAGTTGAAAAATCTGCCATTATAAAAGTCTGATACTTTTTACAGTAAGCCACGGATAAGTTACTATTATCCACAGTGATAGACTAACATTTATTAGATTTGGGATAAAAATTGAAAAGAAAAAACGTTTACGTTATAAACAGCAGTTGTAGAATATATCATTAACAAAATGCAAAATTATCATGTTAAATTGTAGTAACATTATTTTAAAAATATCGCAGATAAGGTAATTACATCGTTTTCTTTCATCATGTAATTAAGGAGTCAATTTAATATAGCATATAATTGCATGAGTTCTCTTAACAGGCATCTATGTATGGTACTATCGCTATTATTTTACACTCAACTTCATAATGAATACTTAACACAACTACTAACTTAATATGTAAAGATATTTACTTAAGTTCCACGTTATATTTAATTGCTTTAAAAAAAAACATTCATTGTTTCAACACACATTCAATTGATAACAGCTAATAATAATGTGATGATATGGATAGTTTGTTGTCAATACGTTATTAGAAGGAAATATTAAAAGCCACAACGAGAAAAAAGTTGTATAATAATTCTTGATGAAATTTGAATTGATAAAATCAAAATAAGTAATATTTTGTTACGAATTTTATTCCATTTAACATAGGGCGATCGTTTCGCCATGGACCTCAATAATGGATGGACAATAGAAGATTACCCGGTAGAGATGGAGGCCTTCGTGGCTCAGTTGATTAGTTGTCTGATTGGTGGAGACACAGTTTTAAAAATTGTGTTTTCAGTCTGGATCTGTGAGACGATTAATATCGTAAGTGAATGAATGTGGCAACTTGTTATTGGGTGCGTGTTGAATAATAATTTGACATAGTACCTGTTAGTTGCCCGAGAAGCTACATAAAATAAAATAAAAAAATCCTCCTCCCATGAGAGTCCACATTCACAAACAGGTCAAATGATTAAGAAGACGGTTTTTTTAACTGATAAAGTAAAAACAACATTATATATTATATTAAAATTAAACACTATGTTTTTGATTCTACGTATATTTTTTTTTAATTCGTCGATAGCTATTTCGCCTTGTTAGGGCATCTTCTATCGACGAATTAAAAAAAATATACATAGAATCTTAGATTATATTGTATCAGCGCAATGAAAGTATGACAACAAAAACTAAGAACAATGTTCTGAGTTTCACCCGCCCGGCCGTATACGTAAGTAGCGTCTAGCCCCTGAGTTTCTTTTCTGCATTCTTAGGTTAGGTTTAAGTTTGTGTATAATAATAATAGCGACTCGCGTGAGCGAGTTGCTTTATAAATTGAATTATAAATTATAATAAATTAAATATATAATATTCTTTTAATTTTTCGCATTTAATATAAAATTTCACAGCTCATTTGACTTAATACTACGAGATCTCAACCAATCAGAGAGCCAACCGGAAACAGAATGCAAACGGGTAGATTCGGATTGTAGACTCTAGTGTATACGTACACCTACCGATACGCACACCTACATAATACGTCCACCTACCGACCTACCGCCTCACACATGTAAAAAAAACTTGTCATACATTTGAATTCGAAATTTGTACTACACGCGGCTTCTGTACCTTATAATTCTATGCCTAGAATCAAAAACATAGTGTTTAATTTTAATATAATTTAAAATGAAATTCTACTACGTAAAATATCCACAAGTACTTAAAAACAACATTTTATGTATCTGATAAAGGATATTAAAAAAAAAATTAGAGCCAAAAATACATAGATTAAAACCAATTAGATTGGTTAGCGCGCTGGGTTAATAAATCAGTGGTCAAGAGTTCGAATTCTGCCACGACCGATTTCGTCCACATATTACACAAGCATATTATATTATGCTAAATTTAGGGAATATATTATAAGGATGTATAAATATGTCGATGATTAACCCGACATGTCTTGTATGTCCATTTTTTAGTGAAATTGAGTCATGATACACATTTTGTAGAGCTCGACTTTATCTTTGATCTGTGAAAATATAGTATTGTCCATATGCAATACAGCTAAAGATTTAGTCAATTTAAAAATTAATATCACAAGAAAATGTTTGTACCAGTATTATGAACATTCATGTTTATTAAGGATGTCTACTTTATTTATATGCAGATTAACCGGGATCGACCAATCAAAGACCATCCTTGTAGTGAAATCAGAGTGAGTTGTGTACAGGGCCGGATTAATCATAGAATAATCAAGAACAAGAAGTCAGGGCGGTTTTATTAAAAAGGGCGCTTAAAATTCTAAAATGTTTATCATATAAGTCAAAAAACCGCAGGTATGGCACTCGGTTCTCTTTGCGTACCCGGATAGAGGCTCGGCATGATGGTGTGTATGTAAAAAATCCCGCTTAGTGCTAATATCTAGCTCGCTTACTTTTAACATGTTATTTGGACATTACATCTGGTGTTGTCAAACAAAACAAAATTGACTCTCCAATTGTGGCTATTTTTTATAAATAATAATAAACAACTTTATATGTAGGTTTAGGTAATATTAACATACTGATTCATCATTTTAGACCCGATGTTATTGAAGATAATTTTAAATTGTTCAATATCTAAAATTTCAAATAAAATTGGGCTGAGGGGGGCGGATTCAAATATATTGCTACGGGCGCAAAAACACGTTTATCCGGCCCTGGTTGTGTACTCTGATTTAGTTTATTGAATGTATGAAGGGTGTATAATGTACTTGTTCTTCTTCTTCTTTTTAGCCCCTTTCACTCCACTGCTGGATATAGGCCTCATCCTGGGTTTACAATTTCTATCTATCCTGGACACTGCTTCCACCAATGTATATTTAATTAGTTTAATTTCTTGATTGCAAAAATCCTCAAAATTTTACCATTGATACACGTCAAAATACAGATATCAGAGATTTGGTACATACATACATACATACCATCACGCCATATTCCTTACGAGGTAAGCAGAGAGAACCGAGCGCCATACTCCTCTATTTTTGCATACATTCCTAGCTTCCTTTACATCCATGCATCGTCTCATACATGCTCGTCGATTATTCAAGCTTATATTTCCTTCCTTCAAAATATCATTCACATGGTCATGCCATCCCTTTCTGGGGCGGCCCCTACTATTCACTCCATCTTTTACACCCATGTATATTTTTTTGGTCAATCGTTCATCATTCATTCTTTCAATATGTCCAAACCACCTCAAGGAATTCACTTTCATTTTACTTATAATACTCTTCTTCATCTTGCATTCCCTCCTTATGTTCTCATTTTTTATTCTATCATATATCGTTATTTATTTATTTATTTATTTATTTTAAATTCTTTACACTTGTTTTTTATTTTTTATGTGCGACCGACACCCGCTTCACTGGGAACATACCCGTGTCGGAGCGAGTATCAAAATGATATTTATTAATTAGATTGTCACATCACAAATGTACCTTAAAAATAACACAAAATAACTCATAAGATTCATAATAAATTTCAAATTGCAAGTTATCATCAGCAATAACACAAAAATACAGAAACAAATGTACTTACCTTAAAAATAACACATAAAATAAGTCATAAACATTAAAATAAGTCATAAAAGTTATATTACATACTCTTCGTAGTGATCTCATTTCCACAGCATTTATTCTAATTTCATGCGACTTTTGCCACGTCCATGTTTCACTTGCATACATCAAAGTGGACACTTCAATATCATTATGATTTGGTGAAATTCAAAATCTGTTTGTGCTTCACACAATAGAAGGTAATAAGTGTGCATATTATATTTGCGTTGACACGGGGTTTAAGACGGAAAAAAAAATCTACGTAGATAATTTTACGAGGAGACTTCGGTACCTATCTATGTTTGTGAGTAGGTATTGTATTGAATAAGTGCGTAGGACAGTAAATTATATTGCTATTGAAATATACATATTATCCACGGGCACATATATTTGTATGTAATAATTATTCATGTCATTCAGAAGTAGGTAATATATGATAATGTTTTATATGTTAATCAATCGCATTGTGTTCCGTTTTGCTAAATCACTCAGGGAAACTATGTGGATATCTATCAGTCCATCTCGTTGTTCTGAACATACACCAATACATACCTACTTATATATTATATATTATCTGCAATTGTTACAGTGAAATATTTCACTAACTACCGTACATAATATATAGGTATATATTATAAACAATGCCTCGTATTTCGAAATTTCTTCTAACGATTGATATCCGATGTACATTGAAATAATACAAGGCAGACGGGGCAGAACCTTCCATATTGTTTCAAAAGTGTTTTACAACGATCCAAATATTTTATTGTGAGGTACTTACCGACTTATAATGGTGCCTTCAACCACTGCTGTCTGTAAAGCAGCCCATTCACGATCGTGCCATTCGGCGTCGTTCCATATGGACCGGCTCCATTTGGAGCATTGTAAAATTTTCATCACACTCACGGGCGCGCCATCGCGCCATCGAGCCATCAAAATTAGTATACGCAAGCGGTCGGCGCTTTCGCATTAATAAGTTCTATTTTTTTTTAATTTTCAAGTAAAAATGAGTTATAATTCTGATGATGAGTTTTATACAACTGCTATTTAGCGATTTGTAGAAAAAAAACAAAGAGAAAATGTTGTATTTTCGCACTCACGAGAGTGTCAAACAGCTCGGCGCAATGAGATGGCGCAATGTACCGCTGGTTTTCATACTCACGAGCATGCCGTGCTGACAGGATGCGCCGCGCCGTTTTCACGGTACTACAGAGTTTCGATCGTTTGTAATTCCATTTTGGTGTGTCAGGCCAATTGGGCTGCGCGCATTTTGGAGTGATGGCAAGCCATTTGGAAGGATGGCACGATCGTGAATGGGGGCCTTAAAGGTGTCCTGTTAGAGCCGGGTAATCCAAAATACAACAAGCATATAATAACATCTTGCATATTTCAGCACTGAAGTACGCCACCCATTCTGACTGGCATGCATGTGTCGTGCTTTTTTTTACAAGGCGAGGCACATCCGCACAGGCAAATTTCAGGCAACAAACATGTACCTACTGACATGAAGCTAGGTCACGAAGACCGATTTTTTTTAATATTCTATTTTCATTTTATATATTTCAGTAAATATACAGCTATATAAAACAATATTCTTATACACACGTAACCAAAAAAATAATAGCAAACAAAGTTAACATAATATTACCTAGGTCATGTGCATTAAAAAAGACAAATCATAAAAAAATGGAACTAAAACAGTAAAAGAAAAAAGTGACTAATTATGCCTTCTTATTGAGTTCCCTTATGAATGTAATTTTTGAAAGTTCTATATATTTGAATAGTGTGTAAAAAGTTCACCTGAAAATGGAATTATACTATTGCCATCTATGAATTAACGAAGAAACCTTTTTTTAACGCCATTTATCGAGAAATTAGTTTATTTGAAAACAATGATAGCAAGAGTCCTTATAAATGAGGTGACGGTGTCTCTCACAGATGTCACCCCTGAACTGCGCCAGAAATATTATTTAATTTTTGGCTTGTTTACCTACTTGTACCAATGTGTATGTAAATCTAATAGGTATTTATTTGATTGCATATACGCAAACATTGGATTTTTTTCCCTTTCGGGAGTCAAATGATATTTTTTTATTTGACAAACTTTTTAACATCTGAATAGAGACGATGTTGAGATATTAAAGAAGAACCATGAACTCGAGGAACCTACACGTAAACCAGCCGATGATAGGTCGAAGGCCCTGTAGGTGTGTTGAGTTCCTGGTTCTTCTTTAATATCCCAACTTCGTCTCTATTGAGATGTTAAAAAGTTTGACATAAAAAATATCATTTGACTCCCGACAGGGGAAAAAATCCAATGTTAACGTATTTGCAATTAAAATAATATAAGATTTAGATCAGTTGTAAATTGAGAAACTTTCAAGAAAACTAATTAGGTACAGGTACATATTCATAGGCTTATTATGTAAAAACTATGTGATTTCACTTATGTATGTATGTATGATAGGTTAATAACAATATTATCATGGAGAAAACTTATTAACGGGGTGACGCTCGCTCGGCAGGGGGAGAGTATTGAAAATATTGAATTCTTTCACTTATTATCGATCATATTCCGATCGAAAACAGAACTCCATATTTTTCGACAAACTTTGGGCTAAAATGACGCGTCTTGGCCTCCAGGGCGGCAGGTCTGGTCAAACGGTGAAATCGAAACCCCCACGAATACACACCATATCATGGATATAATTATCATATGGAGTTCAATATTATAGTACTCCATATGACGATTATATCCATGATATGGGTAGTCATGAGGGTTTTCGTTTCTCCGTTTGACCAGACTTGCCCCCCTGATTGAAATGCGAACGTAAAATCGAATAATTTATATGAATACGTTTACGTAAAAAAATACGTTTTATTCAATTCAAAAATTTTGACTAATTTCGTGTTTACTAATTTCACGCATCATACATACATATCAACACATAATTATTTTTGGTTTTTATTATATACTTACTTCTTTCTTCCAGCTTGAGTATTTTTTTTATTTATTTCTACTATTTGCCTATATAACTTTAGTTCTTACAATGAATAATTTGATGTTGAATTTATCTCTTAAATTTTCAATTTTTGACATAGTTTGCGCATTTTAATATTAACCAGAATAATTTAAAAATGTTTTTTTTACTGATTGCTTGTTCCCTTTACTTTTGCTATGAAAATTGCAAATTTTAGCCGGGGTAATGTTTGATGTTCCTTTTCTCATCGTGTTTCGAATGTACCCGCCTTATGATAATGAAAGAAAAAGAAATAATTAATAAATAAAATAAATATAAAATATGTTTAGGTATTACTTTTTTTTATATAAATGAAAACATGTATTTAGACATGAAACTGTATGTATCATTTTTGTAATTATTATTATTATGTATGCTGTATGTTTTCTGAATTAAATAAAATAAAATAAAAATAAAATTGTCAATATCTTATCACAATAAATGTGTAATGGCAGAAAGAAGCATGGTGAAAAAATATTAATTAAATTCATGTTCGTGTAAAAATGTATTTTTTGCATTGACTAAGTAACATGTATGTATTATTTACATGTTGTCGATTTTTTTCGCCTGTTAAAACTCATGTATTTCGCACAACAAAGGCCGTTTAAATACATCACGCGATATGGCGTAGGTACCTGAAATATTATTATACAGAGTGTCTTTTACATAAACCAATGTCAAAGCGAATAGGTCAGCTTATAAGCTATCATATTAAATTGAACTTTTGGCACATGTTTATTAAATTATCGTTTTCAAAATATTGGCACGTTTATAATAGGTAGGTACTCGTAGTTTTCTAAGTCACGAGTCAATGTATCGATTGAAGCGACTGCAAATTGTATATTTGTTTTTTTTATGATTTCACCAAAAAACTGTGGTATTTTTATTGACAAATCTCAATAATAACAAAAAAACATCAAAAAACATCCAACCTCAATTATATTTTTATTGATAAAACATTTTTTCAACATCTCAATAGAGACGAAGTTGGGATATTGTAGAAGAACCAGGAACTCGAGGCACCTTCTACAATATCCCAACTTCGTCTCTATTGAGATGTTGAAAAAATGTTTGTCAATGAAAATATCATTTGACTCCCGAAAGGGAAAAAAATAAAATGTTTTCGTATATGTACTTAAAAAAGAATATTCGATTTACAACTTCAATAAATTTATTTTCAACAAATTTAACCAAATTACCTATGACATTTTCACCAAAGCAAAGAGCACTCTCTCTAGGGTGAATTGCCAGTGAACAAAAAAAAAATTCAATAGAGACGAAGTTGGGATATTATAGAAGAACCAGGAAATCAAGACAATTACAGGGCTTACGACCTGTCATCGGCTGGTTTACGTGACCACTTTATGCGCTTGCGCAACGTTCACCAATTATGCCTTCATATTGAGTTATTGATATTTTTTAACAGATTTTTAATTATCTCAATAGAGACGAAGTTGGAATATTTATTGTAGGAGAACCGGGAAATCAAGGCACCTACAGGGCTTACGACCTATCATCGGCTGGTTTACGTGATCACTTTATGCGCTTGCGCAACGTTCACCAATTATGCCTTTTACTTCGTCTCTATTGAGATAATTAAAAATCTGTTAAAAAATATCTTTGACTCCCGACAGGGAAAAAAATCCAATGTTTGCGTATATGCAATAATAAAAATATTCGATTGAGTTATTGAGTTGATGTAAGGGTACATTGATTAGGGGACTTTGATTACATTGATTGAGTTCCCTTAGATTAATAAGGAAACTCAATAAGGAGGCATAATTTTTAAGGCTATTTTTTATTGCAGATTATCAACTAGTTCCTTCACAATGCATCTGTGTGTGTGCTATGTGCTGTAATCTACATATGTGCTGTGTGCTATGTACGGCGTGCTTATTTTACTTTATCGATTATAGATTGAAGTACTCATTCGATTCTTTTCAAATTTTGCAAATATGTATATCTAATACTTGCTTAGACCCCATTAGGTTTTTAAGGACATCTGAATAGTGCCTCTCAATTTTTTTAACTGTCAAATATTTAAAGTGACCCCAAGCTCAGGAAACTTGATATTTGAAATGTTTTTTTTTTAATTGGTAAAAAGGCACATCACTTTCATAAACTGGTATTGAAGAATTATCAAATTTTCACAATAAAATAAAATAAAATATTAAACTCATTTCATAACAATGTTGAAAATTATCTAAACAAAATTTGAATACCTACTTTGTGGCGTGACTTGGTAGAGAGGAGAGTATAGCGTTGGCCACAACTCACTCGTTTTATAATAGCTTAAGAGCTGCCCTATCAGCGCTCTTTAATATGACGTTGTTTTTAGGAACACACTGTACAAATGTACAAAAAGAGTAAAAACAAACATTATTTACATATATTTTCCATTTCCTCGCGATCACTGGAGTCAAATAATAAGTTCGACTGTAAAAATTGACTTAAATATAGAATATAATGTAACTACAGGCGAATAATGGTAAATTATAATTGTGAATATGTAAAGGAAAAAAATAACAATGTTACATTGAGTGTATTTTTGTATAAACATTTCCTTTTGTAATACAATACCATTTTAATGTTACAACTGTGGAAACATTATACGCCACTAAACACAATATTAGCAAACTCTGTTAAGTACCTATAATTTATTTTAAAAAAAACACACCGCTATTATTTGCGTCTAATTATTTAACTTTTAAATAGTATTCCAACTTGAACCATTTTTAAATTATGTTGTTTAAGATGGATGGTTGTAGAGCCGAATGAGGATCGAAGAGCCAAATGAGCCGACACGACCAGAACCAAAAACCTCCTACGAACATAGGAAATGAATGTTTTAAGGGCTCTCACATGGACAGAATTCGCAATGACGTCATTAGGCGGACCTGTGAGACCGAGGACATCATACGATGGAGTAGAGATAGGAGAAGATTCTGGATGGATCACGTCAACAGGATGGACGCATCTCGAATCCCATCCATAGCGGCAAACGAAATCCCACCAGTGCATCGCCTCCCCGGAAGACCGCCGAAGAGGTGGAGGGATAGCTAGACCTCAGCTTCACAGGAATAGCTTTCTCGAAAAAACAGATCTACGATCTAATATAAGAAGAAGAAGAAGGTTGTAGATCAGATCGATGAGTTAGTAATCCAGTAGTCGTGAGTTCGAATTTTTTCCACGGCCTATTTTTTTCACCCATATCACTAGCATTCGTGCTTAATTTTAGGAATGTTCATAGATATTTCTTAAACTATCCATAATTAAAGAAATATTCATTATTAAACGAAAAATAGTTCAAATATTTTAATTCGTGTAACATTATTTTATATAAATAATTAATATTTATATAAATTATATATTTTATTTATATTAATATAGCAGTGAGGCACCGGCTTTGAATAGTGCTTCCATTCTTTGCAATTATCATTGTTAACGGGTGTCCCATTAGAGCCGAGTAATCGAAAAAATGTACAAGAGGCGAAATAACGTATCACACTGTTCAGCAATGAGGATTGACCAGAGAGGGGAAGGTTGGGGTCCGTAGAAGGGTCGACAGGAAGCAGCTATCCTGGCTCGAAAAAAAAATCGGGAATGGACTGGAGTAAGGCGTTACGCGCTCTTTAAAGAAACTAATGACAGGTTTTCACTTAAAGTAATGCATTAAAGAAATATATATATATATATATATATATAAGCATACAAACGCGATGAATTAACAGATTAACATAAGAAATTAACATAAGAAAATATAAAACAAAGAAGCTAGTGACAGGTTTTCACTTAAAGTAGGTATGTAATGCATTAAACATACCTATAAACACGATGAATTAACAGAGAGAAAAATATATACATATAATATACATACATATATACACACACATACTCATATAATAATATATACTAGGGGTTTGAGGAAAGGATGAAGTGGGGAGAAAGGAAAAACTATGTATTATTGTATATTATGTAGGTATATTATGTTTTTGAACATTTTAAAATTAAAATAAAATATTGTAACAAGTTAATGGCTTATGCCGTATATTTTGTAAATAAATAAATAAATAAAAAATAAATAAATGATTTTCCATAATCTTATTTGCTATGATATCGGTATTTTTCAAGTTTGACGATACACGTTGTATAAATGTGTAGGTAGAATATTGTATACGTATAAATCGGTTTAACAAGGTAAATGAAAAGCGCCTTTAATCAAAGGAATTGTATTAATATCCTGTTTTGACGAAACCACTCTGGAGTCCGTGGCGCTTGAGGACAGAGAGCCGCGTGCCGCTCACATCCAACCAATTCAATTACGGGACATCCTTTGTCGCTGAAATTAACCGTTCGACAACATTGATGCGTTCACTCTGTGCATACAGCTAATTGTTCTCTAGGCACTGCTAAAAATAATGATTCGAAATATGTAGATATGCATGTATGGTTAGCGGCGACCATGCTTTAGTGCATACAAAAGCTGTGCATATAGGTACACATCATAATCAATTATGTTATTTAATTTTAAATAATCAAGTTTCAAACGGAAACAAAACAACCTCGTCACATGGCCCCATACACCATCGGGTACATCCTTCATCCTACATCATTATCAAAGCCTATTTATAGGTATATCATATATTTTTTTTGTGATATATTTTTTTAAAGAATGAATATGTCCTTAAAACAAGTAGGTACATATATATCCTCATACATTCCCTAAATTAAACAAAAATGCTTTTTCTATGGGTGAACGAAATCGGTCGTGGCATGATTCGAACTCGCGACCACTGGATTACTAATCAAGCGCGCTAACCGCTCTGTCACCGCCCATCAAAATTTAAAACGACACGCTTATTGCAAAACTAAATGGAATAAGTACAATCGTTTTTCAGAAAAGAGCGAATTAGATGTAAGGGCCGGCCGAGAAAGAGTTGGCGTGATCATATAAATGAGATTTTGAAAGATGGTAATATACGAAGTCAGAATAATAGGAGAGCATGTATGACGCGATGCGTGGATGCAAATGGGGCAAAGCATGTTCAAGATAGAAGAATTCGGCGTTCGGTTCTCTCTGCCTACCGCCGCGAATAGGGAAACGGTGTGATGGTAGGTATATGTTTTCAGTTTCGTTGAGATGAGTTTAAACCAGTAGGGTTACTCATCCCGCGACATTAAAAATACGTTTTTATCTTGTCTTTAACTTGTAAATCAATAAATCAGTACTCGATCATAATTTATTAATTTAATCTTAATCTTAATAAGCATTCAATCATAAAAATCCATTAACGTCAAAGTTTTGTATGAAATTGTCTACTATACTAATTTACTTTCTAATCCTAAGGACGACGGAAAAGAAGGATGTATGCTCAATCACTGGAAAATAAGAAGAAAAAAAACATGTGAAATAGAGGACATCGTTTGGTGGACTAGAACAAGAAGAAAACATTAGAGGGACCACGTCGTCAGAATGAACAGTGATAGACTTGGGTATATAGGATCAAACAAATTCCTTCTGGTCACCGTCTACCCGGAAGACATAGGAAATCGATTTACATACACATTGGTATAAGTAGGTAAACGAGCCAAAAATGAAATAATATTTCTGGCGCAGTTCAGGGGTGACATCTGCACGAGACACCGTCATCTTATTTATAAAGACTGTTTTTTTTTTTTTTCAATAAAAAAATGAATATGTCCTTGTTAAACAAGTACATATACATCTTCCTACGTTCCCTAAAATAAGCAAATAAATGCTTGTGCTTAGGTGAACGAAATCGGTCGAGGCAGGATTCGAACTCGCGACCACTGGATTACTAGCCCAACGCGCTAACCGCTCTGCCACCGACCCATCTATTTGCTTTCATTGTTTACAAATAAACTAATTTCTCAATAGTCGGCTTTACAAAAAAGGGCTTTTCCGTTACTTCATAGATGGCAAAAGTATAGTTCCTTATTTTCATGTGAATTGTTACACACTATTCAAATATAAAGAACTTTCAAAAATTACATTGATAAGGGAAGGGAATTGGTGAATGTTGCGCAAGCGCATAAAGTGATCACGTAAACCAGCCGATGACAGGTCGTAAGCCCTGTAGGTGCCTCGAGTTCCGGGTTCTTCTACAATATCCCGACTTCGTCTCTATTGAGATGTTTAAAATGAATAAAAAACAATGTCAATAGAAACATAATTCTTCCTTGCCACTTGCACAGGGTGCAAGGAAGTGTACATTATTATTATTATAATTCCAATCTAAAAGATTTATAATATTTGAATCCAACCTCAATCATGAGTAGTCCTGTACGACGAGACTATACAACGATGTCCGAGGGAATTTCTTTGGACTCATTGCGGACCTTGAAGAGCAACTTCGCTTTCAAAACCTTTTGTCAAAAATATTGATTGGTAACCTAACTGTTTCCTCATAATTAATTGTCTTTGGCACCTGAAGTGTAGAGTCTGTAAGGTTTTGGAGTTCTCCGAACTTTTCTTATGTTCTATATATGTTCATTGAGAGTTTTGCAAGGGGCCGTTAGTAGGTATTCCAAATAAGCTTAACGGGTGGTGGTGGAGGAAGAACAGCCCTGTAGAGTTGAATCAGAGACTCAGAAAACAAATGATTACATAACTACCTACTGTGATACTGTGATCGGCACATTATGTTTGTATTTCTAAAATGTATCAACATTTTTCGCTACTTTCACCACCACTTGCTCTGCATATGGGGACTGTTAACGACCCCATATGCATAGGAATAAAAGTAGTATCATGAAGCCCTCTAGATTAGCAATCTCGGCACCATAGTGCAAAAAGAACAATCGACGAATGTGAATGGAAGATTCACACTTGTGGACTGTCGACCTAAGATCTTTTCAAATATAAAGCATCAAAGGTGTGAATAAGATCTCTTTAAAAAAATAAACTTAATGGAAACCCCTTAACCAGATATTATATAAACACCAACCACCTCTTGTTTTTTCACACTTTGAAAATGGTCAGTGGATGACCGAAACTAGTCAGTGTCATTAAATTAGTAGAACTGAAAACTTTGGTTTTATTTTACCATTCCAAATTTATTTATTATTTGAAATGGAGTTCTACCAAGAATTGTCCGTAGAAAAGTTAAAAAAAATTAATGGAAATCAACCAATTGTAAGGAATCATAACTATGACAGAACTTCTTGAAAGTTTTAAAATTGACCAATGGGACCTTGGAGAGACCCACGGACACTATTGAGGTGGATATGTTGAAAATAATAAAGATATTCTGATGCAACATATCGAGATGGGACGATGATTACTCCGGAAAATTCCAATACTTGTTTTATGTACGAGCAAAATAAAAAGACACGAGTTTCTACATGTCTACCAGGAGTGAAGTGAAACACTGCTGGATGTATTCGATTAAAAGTCATATTGAACGGAAATGGATTCATATTTGGTCTTATTTGACCATCGGATCGTAAATAGGTTTATTTGCCAGAAAATTGTGCAAACTATGCCTCCCCGCTCCACAAGCAACTTGTGAACCCATCGTATGGAGTTGAATACAAAATACAATATTCAAACATTACGTTGAGCTGTCTGTCGACTTATACACTTTCTCGACTTACCTTTAGGTATATTATGAATCAGTAAATCAATGCGTTAATTGTAAATTGTATAAAATATTGAAACTAAATGTCTAAATAATTACTCAGCATTTGTTGATCGTCTCAGGTCATGGCTTATTGATAATAAGAAAATACAGGATTTCCTTTACTTTAAATATCATTATTTTTTTTCTATTTTGTTTTTATTTCTGTTATTTATATTTTGTTTTTTTTTCTCTTTGTAAAAGTTAAATTTTTATTTTTTAAGGTTCGGATCGAGTAGTGAGGGATAGCAGCGGATGAGGAGATAACAGATAGCAGACCCCCTGGAAGACCGCCCAAGCGATGGAGGGATAGCTGGACGTCCACCTTACAAGAGTAGGCTCCGAGAATAACAGGACATAGTCCTAACTATAGCGGAAGAAATAGAAGAAGAAAAATACAAAAACGGATAAACCTAACTGTTAAGGATCAAATATAAGATACCTATTGATACTAGTAGAGTGTATTTACTTATCGGACGCCCGTAAAACAGGTTCGCCTAGTTGGACGTCCAAAGAGACAATACAAAAAAAATACAGCAAAAAATAACGAAAACGAGAGTGGGGTTGTGGCCAACGCTATGGGTTCTAAGTAAGTATCAGGTATACAAATTTCCAAAATTTGAAAAACAATCGAATGAGTACTTTAGTCTATAATCGATAAAGTAAAATAAACTCGCCGTATATAGCACATAGCACACATTACGCAGCACACACAAACACACACATACATTGAGATGAAACTTTCATAATACAATATCAGCATGATACTAGTTGATAATGTGGAATAAAAATAATTGCCTTAAAAATTGCGAAAATCATAACTCCCCGCTATATCCCTTTGGGTTAGTGAGGAGTAAAAAAATAATGACTTCCTTGTTACCAGTCATTAAATTTACGATATTTAATGATAGTTAACCATTTGATTCCATTTCATATTTTGATTTTATTACAGGTAAGGTACTCAACGCTACATAATCTCACTATGTTCCTATCGTTACTAAAATAAATAAATAAATATATACAGGAAGCACTTACTAAGTTGCGTAGTAGAACTAAATCATCTTTTATTTGGACGAAGTGGTGACAATATCTTTTTTTAAATGTTGACTTACCTGAAACAAATTAAAAAAAAATCAATATTATAAACATATTTTTCACTACAATAATCGCTTACATATTAATGAACTGCATTTTTATTACAAAGGTTGATATACCGGGGTT